>JBAJHX010000051.1:15180114-15263902 GCA_037176925.1 Amniataba percoides | reverse complement strand
TGCTGTCTCACCGTCAGGCTTGATCTCTCTAGCTCTAATCAGTAGCACGAAGACCAGTTGGGCGCAGCAGCACACCCCGTGGCTGGATTCATTATTACACCTGCAGATCCTTCAGAACAGAAGGGTAATCACATAAAAAAATAACTAATGATCAAACTCTATTAATATTTAGGTTGTAGCTTATATATATAAGCATATATATACATAGCTTCTATGTGGCATCTGTGTCCTGTTGTGGTTTTTGTTAACCAACCTACCTTTAAGATGTGCTACATACCTCAACATTTTTTCAACATGTTTTCTGCAATCAAGATGATTAAGAAAGACTTACTTTACTTACTTTACTTGAGGTTGGAGGCTTTTCCAGCTCTAGCATCCAATGCTTGATTCCTGCTCTCAGTGTTGGTTTTGGAATGATACACTTCCAAGCTTAGATTAATGAATTTTACCAGTAATATTCACATGTCACTGAAAAATCTTTTTAACTCATTTGTTATTAAATGCACGTTGCAGTCAGACAGCAGCGGCAAGAAAAAGAGCATTGCCAAAATAAGAATAGGAATTTTTAGTAACTTAATTGATTCCACTTTATTTCACAGTGGGTAAAAGTCCAAACTCTGCATATCACTTGTTACCAGCTTGTTCTGCAAATCAGTGAATTGAAACATGTTGATGGTGGTTATTAGTTTGAAACATTGCTAATATGATCATGTCTTCATATGTGTTTTCTTTACTCTGCAAAATAGTGTATATAATAGTCATCACCTATTAGCGGTAAAAAAAAAAGAAGGAAGAGAAAAAGAATCACAGAAGTTGACAGTACATTTTCAAGATCAGGGTTTTTAAGTTACGTATTTACTCTGGAAAGTAAAAGTGAAGTACAGTACTGCTGTCGATTACACTTTTCTCACATTTGATGGCATTTTAAAAGCTGTACATGAAGCCTGACAGACCATGTTTATTCACATGTTAAGTTAAAAGTTTGAAGGCTACAGTATCAGTTGTGTTAGATATGTGTGCTGAGGGCATGTTGGGAGCAGGCCAGTGAGCTGTCTATCTTTTGTCAGCCACAAAAGGCTTTAGGCTATAAATCACTATCATAGACAGAAGTGAATGATGTATTCACTCCACACGCACAAGTCATTCCCGTGCTTCAGGGCTAAAATGTAAACAAGTATGATTCTGTATTCAAGTCAGTGAATGCAAATGACGGGCTGCAAAAGAAGGACAAAGATATGCTACTTAGAAATAAACATTCCAGTGCTGCTCAAACTCCAATAACAAACCTAAAATAACTTTAGCAAAACTAGAAGGCACACAGAGTGCCTCCCTCCACCAAGGCCACGCAACCCCTCTAATTGCTTATTTTGATAACAGTATGTGTATATCTCTTGAATTTTTCAGTATGTATCTCAACCTGGATCTCTATAAAAAAACAGACAGTGATAGGCAATAAAGTTGAGTGGCTGATGACAGACAGCATTGGGGGATAACAGTTCTCTTTATTAGTGTGCATGCTGCAAAGGTTCACATGAGTCTCTGAGTCTGAGCTGAAATTTTGTTTCATGTTGATTTTGAGCTTTACAGAGTGAACGACCACATGCTATTCTATCTTTGTATCCAAAGCGACTCACAGTAATTTAGGGGACTTGCAATTAACTTATTTTAAAAAGACGAATCAAAATTAATAAAAATGACTTACCATGATAGAATTTTCTTTTAGACCCTCCCTTTGTGGTAAATGCTCATCCTAAAGATGATGATTTTTTTTCTCATATTTTAGACAGTTCCGTGCAGAACAGCAGAAGACTTTATACAACTGTTTTCATGGACTGAGTAGCACTTCTGGTGACAAATTAAGTGATCCTCAAGTGTAAAATTGGCAGAGGGCCCCATTAAGACAATTACTAATATTTTCTTTGGTAAATACAATTGTTGAACTAAATATAGCACTTAAATCTAAAATAGTATTAGTAGCTTTACAAATATTGATAAATCTGATTATTGGGCTTTACAATAACTTCAATAACTTCAATAACATCTCACCTGGAAAATAAGGCATGAAATTAATGCAGTTATTCTTTAGTAAATAATGGCTAAAGCACATGCTGCGTGTGTGCTGTGTCTGTGTCTGCGTGTGTGCGTTCATACTGTAAATTTGTGTCTGTGTCTTCAAGGATCCAAATAATCAAGGGTTGTGCAACATGTAGAAGGTGTTCATGGCCATTGATCTAAGAGAGCTCAACAGCGGGAGCAGTGGACCCTATAGAATTGCACTGATTTTGTTTCCAACACAGTCTCTCCGTTCCATCTATACATTACGACACATTCCCAGCTAAATATGCCACTGTTTACACAACAATTAAAACATTATTGATTGTGTTAATGTCCCAAAGGTTTTGAATAAAGTAAAGCCAAATGGGTGTTAAATGTAATACAAGTGGTGTGTGACATATGAGACATGGTATCGTTTTTTTTTCTTCTTGTTTTTGTTTTGTTTTTTAAATATAACAATGTGTAATTCAGTATCCTCTCATCTAGATTTTGCTCTCACTTAATTTGTGATCTGAGTCCTCAGACATGTTTTATATTCTTGGTCTATTTACTTTTGAACAAGGTTAGATTGCACTTAGTCATGGAGCACACCACCCACCCTGACAATTAATAGCTGGGGATGCAATGGGTGGGAACCAATAAAACTTTATGGACTTGTACATGTTGCAGAGGCTGGTTAGTGACTCTTGTTGGAAACAAGGCACCGTATAGTTTAACGAGCTCATTATAAGACAGGCGTCAGGTATTAGCTTGTTTCAGATGGTCGTTCATAAGGACGGGTCTAAGATACAGACACATGTTAACATTCCTGCAGTCTGCACTCACTCAGATATGAGCTTCTGTTATGTTCATGGAAACAAGGGTTTAAGATTGTAAAATTGTATCTGTGCAATTGATTATGGTAATGGGATATCCAAATGATGCCTATTGTAACTTATTGGATCATAATTGTGTGCAATTATCTGGCACATCATGTTCAATAGCCTCACATACAACAGTTAAAACCGTGTTGTTTGTCTCAGTTGTCTTTGCTTTAAGATAAATAGATTCCAAAATACTTCCTTTTTTTTCTTAATTTAAAGAAATTATTTGACAATTTTGGAAATACAATTGACAAATTGACAATTTTGTCTGCTGTCTTGTTGAGATAAAAAGATCAGTACCCCGCTCATGTCTGCATGAAAAAATGAAGCTTCAACCAGCCTGTTTCAGGCTCACTAACTCGTCTCTATCAGACACTAACAAGGCAAGCAGTGATGTCCAGGCAGTCACTGTTCTCATCTTAGAGACAGAAACAATAAAACCACAGCTTGTTGTTTTTACACTTTACTTTTTGGTTTGCTAATTTGAGAGAATTAGAGGTGTTTGGAGTTCTTTTTTTTGTCGTTGATGTTGATTTAAACAGAGTCTGGTATTTATGCTAAGCTAATTTAATCCATGATTGCTGTTGCTTCATAGTTACCATACAGATATGAGAGTGGTGTCAGTCTTTTTTGCAAGTGAGTGCATTTCCTAAAATATGTAACTGTTTTTTTTCACCATGTCTGATGATAAACTTGGTTCATCTTCATTCTCCACATATCTGCGCAGTCATATTTTCAGAAATATGTTTTTGATGATGACATGGTACATTTATTTTTTGACTATAAGGGGAGCAGGGATCTAAGAGAAGCCTTAATAAATGAAAACAATGGATAACATTTCCTAATGAACAATGTGTTTGCTGGATGTTTACAGCTTTCTTGGAGGGGACTGTGGTTTATTGCCTCAGACATGAGATACCATACAGCTTGGGCTAAATATGGCCATACAAATCATCGCTATGTATCGTGGGACACTAGTTTTTCATCCTCTCCCTCTGTGTCTGTCTCTCTTTTCCTCTCCCTCGCTCATTTATTCTTTCTGTTTCTTCCTCACACACACACACACAGAGGCACACACATTATTTCAGTCTCTCATGCTTGCTCCCTGTGTGACTGGATAAGTCTGACTGGTCTGATTCTACTGTAAGTCCAGCCTTCCATTTTGAGCCAAAGCTGCCTATGAATTGGGGTCCCCATCTGTATTTATTTATGCACTTGTTTAGACTTTAATTAGTCAACTGGAGAGCACTGCCAAACCCCCAGTCCCCCAGGCAGCGAGGCACAAAACTTGAACAACTATCTCCAATTCCCCACAGATGCTGACATGTTAGATTGCAAAAGCTGGTGGGTGCCTAATGGTGGTGTCCTTTCAAGATGTAAAAGCCAGCAATTCAATGGATGAGAGACTTGGAATATTCCTCAAGACAAGAGTGAATGTGCAGCTTGATCTTGGTCCACAGAGGTCGCAGAGTCGGTTTGGTCCTTCACTCTCCAGTCGTCGAACCTTCCCCTCAAAACACTGTGGTTGCTCTGACAGCCCCTGTGTTTGTGAGTGTGTTTCGTGACTTTCTGAGTTTGTGAGATTGTTCTCCCGATGACAGACAGGGAGATGCTAACACTAACATCACAGCCCATCCCCATAAAAACGCACAGACTTTGATTGATGGCCCTTTTGGTTTGTGGGTTTGCTCAGATGGGCCTCCATCTGTCTCAGGATCCTTGTTGCCTGCACAGTGATCCTCAAAGGATGGTGATACAACAATTATCATTTGTTAATGTCAGATTTTTTTCCCCTTTTTTTCTCCACTTTGTTTTCCAGCCTCACACTCTCAATTGCTGTTTTTTTTCTAAAAATCCACTTCAGTATTTATGTCTTGATGTGTTTTTGGCTAAGGTCATTGGCATTCCTTCATTCACTTTGTTTTTGCTCTCATCTTCATTTGTAACACTGATACAATGCCATGACTCACAGCCCCTCTTGAGCCCATTTTATTGTTGCACATAAATACTGTCAGCAAGCTTTGTTCATTTGTATAATTTGCCGTGACAAAAGCTGCTTCACCATGCCCTGACTTAACTTCTTGAACCGTGTCTAGACAGGCAGAACTCTGTGTGCCATAGCAGGTCATGTTGTCAGAGAAATTGCCATGGATCTATGGGGATTAGGTTAGAGGCTCCCCTGGCCTTCCTATCAATCATTCATAAGAAAGCTGGGAGATATTATCCCTGTCCAGTAAAAGATTTTTCTTTCTACATGTTAACTACTGGAAGCCATTTACTAGAGGGTCAGACAATCAAAATTTGGCATGTCATGCTGTCCTTTTAAAAAAAGAGGTTCATACAAATACATGTTTATAAATGCAAAGCCAAAGTTCCCTCTTCAAGATACAGATATATTGATTGTAAGCTTTGTTACTGAATGTTCCTGTCTCACTAGAAATGTGAGTCACAGAAATGGGATGTACCCATTAAAATGAGCCTTTTACTTAACACATAGTCATACATATTTAAAATTAAATGGTCTACCGGTGTCTTGCTGTGCTGGTGTCCTTACCAGGGGTCGTGTTTTTGCAGGCCGATGCCTAGCTGCAGTTTACATCATTAGGCCTGGCCGATCAAATATGGATTACCAGTTGGTTCCTGCCATATTAATACAGATCCTGCGTAAGAAATCCTGCAAAAAGCTATTACTTTATGTAACCTATTTAGTTATTAATGTAAGAGCCAACACTCCAAAATATTAAACTATCCACTGCTAATACAGTGATTCATTACTTCTTTTTAGACTCCCGTTCACCAACTGTGCACTGAAAGTCTGGATAAGTCTCCCTCCTCTGAATGGCTCTCTCAGAGAACAGCTTTAACGATCAGATGATCAAACAACCATATTTACATCTCTTTCACACACCCAGTAAAAAGAGCCAACCAGAATGACATCACAGTTGCTGTTATTAATCCTTCTTCCCTAGTGACAGCAGCCCAGCCATGCACTTGTTGCATTTCCAATCTAATGGCGTTATTGGCCGTCACTTACACTGCGGGCATCCAAAAATTAACCCAAAAGCCTTTCACTAAGAACTGAGAGATCTGATGTTGTCAATTGTGTCTGTTTGCTTAATTAGCTCATTTCATACTAACATATGCACCAATGCTTGCTGTGCACTATTTCCTAAACATTGTCTGCTACACTGTATCTAGAATCCCACTCTGGTTAAAAACACAATCTTGAATTGGTATTAATTTTGTTTTTTGGAATTTTCTTTTTCCATTATCAGAGATGATGAGAAGAGGTGTAAGATTGTTTTGTTCCTCTCTGAAAATCACGTGGTGTTAACCCAACACCTCTCTAACCCATCTAATGTACCTCAAATATGCTCACCACATCACAGTGTGATCGTCTGTGCTGAGAACAACATCATGCCATCTGTTGACTTACCTTTCAGATAAAGTAAGAAATGATCAGCAAATGTGATGCAAGGCATCATGTTACAGACAGCTTTGTTTTCAAAGCCAGTGAAAAAAGCGGGTCCTGCATCATCTCAAGCAGCTCTATCAGCCATGAATGATGTATGTGTATACAGGCTTATTGAATAAACTCAAGCTCAAAGTGGAGAGCATTCCACTGCACTGCAGACGGCATAACTGTTGCTATGGATGAGAGGAATCAGACTAAGGGATTTGTCTCTGTTTCATTATTCTTTATTTATCTGGTTCCTTTTGCGTTTCTAGATTTATTCAAACATGTTTCCAAACACTAACTGCTGCAGGGGGCCCTGTTAACATTAGGCATATGCAACAAGAAAGAGTCCTCGGGCCTCACTTTTGCCCTTTTTCAGCAGGTCCTTAAGCCACAGTGGGAGTGTTGAACTGTCAGGACCTGTAACTTTTTGCAGATATTATGCCCATGAAAATGTTGATGGGGATTTCACATAATATAAATAGTTTTGGTCAGTGCCACTTTCTGTGAGATGGAGAAATATTTGTGCGTATTTTTCTGTGTTTCTGTGACATTCCACACATTTTCTCCAGGCTCACAGATGTTCCAGTTCACTAAAACAGTGCTAACTTTGGCACAACTATGGCCTCCTAAGGATCACATGCTGTGATGTAAACAAATGCAGATTCAGCAATGAATGGTCCATGACCAGCTTGTTAGTATCGTGGCAGTGTTATAGGACAGTCTGTTTGTAGGCTTGCCATATTCCTTGATGACAACTTTATAACAGCAATACACAGCATTAGTGAACATGTTCATATGGTGATGCCACTATACTAGCTGTGCACTGATGTACATGTACATGCAGTCTACATATAGATATGAATGAAAAATGAGGTCATGTTTATGGTGGAAGGTAATACACAAGATACCGAAATTGCAAAAGATGCAATTTCATGGCTTCCACCTTACATTAGGAATGGTAAGAAGAGATAACGCTTGTATTAAATGAATTCTTCATCTTTGTTGATGAGGAAAACGTGAGAAGTATGTTGATGTTGTCTAGTGTGCATTTGAGAAGGGCACTACACAGACTGTTAGTGCTGCAGGGAGCGCTGTCAAGAGTACCCATGGCCCCGATGATGAATCGTTCCTTTAACCATGACCGATGCTGCCGTTTTCCTTAAACAATGGTCCAGTGTTGCAGAGAGACTCCGTTGTTGACTACATAATGGCAAGTGATGTATTATATATTGGAAAACAGCAGGGAACACGCTGTTTTCACCTCATCCTCTGTGACATCTATGCAGAGGTCAAGTTCATGAGAACTTGCCCTAATTGGTAGCTTTTGGAATAACGCCTGGGGCGCCAGACTGCAGTTGACCCAGCAGGTCAGTAATTCCCTCTTTTGTGAATGGATGCATTTACTGTCACTGTCCCAAACTACTGCTGGTTTTGTTCTCAAGTCAGGCAAGATATGTACACGCACTGCTACAGTGTGTGGACGCTACTATTCAAAACTGCAGTCTGAATTTATGCCCCCTCAGGATAAACAAGTGGGTCATTATTTCCATTCCAGTCTTGATTTCTTGAATACCTCTTTGTAATAACGTCTTGAATTTAACTTGACGTAAAGCATTATACCTTATTCTGCTCTATAGAAGGAAACAGATTACTGGTCCAGTGCTCTTGCTAACTTTACAAATTAAAACATAATCATTTGTTTCAGCTGTAGATCATATCAGTCTGAATTTTGCTTAAAATTAAATTGCAATACTGAGATCGTACCACACCTAGACTAGACCCGTGAACAGCTAGTCCTTTATCCTGACTTTTCCATCCTTTCTCCCTGGCCTATGTTTTTTCATTAGAGCAAAGGAAGACAGGATATTAGTCTTCCTCAAGGGCCGGAGAGCGAACTGTTAGTCACAGAGCTGAGAAGTGCTGGATATAAGGAGATGATATGGAGCAAGAGAGCCACATAGCTTAGGGTGGGGTTGGGGGTGTTGGTGAGTAACACCAAGCTGTAGTCGGATCTGAAAATTAGGTTCAGCTTGCTCCACTGTAAGAAAAGAAAAGATATGAGGGAAGAATGCTACTTAAATTTCAATAAACAGGCAAATCTTCACCACTGATGAAACATTAGATCAGCACAATCCTGCAAAGGGAAGTTTATTGAGATGCTGTTGGCTGATATAGTAAACGTCCTGGTCAGAAGACGTTTCAGCAAAAGACATCAAAGCATTTAGTCAGCAAACAGTTCCTCTCTTACAGCAGAGTTAGGATTCAGATAACTTTCCTAAAACCTCCAGGTCATCAAACACAAGCCCATTTCTAGCAGAGGCCTGTTTGTGTTCATATTCACATACAACATTACTTTAGAAATATTCCATTTGCTTCTTTAGTGTGCACTGAAAATCACTAAAACAACAACTCTCTGTTTGCAATGAATTTTAAAACAATCACAGTTTGCTCTAAGCCAACAATTGCTATCAGAAGGCCATACACAATTAAATATGTCTCTTATTTATAGTTGTCTATACATATGGAGTGGAAACAAAAACTGTTAAAAAATGAGAATCTTAAAAAGAAAAAGTTGCTCACAATAATGACATTGACAATATATTTAAGTTAGCTAATTTTATTAAAATTTTAAGTTAGTAATGTCGTTTTTCCATAAACAATATGCATAAAACTCACAGACAACAGTTGAGAAAACTGGCAGCCAGTGTGAGCAACGGTAAGGGGCAGGATTTCAGAGAAGCATCTATTTGCAGAACTCGCAATCAACTTTAGACAAAAATGACTTATCTTTGTTGAAGTGTCACTCAAAAGCAGGTTATTGAGATATGTATGATTTGACTTTCTCAAAGACTGGTGTCTGTCTTTGAAGCAACCATAAAATTAGTGACACTTCAACTTCCAATTGAATACTTTTTTTTTTTTTTTTAAATCAGAGACAGCAATGCATTAATGTCTATGCTTTTCACGGAGTCTGGCTGCCTGTTTATCTCCTTATCTCATTGCATGTGGGATTTTGTGTGTGTGTGTGTTTTGTGTGTGTGTGTGTACGTGTGCTCCGTGGGGGATGGTGGACAACCTAAAAACCGAAAGCAGCCAGGGTGACCTAAATCAGGAGAGGTGATAACTCAGACAGATAGCTGGAGATTACCCAGGGATCAAGAGGCTCAGTGGCCTCTCAAACAAGAATGACTGGAGAGCATATCCCTTCTCACCACCTCCTACAGAGACCCTTATGGCTGGCGTGGACCAAAACATGTATGCCAGTATTCGCCATAAAAGGCATTTGTCACTTGGTACTCTAGTTATTGTCTTATCTAATGGAGAAAAGAGCACCATGATGTCGTTTAAACTGTTTCTAAGAGACAAAACAGCTCATTTTCAGACTGTGAGAAGCATTTTTGCGGTTTAATGTCCAGATGCGACATGCTGTAGAATCATAGGATTTGTGGCATAGCAACAGTGTCTAAAAGAGCTTTTTTTTTTTTTTTTTTCAGGAATCATTTAGTAAATGATTACAGCTATTGAATTACAGCTCAGTTTAATGAAATGGCTTCTGTGATTTGATTTTGGGTCATGTGTGTCCACGAGGCCGGGCCTCTGTGCGTGTGTGGTTGTGTGACTGCAGGGGTGCATGTGTTTCAATGAGATGGCCCGACCATTAATTCATGATTGATTGATGAGTCTCCTACGCTGTGGCCAATAACAAGCCCATCTTCTCCTCTCAGTATATCTGCGAGTGTGGGATGTGTTGGTGCGTGGGCTTGCGAAAGAGGGGCAAGAGAGGTTGCTCGCTGATTACTTTGTGCTTTGCTTCATCCAAGGAAAGAAAACCATTTGTTCAGGATATTTAGATACGTCTTTTCCATCCTCACTATCCTCACCTTGTACTCAAAATGGTGCTGGAAAAGAGTCTTTTTTTAAAATTGGTTCGCAGCTGAGTAAATACATAAATACCCATAAAAAGCATGATAAAAGCTACAGGATTTGACCTCAGAGACTTCCACTTGTATCAAAAAGTAAGGATGCCAGTAGTCCATTTCCATTATAATCATCTTAACAGCATAGATGCAGTTGTACAAAACATACTGTGGATGTCTGTAGTGCCGTTCTTCTGGGGATGGGGGAGGGGGGTGTTTGGTGTGGGTCCATGCTTGAATGTACAGTAAATTATGAGGTGGTGGGGGGGGTTATCTTGCTCTAGGCGATGCTTGTTCCGGGGACCATCTGGTTGTGTTGGATTTTGGCATTGTCGAGTCTCTGTCCTCCAAACCTTTGACTTGCTTTCAGTATCTGTTGTTCCTTCCATCTCATTTCAAGGTGAAAGCATTTCACTATTTACCTGCACAATGTTTTGTTTTGCATGTTTGCTTATTATAGCTTATTAAAATGCGCAGGTACAAGAAAGAATTGGGTTTGTAAATGTGTCACTGAAATTCATGCATTATTAAAAGAAATGATCATCATTATTCATTGGGAAATGTAAATGGCAGCAAAGTGACTTTTAATCATTTCACCTCATTTTTAGTTTTTGTTGTGCTTCCTCAACTTCAATTTCAAACGACTGATTTTAGCGTGTGTGTGTGTATGTATGTATGTGTGTGTGTGTGTGTGTGCTTGTGTTTGTGTGTGCATGTATGTATGTATATATATGTGTGTGTGTATATGTATGAGAGTTGTGTATGTAAGTTTCTGAGTATACTGTACTATAAGCTGAAGAGAGCTGAATGAATATATTTATTTAAAGGTTTAATTTGAATTGTTTGACATTTGCATTGGAGGGAATTCAATATATTTTAGAATCTAAAACTGTGATATTAAACAAGGTCAGCTGAAGGACTTGGAATAATGCCATTACCTGCTCTTACTAAGTATTGACAGGATGGTATCCTTTTTCTTACAGTATATTCCTTTTTAACTCAGTTAAATTCAAGAATAAAAGATGCATAATGTGGACTGGCCCCCAAGGTTGAGAAATTGTAGGCGCTGCTGGTGGATTTCTAATGATGCATGTTTGAAGTTTCTGGACATATTTTTGTCAAAATAACCTAAATATATTCACGCACTCGGTTTGCAGGCATGAGATATTTAGAAGATCAAAACATTAAAAAAGGGACCATATGGCAGTTTCGAAATGTCACAAAACTGATGTTATGGATCTTTTTGTTTGTTTTACCAACTGTTTCTCTCCCTCTGTCCACATGCAATTGCACACACACGGACACACACAGAAGTCCAAACACAAAGCACAGACTGGACCACGTACTGTCTCATCAAAAATCCTCCCATTGTCATCGCAGACCCATGGGTTTCATTAGTGCCAGCTTTAAAACAACAACTCTCATTCCCACTCCCACACTCCAGTCCCAAATGCTTTCAATGGAGGAGGAAACAACACTTGCCTGAAGGATACGTGCATATGAAATTACACAAAAAAATAGCTTGATTTAGATTCTCTGCTCTCATTTGACTCTGAAGAAACACAGTGTACAGTAATATGATCAGCTCTAATATTGAGCTGCTTTTTTCAGTTCTCTGTAATACAGCGACATTGGTTTCACGTATACTTACCACAGGTATTGTAAGATTGAATTTTTTTCTAAAGGCCAACTTGAGGACAGCTGATTTCACGCTGAACACTTAGGGACTGAATGAAATGAGTCTCTGCAGCGAGCAGGCAAAGAAGGTGATCTCACCGGACACCTTTCTGGCAGCGAATGTTGCCTTTTGTAATTGTTTTCACCAGATCTAAGGGTGTTTTGTA
Source organism: Amniataba percoides (assembly GCA_037176925.1). NCBI lineage: Eukaryota > Metazoa > Chordata > Actinopteri > Centrarchiformes > Terapontidae > Amniataba > Amniataba percoides. The sequence goes on along the minus strand of JBAJHX010000051.1, from coordinate 15,251,763 downwards.
TGCACCGAGGGCACCTCACTTTTATCCACCCGGCACACCTTGCATGTTTTTTAGAAATGCCCTGAGCGCCCCAAGTTGAAAAGTATTCAACTGTGCTCAGAAGAAAAGGCCTGCGTCACAGCAGCTTTTTGTCTCTGCTGTTAATCAAATGAGAACAGAGGTGGGACTTTCGTCTGTCTCTCCCTTCTGCAAGAGAGCCGCCGTTATAAACAGGGAGGGTGAAAGAAACGATTGGCCCGGTGGTGTCTGCCCACCTTTTCAGCATGAAGCAAAATCGTGATAAATAGTGTCAGACTTGCAGCATCGTGACTGAAATAATATGTTTTTCCCCCTTCAGCAACAATGACAGTAACTAATGTAATAGCAAAGTAGTGGACAGCAGCTGACTTTATGGTTGCCCAGCAACAGTATTAGGACGCGTCCAGCGCCCCTTTCTGTGCAGTATTCTCAAAAACAAGGCAGAGCAGAGCACTTAATAATTAGCTATAGGGTCTGTAAAGCATATCCAGAGTCAATTTATTACAGTTTATTTGTACTGATTATTGATGTGTAAGCATAGGTTGACCATATGTGGTGTTATTACATGTACATGAATTCTATAAAAGGTGCGTTTCAACATAATGGGAATAAACGTACCTTGTACGTTGCTTATACATCAGACTTTCTGCTGCATGTTGAACATTTTCAGCAGGCCTTCAGGGACAGCGTATCTGGAGCGATCAGACATTTTACCGTTGGGCAGGGAGGGAGATGAGCTGGATCTAGGAATCCCAGCCCAGGAGGCTGACTCGTTCAGTATTCTGCCGATGTGTGATCCTGACCTTACTGTTGCATGTCCTTGGTGCATGCAAAGCGCAGCAAATGCCTTTTTGGGGGATTGCATGCCCCAGCCCATTTTAATGTGCCTTTTCATTTTCAGCACACCATCACTAAGCCCCGCAGCAGGGGCTCAGAGCAACCATTTTGATTATGAGAATGATTGAATTAATGCTGCTGAAGTTGACACTTAATGGATTATGGTGGTCAGAATTGTTAAAACACATGAGGCAGATCTGTGTAAAGACATCCTAAACCCTTTTATTTGTCACACTCCCAGGGAATAGGTTTTAAAGTCTAGCATTGCTAATCTAGTACAAAGTCTAACCTATTCAAAATGAGGTCTAACACATATAAACAAGAAGCATCAGTCCAATAATAAGGCGCTGAATGCAATACACAAAGTGTAGCTTTTCCGGATTGATTCTGAATAGTCAAAGACGCACTGCTGCCACAAGGTTGTCAATATTAAAACATTGATACTTTTGATGATACATTTTCCACTGTCACACTTTGATATTGCAGTCACTGTTTAATTAAGTGGATCTCACTTTAGCATGTTAGCACTGTGCATCTATTCATTATAAGTGAATTAACTACCCACTGAGCCAAGAATGTTTTTGCTTTTTTTCTCATCCACTTCTTTTTTATCTGCTGCAAGCATGTATGGTTAAACAAAACCGTGTGTCTGTTTTGTTGTTGGTGATATTTTACTGACCACACTTTTCCTTTCAATGCAAGCCACTGTTCCTACCTGTTTCACAGAGTACTCAGCGTTTATGTCATCCTCTACTTTTCCGGCCTTGAAAATTGCTAAGCTTTATAACCTCTCCTGCTGCCATTATGGACAGAATAACCACAGACCAGCATGCACGTCATTATTGTTTTCACGTACAGCGATGCTGGAAGCTGCAGTATGTTTGATTTTTATCTCCTTTCATTTCCTTAAACTAGGCTTTCTTGTCTTCTTTCTTTGTAGTCTTGTCATCAGATGTCATTGAACCCTGTTGCTGTTGGAGGAGGTTTCTTTGTTTGATTTACTGTACATGTACTGTATGCATTAGGAGCGCTTATTTCCACCCTTACCTTTGCACTCGGCTGACCATTTGTGCCCTTAAATCAGACAACCTTAAAGTTTGCACAGTAAATGAACAACAGACAAACAATGATGGCACATTTCGTTTTTTTTAATCACACCTATTTTCCTCTTTAATGATGCAATGTGAATTATTCTCATTTGCCATTAACATACTTGCCGAGGAACCGCAGCCAATTGGAATTTGTAATGCATTGACTAAAAGCAATATCCCTGTCACAAAACATTAGCTTCAGTCATCTGATTGTAAATGTATTTTGCTCAAAAAGTTATTAGGTTAATTTTCAAAAGTTATTGGATTCATTTTCCGACGTAATCTGGAGAGGCTGCTTGTGCTTGGGGAACTTTCCCATCCAAAGCAGAGGGAAAATAACGGCATATTGACTGAAATGCAGCCTCATATTGTAAGGTTGCCATTCCTCATAAATTTAATGTGTACTCATTCAGTCTTAAACTACCATCCGCTGAGAGGCAACAATGCCGAAACAGATGTGAATTTACATGGTAAAGTTAACAGTGGTTGATTCACTGAACATTTTTTTTACCAAGAAAAAGAGAAAAGCTCATATATATATAAAGGTTTGCCCAATCAGCTCTTTAATATTTTTTTTTACCTATTTCACAGTGATATTTAAACATTCAAAGACACAAACTATAAATGCCGAGTACAAGCAGGAAATGATGAGTACAGTGTAAACACATATTCAACCATCATCTCCAACTTTTGAATTAGTTAGACTTAGTATGGCTGAAGGGAAAGTATTATCAAGAGCATGGATCACAGCACGTTTGTAATTCAGACTTGTAATTCAGTGACTGTTTATAATGCTACACTTTTATGATATTTATATCTTTATGTGTGGATGATGACATAGACCCTTGAATGTGAAATTTCACTATGAGAAATAAGAAAGTAGTTGTTTTTTTGTTTTTTTTGTTTCTTTTGAACCTGTAGGCTTCAAAAAGAAATTGTAATATTCTTCATCAACTGTATCGAAACAGCAAACTGGAGAATTTCAAGAAAGTTGATTTTACTCACATGAAACCACATTGCTTCCCCAGTCTATGCAAAATGCCAATTTCCTTATTATTATCCTATTTTTTGTTTTTTACTCATATTACTAATTATGGTGGTAGTTGTGTTTGGCTTGAATTATCTTCATTAAAACATGGGGGCTAATGGAAGACGTACTAAGGGTCTTAAATGAAACAGTACATAAATATGGAAATAGTACATTTGTGCAAGAAAGAAATTTCCTCTAAGAATGTAATGGGTTCCTAGTCATAAGGTTTGGGAGCCACTGGTTAAGTCTTCTGCAACAATATCTACAACATTATGTTTTATTTAATAAATGAATTGTATATTTTATGTAACATTTTATGCAGTAAAATAAATACTAACCAAAGTAGTCAAGTACATGCAGTGAAGTAAAAAGTACAATCCTTTCCTCTGAATTGTAGTAGTGGAGGAAAAATTTTAAGTTCATTAAAATGCACATTTTCAAGTAAAGTACAAATATCAAATTATTGCACTTATGTACAATACTAAGAAACTAAATACAGTAAATGAACTTAGTTGCTTTGTCTCTCTGTCGCAATGTAAATGCGGATGCTGGTTGCCCCACACGTTGATTCAGGAGAAGTCATCAGTTCATAATGTGGTTTACACAGACAGCAGCACTCAGATTCTTACCTTTGGGCTGTACAGTCTCAAGTCTGTTTGTACATCAGCAGAATTTTGAGTTCTCATGCAAATCATTAAAAAAACAAACAACTGACACTCTGAAGAAAAGTCAATAATCAAACATGTGTCCAGTGCTGAGAGCAGACCAGTGCAGCAGTGCAAACAACTAGCGGTGCTTTTCTCTTTTAGTTTGAGTGAAGCTGTAACAGCAATGATGTGATCAAATCCAAATACCCGTACAACACCGTGAGAGAGCACAGAAGCGAGGGTGTTATAAACTTATATAGACTCGCAGTGTTGTGCTGCATGGCTGGCAGAATGGGACGCTCGTCGTCAGCACTCAGTCTCCCAATAAAACCTCGTATTTCCGCTCTTCCTCGTTTCGTTGTCGACTACAATGGCCGTCGCAGGTTAGACATTAAACGCACCGTAAGTTTAACTATGGTACTGCGAGGCGCTCTGGTCTGTGCAATGCAAACACGTCATTGTACTCTGCCACAGGCTGCCTAACCTCACAGCAGCCTCAGATGCTTTTAAATTGCATGAACAAAGTCTGTAATCTGTATCTGGGTGAATGCTTCTTTATAGTTGATCATAAGGATATGTTACCATACATTTTATGAAAATTAAGTACAAAAAGTATGTATTTTAACAAGCCTTTTCTTCTCTTTTTTCTATCTCTTTTTGGCTTTCTTTGTGGATCCACTGGTCTTCTTGCCCCGTATTTAATATGACAGGTAAGTCCATCTTTTGTATTTGTTTTGAAGCTGCTGGGCCAGATTAGCTTGTATGCGTTGTCTATCACAGTGCAAATGTTTACTAAAATTGCACCTTAAGTACTCACTGCACCAGGGACGCATTTTAGCACAATGGTTTTGTAAACAGTGAACACATTCCCTTTGCTCAGCTGACACTTGGGAGAATGGGGCAATTCCATTTATGCATCCAATCTCATTGGCTACTGGAGAGATGCCAATCTGCCCTCACAGACAGGGAAGAGAGAGGGAGCAAGGAGAGCAGGTAGAATAGCATTTATTCATCCTGACACTGATCAGATAAATGGGAAATGATAAATGCTGTCTATTTTTACTTCCTTTAACCTGCGTTAACTTTTTATTCAAAAAGAGGCTCCCGCAGTCTTGCCGTGCTGTACCTTTGAAATTCTTAATCAAAGTGTTGTTTGGGATTCAGTTTTATTTGAGGTGATCTGACTATGAATAATGAAGCATGATACAGTTGTCCTGATGACTCATTTAGTATAAATGAATAAGTTGAGCTGATGTCACAGGGGGACGCAGTCAATAACCAAGAAGTCAAAATTGCTGTTGTTTTGACATCAACTCCCTTTATGCATGTAATCATTTTATTTCCGTTTCTATGAGTGCTTCAAGAAGCTGCTGATGGTCACATCAAAGAATCTAAATGTTTATCCAGGACAGCTTAAAACATAGTTGTTTAAAAGGCCAGGATGTCCACCGAATGGCAGCGTGGCTGATATTTCAGTTTGAAGAGGCAAAAAATCAAATGTGCTATATTCGTTTTATTCGTTATTTTTAGACTTTATGATCTTACTTTTTTACAACCACCTTGGGAAGAAGTGGTTTGGTAAATATCTTTGTTATATTGATATTGATCGGCACAAAATACAGACGTACAAAATATTGGTTTTCATTAGAACAGCATGAAGCACAGTGCGCTTTGAATCAAATTAAACACTCCTTTTCTTTAGCATTATAATTGTATTGACTAGCTTTGTGAAGTCAGTTTTACAAATATGCTGAACAACTAGATGTATGTAGTTTGATACAATTTTATGAATATTTTATGGGCACACTAATTTACATAGTTTCCCACTGTTGCTTTCACCATAACTTTCCATCCCTATTATCCTCAGCGCTGCATCAAATATTATCTCTAGCTCAACCATTGTTTGTTCTTAGAACACTGATTACACAGATATGATTGGCTACTCTGCCTTAAGTAAAACCAATGAGTCTAGTTTCTTTATTGAAATGATACATTGCTTTGCACAGAAATGTCTTCTGTTCACTTACAGTACACAATCAATTGCTGAAATCTCAACCTTGCATTTTATCGATCACCCTGTCCTTGTGCCGGAGTATGTGTTAGACACATGTCTTTAGGCATCTAATTTAATATGACCATTTGGAGGACTATTGACACACAAGGAATGGAAACTATATTAGAAAACATATCAGAACATGCTGCTTGAGGTCCCAGAAGATGTTTCTCCTCCCATCCAAAAGGCTTCTTTAGTTTTGTTCCTCTTAGTATACTCGAATAAACTCATTAAAGTGACCATGACCTGGATGACAGAATTTTCACAGACATATCAAAACATGCATGACCCACAAGCTCTGAAGTACAAACATTTTAGCTTAAATTATCTTGGATTTATTTTATATCCCATCAATTGCACCAGGGGTCTGTCTGTATATAAGTATGTATGAATAACAATGATGACTGAGCACCCAATCCTGAGTCTAGTCCTGGATAAAGCTTTGTAGTTCAGCCCCCGTAATACTCTGAATATTAGGCGCTGACCCACATCTGCTCTTATACGGGTTACATAGAGCCCCAGATGCAGGCCCAGCTGTTACCGTGTATTATCTCACAGGCTGACCCTAATGGTCGATGTTAAATGCAAGACAAAACATTATCGCAGGCTAATCCAACCTAGCAATAGAAGGAAAGTTAACCACAATACACATCTCCTCAGCAGCAGCCACTGCTTTACCTACAGCACCATATGTAGGTAAGAATAATGACTCCTCACCCATTATTATTAATTCAATGTTTCTTAAGCATGGTGCATGTAAATGAGGCAGTGGGCGTAGAGAGCTGTAGTTTGCCTGGAGATTTAGCCAGAGTAATGAATGTAATTAAAGTGCCCTATCTGACCTTTATCCATTTTAGTAATGTTATAATTCTGCCAGTGTTTTAAGTATCATTTGGAAGTAAACTACAATAAAATGTAGGATTTAAATGGAGATCTCTATATAACGTATGAGTGAAAATTCCATTTGCCATTCTCTTTTAATTAAATGCCAGCTTGTACATGTGGGTTATGTAAACACCAGGACTGTGGATGCCATTGAATTCAGTGCAGTAATATCACATTAATAACTATGACAGCAGCAGCATTTAGAGGGAGGGAGAGAAGGGAATGTACAACAAGAGAGAAAATGGCATGTCAGAGGTTTTGGATTCAAAGATAATGTTGATGGTGATTAGAATATTGATCTTGATAACCCACCTGTTATAAAAGAAGCAGTGGAAAGCCACCCACTCACTGTCATTAGTCATCACCAGCTCCTTACAGCCTACTGCAGTACATGCTGCCACCCATGATTTAGCTCTCCATCCAGTTATGAGGGGGTGTTAAGCGTTTATTATGCAGCACAGTCCAAGTCCCAATGAGATGGCAGAATGTTGCCCGATCAATACCCCTCACAGGAAGCCAGGTTAATTTATTTTTTAAGGATTTGTTTGCGTCTCTGAGGGCCCCTTTTTGCTGCAGGTTGTGACGCAAGCTATTTCCCAAAGATCTGCAGAGTGATGTGCTGTCACTGGCACACTTGCACACCACTGCACAAGCAGAGGTACTGTAAATGCAGGCGCGCCAGCTGAACGCATTTCGGTGTACTGCATTCCACTGTTGTTTCTGTGTCGTACAAAACCAGTTCTGCTGTTTTCTTAATCAATTTGCTGTTCGAACAAAGCTCCGGACTTTGACAAGGCTAGTTGCGAGTGTTTGCTGATTGATAGTGAGGCTAAATTGTAGTTATTGGGTTCTCAGCTAGCAGCTACCTGTACTGTTTGAGCCCGCCGGGTCTCTCCATTTTTAGTGTTTGACCTTTAGCTCTGGTCGACGCCTCATATACAGAATGCCCCACTTCTTGCACACCGCACCCCCAGTGAATTTTCTCATTTCATCGCCGTGACCTTTACTCTCTGTGTCTACCTTTGTATCCATTATTCTTTTGCGACTTCTCATCTTCACGTTTCACTCTTAACAACATACCACAGGACATGTGATTTCCAGGTGTGCTGTGCTCATTTATAACCACACATGCACAAACTTAACTGCATGTGCACACATACGGCACTCGCTGACATGCTCTACAAGACAATAGCTTCAGACCTAATAGCATCTTCATTGCACATACAACCCCTGTATGTCCTCTGGCTGGCAGACAGCTGTGCAAAATACAGAACAATTGTCACGCTTCCTTGCTCAGCTGCTCTTAAAAGAAGCAGAATCTCCCACATTCTTCTGACTGAACAGTGACCCGATTTGTGCAAGACAGTTACCATGTCAACCACCTATCATCTTATAAATCAATTACCAATTTACATATAAAAACATAAACATATAATTAGCATCCATCAGTTTATGCTTGAAAATGTTAGGGAGAGATGAATACATTTGTTATCTCTGTGATCATTTTGGTCACCACTCATCTGTATAGATTTTTACTGAGCTTCATCAATCAAGGCATTTATAATGGATGCTGTCTAAGAGCACATATCTCCCCTCAGGGAATTATCACCTCAGGCTTAGGTCAAGCAGAGATTTGATCTGTTGTCAGTTAGATGAATTGATGTTTTTCTCTCATTTACTGAGTGAAAATGTGAAAGAGTGAGAGAGAGCAGAAGAAGGTAAAGGTGACTGGGTATAGAGATAAGTCTAAAGTAGTTTAATGTCAGCCCTTAGGACTTGAGGCTTTTAAAATATTCAGAGCCATTCTCCATCACCTTTTGCCCCGGTTGCTTGTTCAAGAAAAGAGTGAAATGAAATCAATAGTAGTGCCAGTACTGCCCTCCATGCCAGGCATCATCCAATATTTATACAAATGAAGCTTCACAACGTTAAACTTACCCAGTACTGCATGTTTAAGAGGTTGTGAAGGAACTAAAAAGGAATGAAAACTGTAGACAAGATGTAAAGATGAGAGAATAACATAAATCTCTGTCCCCATCATGATGCCCTGCTGCACATACTGAAGTCATTTGCATGCACATGATCTGGCAGGTTATGATTAACAACTATGTTGAGTCTCTAAGTGGGACACCCTAGGTGCCATAAATGAGATATGAATCATAAATCCCACATGGCATCCATAGGCCATTATCACTCCCCAAAACTAACAAATAACCACAAGGTGTTGTGTTTTTGTTACTGGAGCACTACGTGCAGTAAATGCTAACTATTAATTTAGCTGTTCCCCAAAATTAATCAGCCTGTTATTAGGCAAAAACTATGAAAGTACTTTGCCGGTATATTTCTCACATTACGCCTTTATTTTTCATCCTCCAGGGGCCACTTCCTCACATACTGGTTTGATGTTAGTTACTGATACAGCATCCCTTTACTGTCACAAAATGCAGAGGTTAGTTTCAGATAAAAAGCTCATGATTCAGCCTCATTTGGCATGGATATGTGTGAAGACAAAGTCCCTTAACACAACTGCAAGCAGAAACTCAAATGCAAACACAGACAAACGTTATTGTTGATTTTGGATGAAAATGTTTAAAGTGTTTGATGGAAGGAAGGATCTAGTAGGAAAGATTTTAATGTATTGTATTGTGTTGTATTGTATTATATTGTATTTAATGAAGTTATTTTGACCTCATATTGCAACATAAAATGCATGTTTACAACCACTTGCATTTATTGAAGAATGTAATAAAATAGTTTCAGTTTAGTGCACTCAAGTGCAAACCTCTTAATTCCTGGCAAAGCCGCCATGTTAATAAGGATGATAAGTATGTGATGGGATTTTACCTGAGAGAAATCCTACAGGCTGTGGGAGGAAAAGAAAGTAATTTGATATGTATATCCCATGGCTCACTTTTTCAGTCCCTCAAGGGTTTCACAATCTTGTGATTACAAGAATTAACACAAATTTAATGGATTATATTAGAGAGTTAGCAATTTTTTTGAATCCCCATAATACTTGCACAGAATACTATGAAAATTTCTGCATGTTTTACCAATAACTACTGTTTTCAGCTAAAAATATTTTACTGTGCAACCATTAATGAGCCTTGGTCAAATTAAATACATCTCAAATCCCTGCTAAACATTTCAGACACGTTGTTGTTCTCAGGCAAGGGTTACTTTCAAATATCTGTGTCTCCCACAAAATCCACCATGTTTAGACACCAAACCATCTTTGACTCTCTAAGACCCAAGTCTTACCTGTTTTTCTGACCCTTTTTCACATTGTTCACAAGAGCCCCAGGACACCAAGTGCACTTAAAATGCATTCTCAGTTTTCTCTTAATGGAACTAATTATGTAATGATTGTCAGTGAGTTCTTAAAACACTTTTATTCCTGCTGACTTACAAGTTGTAAACATTATCTTAATTTATCGCAAAATAACACAAAAATGAATGAGATTTTTTTTCTTCAGAAAAGCTGCTGTAAATTCAGTATATTGATGTTGCCTCTGCTGTGGAGGTTTGCAGAGCATGGTGCACAATCGGTAAAATGCAGCCACAGTATGAGAATATGCACACTAGAGAGCAGTCTGTTCCCTCTTTCTGCAGTCGTTGTGATCCTCCATCTCCCTCTCACTGCCCCCCACTTCTCACACAACATACTGTTCATGTAAAAGGAACCAGGAAACACAACATCTGTCAGTGCACTAATTTACACAATAAACACCAGAGGAAGAAGGATATATATACACCTCAAAATGGCCTTGTATTCAACAAACATTTTACATCACATGAAAACACAGTGAAGAATAGTGTATGTGCAAATCTTCCTTTAAGCTGCTGGATAATTTCTTCAATGATTCTAATACAATTTCAAATTGCATTTTGATTTAAGTATGCATGGCATCAATGATTGTTGTCTTTAGTGTGCTTGATTCAGTGAAAGGAGGCGTCACTCCTCTGTGAAAGCCAAAGAGCAAGAGGCAATGAGAGGCATAGCTTTAGATCTTTGACACTCTGCTTTCTTTACTTGGATGGTACACAAATAGTGATATAATAATATGAAAATACGCTAACCGATTAAAATGTAATAGATCATTTGAATCTATTCTCAGATAGGCAATGGGTAGGGGGAAAGAAACTACACTGATATCGAGCCAACACAGTGAATGATAAAACAACAACTATGAGAGTTAACAGATAAAAGATTCAAAATTCAGACCATGGATTTTACATTGGAGATGAGATGCAGATATCCCTCTGCCCCTTTTTATATTTTTTTGTATTTCCTTTTTTTTTCTTTTTTTTTTTTGGTTCGATACACTGCAGAGACATGGCTCTCCAGTTCACGAGCGCAAATACTGCGTCTATTGTCATTCATCCTTTCTGACAGGCTTCTCACGTACAAATGAGTTTACTGTGAATAGCAATTCATTTATTTAAACATTTTTTGTAGTTTACAAAAGAAATAGATTATCTTGTATCATTTTTTTGTCCACACTTGCACTTTTTCTTTTAACATATTTTACACAGACTTTTATTTTTACATTTGAATCCAACTTAAACATGTTTTTTAATATTTTAAATGCTTGTCAAATATTGTGTTTACCATAATACAAATGGTTTGTTTTTTTTCTTTTTTTTTCTTCTTTTGTGTGTCCCCAGTTTGTTTTTAAACAATAATTAAATGTCCTAAAGTAGAAAGACACATTAAAGCTGAAATATCCACCCATGAGAGAAAAGCCTCAGTGCCCACCATGTATTCCTCTCTGTATTTCTGTAGAACATCAACAGGTCCAAGAGTTAGGTGCCCATTATGCCCCATGGTCTCAAATCAGCAGTAGATAGCAGTAGCATTAAATCCACCGCGAAATAGTCAGCCGCATAAAGCACACTCCATCCACATCACAGTGAGATGCTGTGTAAAAAGTGTCCAAAAGATCTCTCTCTATTTCTTTAGTCCTGCAACGTTCCCAACTCCAGTGTATCCAAAAAAGGGATTTGCTGTATATCCAGATAATCACAGGTAAAGACGTACTCACAAAGCAGGGTCACACCTCACATTCCCGAGAAGGTTGCTGTTGGCAAGTGCAAGAGCCATATTCATTGATGATTACCAGAGCTCCCTCAATGTGGTTAGGTTTATAGTCAACATAGTACTCCGGTGTAGAAATTGCAGCCATCTGCTGCATGCTTTGCTTTTGCTTCTGCTTACGACGCTGACTGCTGAAGCACTGCCTCAGTTGTCTTATTCCGGCCGGAAAGCACTTCCATGCTACGTACAGCATGAGCACTATGATGAGAAAGGAAAAGATGAGTGCCATGGTCCCAGTCACCACCTTGTGAATCTGCATGGTGCTCTCCAGGTCATCATGGCCCACTGTGACGGTGAAAGAACTTGTGACCACCTCACTACCCTCACCCTCGTAAGGGTTGGGAGTAAATGGGCCCAGGAAAACGGAGCCACCCTGGGCCAGATCCCTTGTAGAGGCGTACAGGCCTGCTGTAGTTACCTCCACTGGACGATCCTCACATAGCTGAAAAGCATAGACAGCATCCAACACATCCTCGCCCTGTGCGGTGTCGGGGCTTGAACACAGCAGGGAATTGTCACGCTGGCCTTGGAAGGCACTCAGCCAAGAGGCCAAGGCACACACGTTGCGACTGCACTCCCAGTCATTCCCTGCCAGGGTAATGCTGTCCAGAGATGACCACGAATCCAGGATGCGCTGGTCCACAGAGGTCAGCCGATTGGAGTCTAACATCAGCACCTTGAGGTTGGGTGCACTCTCAAAAACATGTGGCTCCATGAACTCAATTTCATTGGCCGACAGGTCAATCTTCTCTAAAAAATGCCATGTCCAGTCCAGTGTATTTACAACAATAGTGGCACGATTGTTGTGCATGTACAGAGTGCGTAAAGAGATGAGGCGAGGGAAGTGGGCTAGGTTGACTTTAACCAGCTCATTGTGCTCAAGATGCAACTCAGTCAACTTGAAGAGGCCAGCGAAGGAGTTTCGTGCCAGGCTCTGCAGTTGGTTGTATCCCAAGTCCAGAAACTGCATGCTCCGGCAGTCTTGAAAAATCCGCACTGGCACAAATTTGAGAGCATTGTAGCGCAAATGCAAATTTGTGAGCTTTCTAAGGCCGTGGAACAGGTCAGGCTCTAATGCCTGCAGCCTGTTGTATGAGAGGTCCAGGATGCGCAGGTTTGGGAGGGGCCTAAAGGTACCATTTGGCAGACTCTCAATCCGGTTGCTGCTGAGGTCTAACTCCTTGACCCGTCTTAGCCTGTCAAATGCACCCTCCTCTACAATGTCAATGTTGTTGTGATCTAGGTAGAGCCAGGTGAGCTGTGACAGACCAGCCAGTTGGCCTTCACGCAGCTCGGTCAAGTTGTTCTCTCTCATGGACAGGCCCATGGCACTGCTCAGATTGCGGGGAATGTCTGTGAGGTTGAGCCCCTCGCAGTACAGCAGCTTGCTGTCGCAGCGGCACAGCCTTGGACAAACCCCCTCTACCAAAGGAACCGTTCTTATAAAAATGCCCAATAAACACAGTATCAACCCAGGGGGCTTCTTCAGTGGCCACTTTAAATACAGTCCAATTAGAAGGAAATCCATTAGCATAGATATCCAGGGATGCCACTGAGAAAATGTCCATTGAACCACTGTGGATATTGTTTTTGCACCTATCACATCATATTTATCACATCATACTTAATTAATTTGATAATCTGTTTCCTTTCGTTTTTTGTATTTAAGCTGCAAGGCAGTAATTAGATTTCTTTTATTTCATCAATTAAGCAAATCCGTGTTGAAAATGCAAAGGGCAAGTCTCTTTGCTTATGTTAGATATCAAGCAGTGGGTGGAGAGTAGAGGGGATGAAAAAAAAAATCCTCATTGATCGATCTTATTTGAAAATATTCCTACTCACCCCTATCCAAAAGCTGACAATCTCCATTCAGCGTCTCGCTTTGTGCCCCAACACTAATTATGTGCGAATCTAAAAAAGACCCCACTGTGGTACAAATTCTCCCCCCCTCCCTTCTCTCTTTTCAGTGGACACCAGATCCTTGGCAGGCTTACAATGTCTTAGTTCTCCTCAAGTGAAAGAGCCAGAAAGAGAAGGAATCCAAGTAGCTTTCAGCGAGATGGTAGGAAGTGCAAGTTCCCCTGTCTGCATGCATGAGCTCTGTCTCTTCTGCTCCTCCGCAGTCCTCTGCTGCAATGATCAGAGGGGAGAAGAGACAACCGGAGAAAGAAAAAAAAAGACCAAGGAAAAATCTTTTTAAATATCTGTCTTGCTCTTTTCTCCTCCCCTTCCTGCTCAAGTTTCAGCAGATCTGTAAACGCATATTACCGTCCATCTCTGGAAGCAATCACTGACTTGTAAGGTTTAAATCCATTCAAGCGGGTAATCATGCTTTCAGTGACGGATGCAAGGAAAAAAAAAACAGGATTTAAAGAGGTGAATCCTGTTCACTGTTTTCTTGTGTAACAGTATTCCTTGTCATCTCAGTGGCACATCTTGGTTAAGAAGCCGCTCGCATCCCATGCGGCTTGCAGTTTTCGTTCTCTCCCTTGCTCTCCGGGTGTTTTCTCAGCCAGTTGGAAGAGGCTGCTGAAGGCTGGTGCTGGTAGGCAGGCAGGGGCGGTAAATGTGGGAAGCAAAGGAGCGCGCAATCCCTTGCAGCAGAGCCGTACACTGACAGCGCATGCAGAAGCACCTTCTGTTCACTGAGTGTCGTAAGCCACTCACAATTCAGAGTGCTCGCTCTCTTTCCCTCACTCTCTTGCTCTCTTTCCCTTGATCGCTCACTCACTTTTTCATGCTGCTCCCCTCCTCCTCCTCGTCCTCCTCTCTCTCTCCCCTCTTCCCTCCTCGCTTTTTTCTTGCTGTGTTTTTCTCTGTGCCGGAGACATTTACATATTCAGAATGGGCTGGGCTTAAACCAGGAGCTTTAATGAAACCCCCCCCTCTCGCTCTTCCTCTCTCCCTACCTCTCTCGTCCTCTCTCTCTCCATCTCTCTCCATCTCTCTCCCCCTCCTTCACTGACTGTAATGAATTGGGCCATATAATGTCTGCTTCCTTTGACGTTGCTGTGAGAAAGCAGTTTTCTGATTTCAGAGTTGCAAAATAACATTCATCCAATGGGACCCCATCCAAAAAGGTTGTCCTATATTAGTTCCACCCCGAAGGAAGAGAACCATTTGCATGCATATTAACAATCCGAGAGTCCAGATATAGAGGAACAAAAAAAGGGAAACATTATACTTAAAACTCCTCTTATTCTCTCTCAAAATCACAACTAAATCCACAGAACACACGAATAATGATTTCAGTAATGATGTTACAATTTAAATGTACTCATCATCATGTCATCTAATGATTTCAAACAACTGTGTAATAAATCAATCTCAGGCTATTGATAATCATTGTTAGGCACTGCCGATAACAGAGACTAGAGTATCATGAGTCAAGACCAGAGTATGACATTTTGCATTTGATCAAACTGTGCTGTAGCCAGGCCTTCTATGTCATTGTCAATTATGGCCAGGCTATCCATTCTGAATACAAATATAATTGCTTGCCACATAATATTAGCATAAAGCCATAACATAAATATTCTTCTTTGAAGGTCTGCTCTCGCCTTGCTCTGCAGCTCTCTGGAATCACTCCTAGCCTTGTCATCGTTTTCCCGTTAATTTTCAAAGACAATGAGCTGTGACAGTGCCTTACATTCCTCATATCAGCCAAGTTTCTAACCATATGACCTTTTTTCCTATCTGAGTTTGTCACATTTTTCCTGGCAGATGCTATAATTTGCTGTTCCCGTTCACTTTTCTATGTTTTTTTTTTTTCAATTCAAAATGTACAAAAATAAATTTGATCCCATTATGACCCAGGACTGTTAGAGCCAAATGTATGTTAAAAGAAGAACAAGAGCATCTTATTACTGCAAACAGCAATACTAGTACTGATGTTCTTGTACAAAGTTACAGCGGGTTGTTTTTCCTTCTTGACGGGTAACAGTCAACATTTCCTGACATCTGTATTCTTAATTACTGCTGCCCAGGAACCTCAGCTACTTTGATTAGCTTAATCTCTTAAGAAAACTGAAAATTTAAGTAGAGCTTATCAAGATAATCAAAGACACTTTAAACAACCAGTTTTGAGTTTTAATAAAAAGCTCCTGACACATCATTCCCATCACATCAGTGCTGAGCTCTAAAACTGTATAGTGGCAAAAGCCCACATGGTTTGTGTCATGTTTCCACAGATGCTTAACATTCAGTCAATTACTGCAGTGCTTCCTTTTGTGTTGGAGCTGGTAGTATAGCATTAGCATTAGCTGTAGAATAGCTGGCTAACTGACACATAGCTTTCCACAAGCCCTATTTTATTTTACTGTACTTATCAGCCATATATTAAATGGGCCCCATTCTTTGATCAGATTGTGAGAGCAAAATGCAACACGTACTAAATCAGGAGAGTTGGCTTTAGAGTGCTATAGGGAACAGGGTCGTACATTACAGACTGTTTTGAGTGCATCTCAAATCAAATAAAGACAGTCCCCACCCAGTGGTGTAACTCATTACTGCAACAGCACTGCAGCTCTTTATGATTGTTACACCACTAATATTTTGTCTGTTATGCAAACAATAGCTTTATTTATCTAACTGGACATTAATAAATCAGAAGCTAAGATTAGGTGTACATTTATATCATTGACTATATACTTATCATTTCATACATGTCCATCTTTTTGGATCAGATACGCAAGTAAATAATAAGTAATGCAGAGGAGGTTCGCCTTGACCAATGTACTGCCAAAGGCTTTTGTATGGACCACGTGAGAAATGTTTCCATGAGTGGATACAATGCATGAAAAAGTGTGAAAAATCATACTGACTTCATAATGGGGTCCAAGGTATTTTATTCCATCTTTTAACATATGCGTATCTCTAAATATTCAACTCATCAATGCTCAGCACTTGTTTTTCATATAAATTTCCCATAACATCTTCCTTTTCTTTATTTGTTAACTTCTTTACCTTCCATGAGTTATACAAGTTGTACAAAATGGAGCCAAAAAGTTCACTGTAGCATGCCTCTGCATAACAGTGCTTCTGCCCTTTTGTTCAATATGAAGGTGATCTTATGCTGGTTACCTATTCTAAAGTCATTTATAGACTTTATGGATAGATAAATTAAACATCCTATGGGAACTCACATTATGTGGCTGCATCTAGTGGAGCCAAGGCTAGCTTGAAAATGGGGTGGGAGTTTGGCTCTCTGTTTGATTACAATAATTATACCAAGGAAGCGCAATTACCTAACAGCCCCGTACTTTGTTGTGACCCTGTTGGCACTCGAAAATATAACCTTAAATACTGCATCTGCCATGAGGGGGAATACTGACAAGTTCTTCACATTTATGTTACACTGATACTACTTTTATTGTACACTAAGAATCCTTTCTTCCGCATTTTGAATGTTTTTTGTTTATTTGGTTAGTGGAGTTTACATGAAACTCTCTAGATCTGACTTGATGTTTCCATTCAGCCATGATCACTAAAGTATACAGTGAAGGTCTCACAGTGACAAAGTGTGAATGCCAAAGTAAAAGACTGCCCTTCACATGATCTGGACATCTTGAAGTTGGAATCATCTCTGCTCCGCCTTTACTCTATTCCCTCTCAACTGTAATGGATGACTACACCATCAGCTAATGACTTGGTGCACTATAATGACTTGACACAGCGAACAGGAGATGAGAGTATCCAGACCATCAGTTTTAAGACTTTAAGAGCTTTGGCTCTCTGCTTTGGAGTTAAGGTCAGCACAAGTGTGAGGGGAAGTGTGTGGGTGAAACACACATGCCCGCTGATGCGTTCACATGAACACAGTCACGCAATCAGATACCAGACATCTAACAGATTGATTGTTGAAAAGGATATGATAAGGATATGGGTGTTTTTTAATGAATATTTATTGCTTAGCCTGTCTGAAACTAATTCAACCAATCAACTAAGATGTCATAAAAGCTGTCTTTGGCTGGAATTACTTCTTATTATTAGTGCTTAAAAATGAACAGAGTGTTTCCTGTCCATCATATAGTTAACAGATGATAATTATTAAGATTGTTTAATGCATCTGGGTATTATGGCTAATCCCAAATCTTGCATTCTGACTATTTTGCTCTAATTTTGAGGAAAATATGAAGATTTTAAAAAGCACTGCTAGCTTTTTTTGCCCTTAATGACGAATCAAATGTACATCAACATTTAAATGAAGTAAAGTCAAGTAAAATAAATCACCATTTGTAGTCAGTAGTGCAATGACAAGAACCTGATCCCTCACTGGCTTGCTGTCTTACCACTGCTTTACCTGTTACCTGAACAAAAAGGACATTGCAGCACCCTTTAAGTATTGTCCTACATCTTACTGACTTTCAGAAGACAGGCATTCATTGGTCAAAAGTGTCTGTTTGGGACAATGTTGGCCTAGACTTGCTAGTTTTATTCAAACATGCTAAATTAAAAGGGATTTCCAAACCCTAAAGCACGATTTTATGCCATTAGCTAATTATGTGATCATTTTATTTGATAGTCTTGGATAGTTTTTATAATAAAATGGTTAGAGGTCGTGATGCATTGTCAGCAGACTGAATTGATTCGAGGGATCAAATAAGACTCAAAATTATCTGCATCTATGATTACAGGCCCATTATTTAAATCATTTATTGAATCGGAGGACGTCTGACTGTGTGAGCCCAACAAAACAAGGCAGATGATGACTAATTGGCTCGCTGCAGAGATAATGTTGACGGGCAGCTGGGAAAGGATTGTGGTGGGGGTCTGCGCAGTCTCCACAGAGTGGCTGTCAGTGGTCTGTTGAGGAAACAGCAAGAGATGACTCTGCATCTGCAATTGAGTGCGACCTCCAGCAGATGGAGGTTTCTCTCAGTTTGAAAGGGTCACGAGTGGACGGAGAGTTAACATCAAGCTTATTTTGTTTTGGTGCTTATTTTCCATCTCCTCTGGTACTTTAGATGACATAATCCCATTATATAATCAGCAACTGTGGATGAACTGAACAGAAGTATTGTACTAAAAGATAAATTGAGATAGCCATGGGCATTTCTAATTATTACTATCGTAGTATCATCTCACATATTGTGTACATATATAAACTTAATCAAAATTTCAAAGACAGTAACCCTGTAAAGGATTTAGCGCATCCTGAGTTTCCTACACAATACCTTACCTACACTATCATCTTCCTGTGAATTTAAAAGAGTCTATACTAACTGGAAGTGGGGTAAACAAAACAGGGAAAAACAATACCATCATAACGTTCACTGGAGCATGTGACAGGGGTAACATGGCTGTTGCTATGGGTTACATTTCCTTGAAGCATGTTTTTATGTGATGCAAAATTTGCTTCAGTGAGCACTGTCAACTGCTTAAACCGAGAAATCAATACAGCGTCATCCCCATGATTTGCCCATGTCTGAGGCTTTAAAGGTGGGTGAAAGTTTAGCTTGATGTATGGAGTGAGGATTTATAGAGCAAGATGGATGGCAAGCCTGGTAAAAGGCTGGTATTTTCTTCCATGGTGATGCGAACAGGAGGATCTCCATACTGTATGTATCATGAAAGAGAAAAAAAGATTCAAGAATCTGTGTGAAAAGGCCAAAATGGGTAACATAAAGATAGAGCGCATCATCGTTGGTAGAAAATAAATTGTGTGTGCCAGTAAATCTGGGGGTGGGTTTTGGAAGCAGCATGATCTTAAATCGCCTCTAGTTTTATGTTTCTCTCACAGCACAAAAATAATGCTCTGCAGCGTGTAAATTGGGCAGTCGTGATGAAACACTTTTTAACTTTCGTTATTGAGGACAAGCCTACCTCAACATGTTTAAAACTTTAAATGTTTTAGCTGTTTCTTGAACCCCCTTTTCTCATTATTTCATGTGGTCCAACACAGCCAAGATTGCTTGAGCTGGCCGGGCCTCTTCACCTTCTTGGATGCTGCATTTTCACTTTGATTGCAGCTGCGAATATTTTGCTTTTGTCGAAAGATGGCATTTGTACTGCATATCATTGAGTTGTCTTCTGCTTTCTGTATTTTTAATGCCTGAAACATTTTAGGCAACAAAGGAATTTTAGCACTTACCATCCACTACATTAGCTGTATTAGAGCACATAATGCATTTTAGAACAAGGAGGATGCAAAGATGGGAAAACAATCTGTCACTATATGCCCAGTGTTCTTAAAACCTACAAATCACTTAACTCTCCTCTGATAACTCTCCTTTACAACCTGTATTTTTATAATGATATTCAAGATTCTGCTTCAGTGATCATGTGTCTGCAGAAGACTTTTCTCTTGTTTTTAGCACCCTAATTCAAAATTTGAAGAACTGTTTGCAGTTTCAGGACTCCTTCTTTACATAACACAGTCATAGTTTACAGCTTGGTGCACTTGTGGCCTCCCTGCTGCCTTGAACATGTCATCCTCTGTCATTGACTTGGTGATTTTCCCACATAAATGCTCTTGTCTCTTTTTTTATTTGCTGCACTATTTTTCTGTAAACTCTCCACACAGTCATGTTCAAACATTCCAGGTGGGTGGTTGCACCTGAGATGCTGAAACCTCTACATCTGGCACTGACAACAAGTGCCATTCTGATGCTCAGTTAAAGGGTGCAACAGACCATATTTTGATATTTGGAGTCCTTCAGTCATGGCAAAATTTACTCCAAACACAAAGGAAGCAATCCACCATCTTCTGGCAGAATACTGTGACCTCTAACTCATTTGTGCTAATGCTTGTTGAAAATGGTACATAATCAACAAACAATTCATGTTTGGTTTGAAGAAACCAACCACACCATCTCCACCTCATTTGACCTTACATTGATTATTAATTATTTTCACGCAGAATACTTGAATAGAGAATAATTACTGGACAATATGTTTAATAAATTGGTAAAATAACTAATAATAGTTAAGGTTGTTTGTGTCAGATTGTTTATTGGAAGAGACTCAACAGTGGAAGTACATCAGCGTGTTTGTGTGTGTGTTTGCACGTGTGTATATGAAAGAGAGAATTAATATGGGTCTAAATTGCTTCCAGCTATGTCCAATACGAGGTGTTCCCTGTTGAGAGAGAGAGAGAGAGGCAGTGATTTTGCCATGTCACAGCACAGTGCAGTCACACTCTGTGTTGGACATGCTTTTATACACAAAACAAGATCAGAATTCTTCACCTGCCACCACGGCTGGTAGAAATTTACAGCTACCTGCCACAGCTAGTTTTTCCTCTAGATTTAGCGGGTTGTTGTGTGTGGGTTTTTTCCATATACAGTTTTTAATTCAATTACACGTTTTAGCATTTTTTACTTGGTGTGTTTCTTATGTATTTGTGTTCTGCCTCTAATGTGTTTGGCTTCACAGACTACATCAAACAACGCCTGTGACTAGGCTCTGTCTGCCAAAGGAACTTTGTTCTGCTGTCAGATGACGCAGAAATCCCACTGAGAGCCACCAAGCCTATTTTCAAAACCCGGCTCTCTGGAGCAGCATGCACCCCCCCCCAGCCTGCTCCCCCCCCCTTTTGATAGCCCTGACTGCTCTGGCCTATTGCCTCATCCAGAGCCAAACAAGCCGCTACATCCTTCATGTGTCCACTAGCCTCTCTCATGTTGGGATGAAGCAGAGCAGAAAACAGTGAACATAGGAGTCTCTGATGCAAAAGGCTGAAACACTTGTAAATTTAGACAGAAAATTATTTGTCCTTTTATCCCCAGTGTCCCTACTCCAAGGTAAGGTAAGAACCTTAACCAAGAACTCTGAATGAAACTCCATTAGAGAGCAAAAGTACAGATGGACTTTGTAATAGAGGAGAGGTCCTTGTGTTTCACATGTGATGAATGAAGTCATACATATTCAACCCTGAATGGTTGTAATTATTTATCTTGGATTATTTTATTTTTTTATTCTCAATTTTATTTTCTGGCTAACTATTTTCCACTATGTGTTTTTTGCTGCCGTTTCATCATAGATTTTCCCGCTGCGGGACAAATAAAGGAATCTTGAATCTAGAAAGATTAGAAGAGTTTCATACAAATTAAAAGGATTTGTTAGAAATACAGAAGTGGTAACTATGTGTTTTGATTGCTTGAACTGCTCTCTTTAAATTCAGACAGGCCTGCATCTCTTTCAGTCAGTCAAGCCATGAATAGTTCGTAAAACAATCTTTTCTCTTCCTTTGACTTCTGCTTTTTTTCATGACAGTGCCCGTTATTGATATTTTTTGTGCGATAAATTCATAGCGTGTATACATTTCCCAGCAGCAGTTAATGCTCGATTTATCAAGAGGAAGAAAGTGTGAAAAATTATGTTGAGATAAAAAGGCTGGTATAACGGCTGAAGCCAAGAACCTCCCCGCTGCTCATTTAGTGTCGGAGCCACAGGTGGTGGCACACACCCGAGCTCTCTTTCTCCTTTACTGATGTCTCACCTTTGTAGCAATAATTAGTTGCACAGTGTCCGAAAAACAGGATGATGCTGAAATTCATTTCATACACTGCTGGGGGTGACCCAGGTCTCATAATTATGGCTTTTGACTTTGCTGTGAACTGCAGTGTAATTTGATGAAAAAAAAGTGAATGACAGAGTTCTGACAGCACATTGTTTTTTTTCTCCCAAATACAAAAAAGTGGTCAAGGTTAATGAAGTCAAATCTCATAATATTAATACTTAATTCTTATATGGAGTATTTCTTACATATTAGGAAACGGTCTCACTCAGACCTAATCATTCAAAATTATATTATAATAAAAGTAATAAAATAATTTTGACGTTTGATAAATCAGGCCAGTCATGACAAACTAAAAGCCTCATTAAAATTAAAACTCACTGGCTTTTAGCTTTTATTTATTGCTTTACTCTTTGGTGTGAAGAACTGAGAAATTGTCATTGCTATGTCAACTGGCTACTGGCATTTTAAATCATTTGGCAGTTCATTTAAAAAGCAGTCTACCTCTACTCCATCCCAGTCACTAGTACCATCAAAATACTTTGGAGTCGTCACAAATTATGGCCAACTGGATCGATTGTTTTCTCATAGCACTGAGACAGAATATTAAGTAATTTCCTTGTCCCAAAATCATAATGCACCTCCATAGACTAGTCCAATGTTCTTGCTTTGCACAATGTGATGTCAGATGATTTACGATGGCCTAAGGGAGGCAGCCACCATATATAACATCATCATGCCCCATCATAGACCTTTTGTCATGGAAGACGTTTTGACATGTCACAGTCTGAAAAGCACAGGTGCAAATAATAAAATTAATGGTGGCAGAATTCAATTTAGCTGCTTCAATTTCAAGGTCCTGGTGATGTGCATGCTGGCTCGCTGTCACAGCGCCTTGGCTTACTTGGAAGCTTGAAGGGAGCCGGTGTTAATGTTATTAGTAACAGCTGTGCTTTTCAAACTATGACAAGTCAAAATATGTGCAGAAAGAAGGTCTGGGTCTACTGTGGTCTACTGTGAGCCCTCTTTTGACATTGTGACATTTGCTGCCCAGAATTGGCTTGAATTTTTCCCAGTCCATCATAACAAACACATGAACTCATGAGGGAAGTGTAGTAGGAAAAGGCTTCTTGGTAAACTAGCCTTTAGCTGAAAGCCGAGTATGAACTGTTCAGAACGGGCGCAAATCAAAACTCTTGTTTTTTGTTATTAGAAGTCTACAAACATTGATGTAGGGTGTGGAGATTTGATGGGAAGCACCATTCATTTTCAGTCATAGCTATACTATTAGAATCTCTGTCAGTCTTTGTCAAAAAGTATGTGTGCCAGGGTCGCTGGCAAAGCTTTTGACTTTTCTTTTTTATCCCAACTAAAGCAAGGAAAGTGTGCACACAATAATAAATGAGCAGCCCTGCCCCCACAAATAAAATGAGAAACTCCTGAATGTCTTCTCCTCTCTTTGTACACACAAACACATTTGATAAACTTCCTCAGACATTTTTTCCCTCCAAAGCCTGAGGTGTACCATATTCTTTTGTACCAGTAAGGTGTTATTCCTCCCAGCTCGTCAGACTAGCAAAGCAGTGTAAACACAGAACCGTGAGCCCTGGGCGCAGTGCCTGCCTCGACTAGGAGCTACTCTTCAGGATCGAAAGTGCAACCGGAGTTGTTTCAGAATAAACTACACTCATTGTGTTGATCCCAGTGAAGGGATATGTCACCCGGTGTAACAGTGTGGCTCTTTCATGTGTTTTTAATGGGTTTTGTGTGACAGTGGAGCTCTTCTGCACAAAGGTGTATATCTGTCTCCGGCTACACAGACAGTGTTTTGTAGGATATACTAGTTGTTGGTTTTAGTCTCTTGAGGGACATTGTTGATGATAATGAAAACGATACAGTGATGCCAGCTTTATCCTTAAATACTACTCTACTTTGTCACAGGCAGCATAGGAAGTAAACAGTGTCATACTGGCACTCTGTTTACTGGCATTCAGTAGTTTGGTTAAATTCTACAGCACTTGATACATTTACATTGATGTCCACTTTGTAGTTACTGTACACTGCGCTGTGGCACTCGAGTAGGTGTGGCTGGGTACGCATGTGTTTGCACGCATATGCTCGCATATCACCTCAGTGTGTGAATCCTATATAGCAAGCGGAAACCAAAAGAAAATGTCAGGCTGTATTACGTTCCAGCTAAGTCTGGCCTGCAGGCTGCATTCACCAGGTAGTATCTAACATGGTTGTCTCACAGATCAATTTGTCATGTCAGTGCACACTAACAGGACGGCACAAAATCTGCGCAGGAACACAGTGGATGGCAGGCTCTTAGACCTTATGAATGATTTATTACTAAAGTTATTTTAAGTCTTTTATAAATGAAGAACACCTGAATATTGGTCACTTCATCATCTTTTTCATATCTCAGGGCAGTGCACAAATATCTTGCACACCTAGATTTTAGTACAGAGAGGGATGTTCTTTGTGTTCACAGGGGGAATGCCCACAACGCCTTTTTATAATGACTTAAGGGGGTTGTTAAAGTTGTGCTTTATTAATCCCCATAGGGTCCTCAGCTCCAGTTGTTAGGCCAGTGCCTGTGGTCAAGGGCAATGAAAGGATAATTCCTTTTACCGAACAATCATTCGTATTGGTGTGTAATGAAACTAGGCTACCTGTGTGACACCTACAGGAACAAGGGGAGAACAGTTTGATTCTCTATTGCACAAGCGATTTTGTGTTTAGTTTATGCTTTGTCTCTTGAGTTTACAGATTAGAGTGTTCATGAAAAAAAAAAGGATTAAAGATCATGTGGTACCAGTTGGTGTACGTACATATATCATGCAGATCGTTTTACTGGCAAGCTGGTACTGGGCTTTGGGATTTACATCACACCACAATGCATTCAGGGTATTTCAGGGGCTAGTGTGTCAGCGTTGCTGGCAGCTGGTGTTTGTGTACATACAGACCGCATGACATCAGTGCTGTCTTTGGGTACACTTGACTGTAGATTTTTCATTAAAAATGTCCATTATACAAATGTACGGTGTGGGACTAACTGACAAGGGATGGATTAGATTGCCAAGAACTGACACTGACAACTAAAAATGTGTTGTGAACTCAGAACACAGAATGTATTATGTTCGTCCTCAGCAGTGATTACATTGTAAAATTTAAAGTAGTGTTTTGTGTCAAAGGAGGCTGTTGGGGCTTCTTTTGGAGTTGTGAATGTGTACCAGTTTATTAGAATTATTTACGAGTTAAATCAGCTAAATTTACCACAAATCAAATATATTTTCTCTTGAATAAGACATCATTAAATGTGGTTGAAGGGTTTATCTGCTTTGTTTTGGCAGGTATGGCAAATTTCTGCTGGCTTTGACTACTTGGCTCGGTGGTTGCTTGTTTTGTGTATCAGCACAGCTCTCGTTAGCTGTCAAACATCCACAGTGCATCTAACATTACAGTAGTAAAATAGAAAGTTCTCACGTTAAAGTATTAACTAGAATCTTCACTATCATTTTACATCTGCAACATTTAATTCAGCCTTGAAAATTAAAATAAAAAAAAACACAAATAGAAAGGTGTTTATACACTGCTCTGCATCCCTGGAGCTGTGACAGAAAATGCCACCAGATAGTGTCCCTCAAATTTATCACATTCACTGTAACCATTCTGTGAAAACTGACCACCTTGTTTGGCCCCTGTGGCTCATGTTACAACCAAGATAAGTCTTTTGTATAACCCCGAAGGCCTGAACACAGATAACTAGATCCCAATAAATGTGGCAGATCTGCACAATGTGACGACACAGGATGACGCACTTGCAGGGCACAAGCCCTGCATAGTAGAAGTGGGGAAAAAAAATCCAGTTGTTATCACATCATAAGGCCACTGGATTCAAAACTGCACCCTTGATTAAAACGCGGAGAACTGTCTCTGGCAGCACACAATAGCAGCTAAATCCTCTGACAAGAGAAAAATTCTCAGCTTCACTTCCTCTCCACAGCCTTTGTGTGTATGTGTGTGTGTGTTTCACTCAGTGTGTAAGTGCTTAAAAATGTTTTTGCCTGATTTACTCTCTCTCTCCACCCGAGTAATTTCAAACCTAGGAATCTAGAGCCCAGTCCAAATAACCCTTTGTTTACTAAGTGATGAGCTTCTTGCTAAAATGCAGAACTCCCCCATTTGCTTTTTTGTTTTTTGGGTTTTTTTTTTTGTTTTGTTTTGTTTTTGTAAAATTATGTGTATTTTAATAGCTTTAAGATCTGCAGGTATGTGATCATACTGGCCATGATAAAAATATATATATATAAATCACTGAAGTAGTCATTTTTTTCTAATTTGCCCCAGTAGCACTGTTCTGTCTGGCTATAGGGACAAACTGAACAGCTATTTTGTAGTGTGTCGTTTAGTGTCTTTCTTCCTTGCTCTTCAGGGGTTGCAAAGATCGCTTTACACTTTCAGCTTCTGTAACCTGAATGACACAGCACTGGATACACTAAGCGTTGGCATCACTCTTTTTAAGCTGCTAAGAATGGGGACTGGGAATCGACATTATTCATCATGTCATTCTTCTATCAGCTACTGTCTGCTGCAGCTGCCCACCTGCACCAGAGCCTTGTCCACCAGATGGGCCATGCATAATTAAGACGATAACCCTCAGCAGAGGCCTGACCCTGTCACAGCATTGAAAATAAGGCTGGCCAGCCCAGGGGCACGCTTCACCCTCCTTGTGATGCCCACAAGTTCCTGCTATGCTGCTCTCAAACTACCCTCGCTGTTATTACCAGGCAGAGCACACAGTAGTATGAAAATGTCCAAGGTTTTCCCAACATGTTACTGAATTTCAGAATAATAAAATAAAAATTTAAATAATATAAATAAAAAAACACTTTAGTCTGTCCCTGTGGCGCTGTTTATTTGTTACAATTGTCATCATTTCTTTCTTTATTTCATTTTCTGGACAGAAAAGCCCCCACTGCTCTACACATTTACTTGTGATATGAAGATATCAATAGCTGTTGGTGGCTTTATTTCTCATATGTGATCCACAGCACCCCAAGTTGCCATTTTGTAAAAAGTCCACAGACGCTGTACTCAACAAAAACAAATCCGCATCATAACAAAAGCAGCGTTTATTACACGCTTATTGATGGTAACTTCACAATGTGTCAAATTGTTCCCACCCACTGCGAATGTGATGCACTTGGATAAGTCTGTGTATTTATCACACAGTAACTTGAAATATATAATTCAGCTATTCAAAATTATTCAATTTGACATTGGAAACATGATTCAAATAAGGGATGAGTCTTTATGGAAGCGTGTGAAAGGTCTTCATGGGGGAGAACTGATGGCAAATCTCTTGGCACTCTCACGGCTGAAGAGATCTTTCACGACATCCTCTTTGTCGTGTAGCGTATGGAAATTTAGCTGCACTGGGCGTTGCTTTTAATAGGCCAAGAGTTGCCAAACGCACATAAATTAGGGTCTGTCGTATGTAAATAAGGGACTGGTGCAGCATGTCCTTGTTTCCACAGCTGAATCAATTTATCAGTCTGTGATCAAATCAGTGCTCATTTGGATGCTGCACGGCGGTTTAATAAATCAGATGTAGAGAGGTTCATATGTCTCTCCTAGTGCTTGAATCTGTGCTGTTTCCAGGACGGTTTGATAAATGGCGGCCAATATTTTCAAGGGTGACGTCTACATGTCATTTCCTGAGAATGCCGGTCGGACTCGAACAGCTGTGGCCATTGCAGGAGCACATTTTGTAAGTCAGCTTAAGGAAGAGAATAGATGTCCTTTGAAAAGGCATCAATCCCCAAACACCCACCATGACAGTAAGTCTTGTGCCCTGATCCGTCCTCGCGCGGTGCACTTACATCATGTCGAGATATTCTGCAGCTTTACTGTTCCTTATTCCTCGTAACTAATAGCAGCAAACAACTCTGTTAGTGGCTCGCGCTGCTGTGTGGCTGCACTGACAAAGCCCACATGAAAGGATAGTGGGAGACATAATCATTTCACCAGTCCAGCCAGCTCCAGCAGTCTTTGAAGTTGTTGCACCCTGGATCATTACAGCGAGGGAGCCACGCTGTTGTCTGGCTCAGCGCACTGTATGTGTGTTGTTTGTGCACACGGCGGCTGTCTCTACAGTGGGCTCAGCCACAATAGGCAGTAGGTGCGTTAGTGTTATCGTGCTATCATTAGCATGTTTTTTTATTTGATCCTCTGCTGGCTACTACTTTTTTTTTTTTTTTTTTGGTTGTCAGATTTGAGGCCATTTTTATATCCCTTTCCCCAAACCACCCTAATCCCTGATTAGTGCTACCTACACACAGCAACCCACCCAGAAGAGCAGCTTGAGTCATCATTATCCCGGTTTACAAAAACACGCATATCATTCTTTACAGCCCATGCTATCCCTGACAACCAACACCTTCACACTGATGGCAAAGGAATGCCGACTCTGGAGACACATCTGCTGCTCACATGTTTTGTATAATATGAATCTATTAATTTTGTGCCTGTGTGGTGAAACTATTTTGAAATCATTGCGCATAAGTCGGTGTGTGATTTTTACACCAGACACTGTGTGAGAGATGGAATGATACCAAAATGCGTCAGTGTCTGTGAAAAAACCTGTTTTCTCCTCTGTCATTTCAAGTTTCTGGAGCTACCTTGCTGACTTGTAATCCTGTGCTATACACAGTGTAGTTAAGAGGTCACATAGAGAGGGGCAGTTTTGACAGTCGCAAGCAATGAGTGGAAAGAGACCATCAGGCAAGCAGGGACGGCGTCTGAGGCAAGTCTGACAGTGGATGATGTCTAGACACAACAAGACAGTCTGTTCCCTTTTTTTTCCTGCGTCAGTGCATATTTATCATTCACAGTTTTTGCTTAATAATGCTCATAATGACACATAATGCATAAAATTGCGTTCAAGAGAAAAAAAAAATCACAGAACTGCCTAAATTTGTGTCTTTTCCTTTAACAACCTATGCTTAAGGAATATTATTTGTATTGCTTTAGGTTTATTACATACTTTAACAGGTATTTTAGTTGATTACATTGTAAATACTGTTGTGTTGTGGATGGTGTTAACAGCACTGCACAGGATACAGATGTTGCACCACAGTTCAGGGAATTTGTCATTGACGTCTATTTAATTTGCAACGTTCTTGAGAATGTGACCCTCACAGTTAACACTAATGTCTATTTTGTGTCCATTGTCCACCGCACGGAAATCTCATAATTCGTAACATGTCACTGTTTGGTCTGATCCGTTACGGAGGGGTGGGAATGATGCAATGCAGGAAAGAGAAAATGGTGATGAAATGGGATTATGTGCCGTGGTATTAAGAGCAGGTCCTTGAATCAGATTGACCCACAGTAGTGCGTGTTTCAGGTGTTCACTCCGACAGGAAGCATCAAGCTTGTATTGAAGCTTCACTTATTTCATAAACACACATCTCAGACAGCCATGTCATTTTTGGGTATGTATAGGCAAGTGCGTGTGTGTGTGAGATAAACTGACTTTTTTCAGCTCTGCGGTGAAACAAAAGTACATCAATGATACTCAAACCTTCTTCTCACCCCATTGACTCGCTTTTTTTCTTTCTACCACCGTTCTGCTCTCACAGATATCACACCACTCTCTTATTTTCTCACCCTCTCTAACCTATTCTCAGTCTCTCCCTCCCTCGCCTCTCTTCTCTTCTGCTGCCCTTCCTTCAGTCCCTCCCTCGCAAACTACTTGCTATTCAGTTCAGGGAGACTGCAGGCAGCATTGCTCTAGCTCCCCATACTGCTGCTGCAGGACTAGACTTTTTTATCCCCTGCTCTCTCTCTCTCTCTCTCTCTCTGTCTGATAACCAGACACTTCCCCTCACGCCTTTTCTTATTCTCCTGAAACTATGCACCTAAAACCTTGGCTTACAGCCCAACGCACTTAATATTTAACCCTCCTCCTTCTCTCCGTGCGTCTATTCTTAAACCCCTGCATAGCTGCATGACTTCCCATCACGTTACTGTACAGTGGTGTTTTGTTTCTGCGACGCATGAGCTATGTGAGGATCAATAAATCAAGTAGACCACCATAATCAAGGCAGAGTTTTGACTTTTCTGTCTTTTCTATTGAGACATTGTACATTTAGGGATGGCATTTTCAAACCATTTGAACTCTTACGATGACTTGAATTGCTTTAAATTTGTATCAGGAAAGTCGCTCTTCAAGCAGGCCAATGTTGTTTTGAACTCCACGTAAGACTTCAGTATCTTCTCACGTCTGGTGCATCTCGCAGGAATGTCTTGAGCACTTTATTGACTTCAGAGCCCTCAAACATCCTTGTTATACTCCAGTGCTGCCTCTTCAAGTTTGTTTCTGTGTTCGGACAGTCTCTGACTATTTTGTAGGCTCTTAGATACCTTAGTCCTTACTGTAAAAGCAGAAATATGGAGGGTGACAGCCTCTCCAAAGCCATCGTACTCCCTCTGACTAAGAGAGATGATAATAAAGTCTTTATGATGTCTATAACCTCCCTCTATATGAAGAGGCTGTAGAAGGTCTGATTTTTCTGGAACTAGCTTCCTTCTGAGAATTCAACCTGGGTTCAGGTTGGCAGATTACTCTGTTACAAACTTTCACCATTTCTACTTTCCAAATCCTGAGTGCTGATATTATTCTAGGTTAAAATAAATAAATAAATTGCCTCTTGGACATGATCTGATTATGTCCAGCAATCAAACAACCGGGACAGTGTCAAGAAAGACATGCAACTAAAAGTCCTTTGCTCTACTTCTGTCTTAATTTCTGTTTATTTTTTTCACCAGTTCCTGACACTGCCAGTATCTCAGCTGCAGTTTCGTGCTTCCTCTCCCTGTCCCTAATGTTTCTCTTCATTTATGTCCAGTTAGATTTTATTTATGCACTAGTTGAAATTATCAGTTATATAAAAAGCCATGTTGTCCAGTTTGTATGACGCCATCAGGAAGTATCTCAAAAACAACCCGCTAGATTTTCTCCAACCCTCAATCACAGTCTCGTGTTAATACAGAATACAGAAGAACAGAACAGAAGAAGGGGACGTTGCTGTGGTTGGAGATGGTCACCACATCGGTCCTGGTTCAGTTCTGGCTCAGGACGTCTGCTGCGTGTCCTCTTCATTGCTCACTCACCATGTCTCCCATCATTCTCAGCTGTCATTTCAAATACAGGACGAAATGCCCCAAAAATGAAATTTAAATAGTCTGTGCACATATATGTGTCAGTGAAACAATCCAATATTTATGATTCAGAATTTTGTTTTTTTTGCACCAGTCTGCCAATTAACCATATATCCATGCACACAGGGTGTTAATCCTTCATTCTGTGTTTACCCCATCCTAAAAAAACTGCTCATTTTATACTTACGATGTGCTTGATGATAAGCCAGATGCTTTCTCTCATCCACAGCCTGCTTGACCACAGATGCTAATAGCCAGTGACAGGCCCGCAGTCTAAACATGAGCCAGTGTAATGAGAGGAGTAAGCAAACGGCATCAGCCATTAAACATAAGAGAACTTGTGCCAGAAGGCACTCCGGCTCCTCCTCAGGCAGCGCTGTTCTCGGCTGCATTAACTCTAACTTACAGAAGACTGCCAGGCTCAAACACCACGGTCATAGATACTATGGGCAACCATGTGAGAGGAGAAAAGACACAAAGCCTGCATATAAGTAGAACGTTGGGGGGTGAGGAGTGCTCTGGCTGTCCTGAGGCTCCACACAGGAGCTCCGGATATTCATTCAGTCGCCCACAGCAGAATTTGAATAGGTTTGAGTGTGTGTTGTGTAGGAGCAAGCACACACACACACACACACACACACACACAGAAGCTCACACATATATGCATACATATATGTGTGTGTCTGTATATATATTTATATGTACACTGTTTGTGTATACAGTAAATAAGTAATTCCTTTCAATAGCATTGTCATTAATTATGGAGTATATATTTAATATTTATCTCTGAACTTTATATTGCCAGTTAAAAGATTATGACCTGCTATAATAGTATTTGCTTATTGAGAGAATGCTAAAATTATTGATAGAATGATAAAATCCCCTTTGTGTCATCACTTATCAATGATCTATCAGCCATTTCCATATCCATAATCCATGTGTCTTATTGTGTCAGTCAAGAACACAAAGTAATGATATCTGGAGACCCAAAGTAAAAAAACTTGTTTCCACTTTGTTTGTGATAAAAGAGGTTGGATAAGCATTCTGTGGGCTCTCCTTGAAATTGTAACTGATGTGTACAATTTGTGGGACATAAAGGATAATGAGTTACATGTGGTGCGCCAGGAGTCCAAGGACAAGGATTGAGAGCCAGTGCCTTAGGTCATTATCACTTTCATTAAACCTCATTAATGAAAAAGAAAGTCCGGTGTTCAGGCCTCTATGTAACATCTTTGAAGACATTATGTAAATAGTTTGAAACTCATCTGTTAATCAATGCCTGCAACAGGCCTTTTCCAAATGACAGAAGACACTAACTTTCATTCCCTTCTCATGTCTCACAATTAAAAGTCAAATTCTGTGCTGCTTTTTTGCCAGATCAGTTTTGTGGGAGTGGTGTAGGAGGTGAGGGTACAGAAACAACTGCATGCGGTCATGTGTTTCCTCAGTTATTATCTTCACTGTACATGCTAAACTTTCATCCAGCACGGACTGTAAATATATTTTAAAGTGTAAAGCTGGGTAGAATAATTGAATTTAATGTCTGTCTACACGAACCTGTGATTGGTTGGAGCCCAAATTAAACTGGATCAACATTTTAGATTAGGTGCTGAGAGGGGGATTTGGATGTGTGGATGCTAATAAATAAGAATATTAAATATTAAAAAGATATATATATATATATATATATATATTTTTTTTTTTTTTTTAATTGTTAATCTCCAATCTTCAGCTAACTATCCTTTTAGAGAGCGCACACAGTGAAATTATATTTCTATGAAATGATAGTTCTTCATAATGGCCATAATGAGATTATGATATGGCTTCTATTTCTGTACTATGTTGTTCTGTCATCTCATTTGAAATAAGAAAAAAAGAAAAAACTATTCTAATCTGAACCACTCATCTGAAAGTATTTTTTCCTAGCCGCAGGCATCGGGCATTGTAGCATGTTTTTCTTTTTCAGTATCCTGTAATCAAACTAGCTGATAGCCACCGCTGCACCTCTTTAAGTTCCACTTAATGAGAACAAGTCAAATTGGCCCATCTATGGCACTGCAGCGGAGGGAGCACAACTTATCTTAATGAGGATCTAGCTACCCATTATGTGCTGGTAACCCAACCAACATGTTACCACTATTATCACCCCCCACCCCAGGCACACAGATTCACAAACACTCTTTCACCCTCTCGTTATCAGCTCGCCTTCCCCTTTAAGCCCACTGCAGACAGTGTAACCACATTGGACAGTAATTGTACCTCTCGTTCCTGCCTAATTGAATTGACAAGGAGCCGGAATTGATGTCATTTAACACATTGATCTTGGGAGACAATGAGACAGAATGCCTCATGCACCTCCCACCACCCCCACTTCCCCTCCCCACCTGTCTTCTATTTTCCTCCCTCTGATTCATCTGCCCATTCCTTTGATTTGCCATGTTATTGCCTATGAATTACCAGATTCATTCCTCACTTGTCCCACCATCCCTCGGTTTTTCAGCGTGCTCTTGCCAGTGTCATTTTTTATTGCATTAGTTTCAAGGGAGGTACAGAGACGTGGCGATAAAAAACAGAATTTAGTTCAATTAATGAATGAATGCAGTCACCTTTTCCTTGAATGAGTCGGAAAAATATTGATCGGCTGCATTTTCATTACGTCTCTTCTTTCTTTTGTTGCCAGACATGAAAGCTTTGGACATTTATTCACATAATGCTCACAAACAACATGAAAAATAAACATAGACAACAGCCTGGTCGAAGAGTAAAATATATTGTTTCCAGACACACAAAAACATTCAGTTACAAATGCATGCAGCTCCCCTCATTATTAGATGTCACTGAAATGGGTTAGTTAAAGCAGAGCCTTAGTTGTTATTTCACATTCAAAAATAACAAGAAAATGGAAAAGAGTCACACCTGAAAACCAAGTGCCTTATTCCTCTGCGTATTATGCAGCTTGCACAGACGCCACTGTATGTCTTATTCTACCATTACAGGGTTTGGGGTCAAAAATGCAGCGAAGCAGGTTTGCAATGCAGTGCTCCGTTGAATTACACAACTTTCTTTGGGAGGGTCTGAGAGAGTGAACACGCTCAGGGCCCTCAGCCGTTCCACCAGCATGCACCGTCCACCAGCCGTCTCCTGAATGGGCAAGAATAACTCCACTGCTACTGCTTCCATTACCCCGCACACTAGATGCTTATTTTCAGACGCCCTCCTCTATCTTCCTCTCCCCAACTGAGAATGAATGAGCACACTCTGGGGGGTGGAAAATAATGGATGGGGACAGTTGGGAACATTGTCTGCAAAACACCACAGGGAGTTGTGTTTACCAGAGAAACCGAACATGCACATTCCATTATGTGGCAGTCAAAAACTAAGCAATCAATGTTGCTGTATGGGAGACAATTGAATCAACAGCCTACTGTGTTGTCAAGCTTTTAATGGCTGCGAACTGGAGAGCGCAATTGCTCGCACATACAGGGCACACCTGGATGGGAATGGAGGGAAGTCAAATAGTTTCCCAGATAAACACCGCAGACGTATAAATACAATAATGTGACTTAGTTTGTCTCTCTCACTTTCTGTCTCACCCGCATGTGCATGCACACACCAAGGGGCGCAGTTTTGACCGACCCGGGCTGAATATGAGCTTGACGCATCGACTAACCTATGATTCATCACTGCGGACTGCCCTGTATGTAAAGTTTGTGATGGGGGATTCATGCGTAGTGTTTTTAATTGGGAGTTTTATGTTTTTGCAGGAAACCCAACATGAGCAATGCATTTTCCATTGTGTGTCAAAGGAGTTATGACATGGAGTAATTCCAGTAGAAGGGAGCGTATTTTTAGTAATAGTAGCATTTGACTCAGTACAGCTGTCAGAATAATGCTGCATTGATCTTACAAAAACAGAAAACAACAAATACATAGAAAAAAAGCTCTTATCAATGACCCCTGCTCAGCTGTCAGTAGGAGCTGAAAATAACAGGTGCTGGGTTTTGTCTCTTTAGATTGACATCACTGTGCTGTTTTAATCTCCTTAACTCAGATTAAAGAGTTCAGAGTTTTGAGAAATAAAACAGCTGGGATTTCTGATTCCAGAAAGTGGGGTGGGAAAAAAAGGAAAATAAGTAAACACACAGTTTTCTTTCTTTATTCATGGCATAAATAATGAGACTGGTTGTTTGTGCTATCGACTGCCTGACCATTTTGTCTTTGCATTAGTTCAATTAAGGTTGCCGGCTCTACCTAAAATCGCGTGAATATGTTTGAAGTGTCCTCGGAAAGGTTCCAGTTAAGCCCCTTTTTATTTTTGGCGGTGAGAATCTTTAATCCCTCTGCGTCCCTCTGGTGCCTTAATGACACATTAGGCTCTTTAGGCAGCACAATGACTAATGTTGTCATGTCCTCTGCTTTGGCATAGAGGAGCTTGTCTGTGTATACACATCAAAGCGTGAGTGCTTGTATGAGCTTGTGGCACGTAATGGAAGGCAACTGAATGCTATCTTTATTTCCTCTCCTCCCCCATGTCGTTCGATTGTTGACTTAAAAGCCATTTTCTGTATGTTTCAGAATGCGACCCACCAGCACACATAGAGAACAGGGCAAGGAGGGTGTTGGGCTCGAATCTCACACACATCCATCGCATCCTGAGTGCCAGTTTTCGTCCTTTCAGTTTGGTGCATTGCTCCACATAAAATGACTGCGCCGTGTGATTGCTATTAGAAGAGGGGGGTGACTAACTGTAGTAAGAGCTAGGAGACAAATGGCTCATTCCTAATGTTTAACATCCATAGGAAAGAAAACTCGTGCTATATGAGCCTTGGCCAAGGGCAAGCCAGCAATACATTAGATAGAAAAGGGAATCATATCTTTTTTTATGGCTACAGGCTCTTTTCATTGAGCAGCACTTTCACATCTGTGACCTTGTCAACATGTGAATCCCGCACTGCATGTTCCCACATTGCAACACATGTTGAGCTTGGAGTTTTACAAATCCAAATAGGAGAAATTGCTAAAAGACTGTGGTTGTCTGTCCTCTCGCTAACATAACCTTGAATGTTGAGCTTTCGGTAAGGCAGGAGAGCAGAAAGTGATTTTGGACTAGTTATTTTAAAAAGTGGTGCCAGCTCACAGATAGCTGAATGGCGAGTACACTAAGAGTCTTTACAACAGCTCGCATACTTCCTGAGCTAAGCACAACCTCAGAGACAGAGTTCAGGTCGGCAGTTCCTCCATGCTGTGTCTGATTTTACAGTAGTGGCCCTCCCTGTCCGCTGCTCGCTACATGTGATAGGACGAACGTGGAAAAACTCATTTTACAACCTGATAGGGACCAAAGCATTCAAAGTGACAAGCAGTGTTAACCCCGGGGTTGGGTGCACCATAAGGTGGGTGTTTGACTGGGTCTCGTCCTTTGATTCTCTGTACGAGGCTCGGTTATTAAAAGGGGAAGATACTAGTGCAGCAACACGGAGATAAGAAACCACGTTTTGTGTCTCATTGAACAGGATAATGATTAAATTGCCACTCTACTTAAAGCCCTGTCATGGTCATTTTGTCTAGAGGAAATTCTCATTCGAAACAGGCATGGATGAATGGGAATCCATGTCACCAGGTATGTGTTTTTCTGCAAAGGCTGATTTGGTTGTTTTGCCTTCATGCTATGCTGGGCAGAACTGTCGGATGGTTGCCTGGCAACGGCACAACTAATTTTGTATGCTGGTATTGCTTTGACAGAAGATCACAGTGTCTTACAATCTGTTGATAATCCAACAAACCTTTTTTTTGTTTTTCCTCTACAAAAATATTTTAATAAAAGAAGCCTAAGCTACCTGAAGATGTTGAATTAGCAGATTTGATTGGTTCTCTCCCTGTGTTAACTCCTTCAATTAAAGCATGGCAGTGACAAGAATATTTTTTTTATCTCTCTTTTCACTTTCAAAGGAGAGATGAGCCACACTTGTTCATTTGTCAGTTGTCAAAATAAAAGGAGTAATTAACATGAATGATTATTTATAGTAGTTTGAAGTGTGGTGGCATTTGACTTCCTGCAGCAGCTGATTGAGAAGGCCTGAGGGAGGGTGAGCAGCGCAGTAGTAAATGTTGCATACTCTTCACGTATAAGAAGTAGGACGCTCTTTAACGGTGTCTCAGTTCACACGCTTATTTCACACACTGTTTCCAGTTTATATATTGTAATTGTTGTGTATTTATTTTCATCTTTTACATTGCTTTTTTTTTAGAGCCCATGGGTGTGCCCAGAAAACTAAAATGTTATTAAACATATTGATTTAAATGTGTAATGGCATTCTTAGAAACCTCTGTAAGACTAACATCCAGAGTTGTTCCAGGAAATTTTTTTACGATACATGCTTTATCACGCTGTGTGCTAAGTGTTATGCAAATACCTCCTTAATACTGTACATTTATCTTAAAATTCATCGTAGATTCATATACAGCAATTCAGCAAGAGACTGTTAGGATTCAACCACTTCCCACTGCCTGAGACACGCGTATGCATTTCTCTCAAGGGATCAGAGGACAGGATCATTCATATGTGTCCTGGAGCAGAAATTGTTAACTCTGGGACACTGACAGCATCTCTCTAACCTCCAGGCCGAGCTTCCTTCCGAAGTTAGGCAGTAAAAGTGGAAATCTAATAACTGGAGTAGTATAAATCACTCCACTATTCTCCATGGT
Source organism: Amniataba percoides (assembly GCA_037176925.1). Lineage (NCBI taxonomy): Eukaryota > Metazoa > Chordata > Actinopteri > Centrarchiformes > Terapontidae > Amniataba > Amniataba percoides. The sequence goes on along the minus strand of JBAJHX010000051.1, from coordinate 15,213,709 downwards.
TTCTGAGCAAGAACAGTCGAGCTTGTAAGTGGTAAACGGGGCACCCAGGTGGCATAGTGGAAAGTGGAGCTTCTTCCATGGCCATGCGTTTCCATGAACACAATTGGCAAGATTTCTCTATGAAAGACAGCAAGGGCTCCTGCACTGGTATCTGCCTTAGCGACTCCTACTGGTTGGCGGGGATGTGTGTTAACTGGAGAGCAGGGGAATCTGGAATGGCGCGAATCTCCACGGCGCTCTCTCAGAGAAACTCCCCGCTGTCAGGTGAAAAGAAGCAGCTGGTCACTCCACGTGTATCAGGTGAAGCACATGGCAGTCGACACCCTCCTAAAGCCACCAGTGGGAGTTGGCAGTGACTGGAAGTGAAGCACACAGGGGAATTGGCTACATTTAAATTGATAGTTGCCAGATAGGCTAGTTGCTAGATAAAACCATACCAAAACAGTTTGAGACATGTTTGCACTGACTCCGGGCTAATCGTGGAGCACTTGTAATGTCAACACATGTTCTGTGGTGAACTGTATTTTATAATTGCTGATCTACACTAATTATACCCCACAATCTTTGTTTACGTCACTTTTACGAAAAGATATGCGCTGTCAAATACAGTATAAAGTGCAATGTTTGGGAATAAAACAGACATGATTGAAATATTGTGGACTATGTTAACGTGAGACTGTTGTTTCATTTTGCAGACTGGCAGGAAAGAGAAGGGTGACCCTTTGAACTCGGCCATTGACAAGATGACCAAAAAGACCCGGGACCTGCGCAGACAGGTGAGCACATGCTTCATGATAAATCTCAATCTCCCATTTAAGCTCTCCATCTACAATAACTGAAATGATGACAACTTTAACATCATTTTCTTTTTTCATTAAATATTCTTTTTAAGGCTGATAAATTTCCCAAAACAACTGGGCATAGTAGTTTTGAGCAAACATCTCTCAAACAGGAGTAAACACAACTTTCTGTGTCAGATTCAGTGCTCTGGTGGGTATTTACAGCAGGGGGATAGTGTATGTGGAACTGATCAAATAAAAATCACTGAGGTGTTTTAATGTTTTTTTTTGTAATCAAAGAAACTGAGCTGCAAGATGTGTGACTTTAGAATCACAGCATTTGTGAGATACAAGACCTGAGCTTGGACTTGACTGAGCCTCACTGAGAGATATAGATAGACAGACAATAGATACTGAGGTAGCACAAGATAGACAAGTGCAATGGACATGCATGTTCAAAAAGGTGAGTAAAAATAGAACAGGTGTAAAAAGTCCTGAGGCAATAGACCAGCCTCAGTGTTGTGATGATGATAATAACACTGATGAAATGATCATAGTGTTGATAACGGTATGAGAGTCGCCACCGAAGCTCGATATTCCACGCCTGTTAAGGATCACGGCTGTTCACTGGAGACTATGCTTTAATTGACCCTGGACCTGTGAAGGGTCAACAAACAAACACAAAGCAGTAATGCAGGAAATTTAGATGGAGGAAATCGTGTAGACATCATCCAACCTCTGCACAGACTCAAAACCAGAATGTGCTTGCTGTGAAACACAGCTGACGGACACACTGAGCATCTATGTTTGATGCTGTTTGAAGAGTATCCAGCACATATTACGGCACTGCATAAATTGTCATAGTCTTTCTGAACAGTATTCTAAGCTCACATTTTATTTGTGCATAGCTAGGCACAGTGAACTAAGTACTCTGTGCCAAATTTCATAAACAATAAAAAGTATTTCAGGCATCCAGTGTTATTGATCCCTGCTCTTCTTTTGACTCTCAAACTCTGAAGAGCTTTGTCAGAAAGCTGCAGTGAAATAACTTTCTAGATTCCAAAACCAGCTCTCCAAAACTGATGAATACTTCGATGATTCATACTCTGATACTTGTCACAATTCAAAAGCAATACTGTTTTTTTTCTCTTTTTTTCTTTCATCATTGTCCCTGAGGACAAGATTAATCTCTCTTTCCACTGCTGGATCTTGCGGAGTATAAAAAAAGACGTTGACACCATTCTTGAATAAATAAAAAAAAAAGAGGACCATTAATGAGCTGCCATTAGTGTCTATGGGTGTTTTACAGTCATTCAAATATACTTCTGAGGTACTATTTCCATTTTAATTACCGTATTTTTCGGACTATAGGCGCACTTAAAATCCTTAAATTGTCTCAAAACTCGACAGTGCGCCTTATAATCTGGTGCGCTTTATGTATGAATTCTGGTTGTGCTTACTGACCTCGAACCAATTTTATGTGGTACACGGCGCTCAAAAATTTGTCAAAATGTGCCTTATAGTCCGGCACATTACACACAGCGCCTTATATATGAAAAAATCGAAAATAGACCATTCATGGACCGTGCGCCTTATAATCCAGTGCGCCCTATAGTGCGGAAAATAAAAATTCAATTTCTAATTAATAGTAATAAAAATTCAAATTCTCAGGGCCTGCATGGCACATCTATTAGTGATGACATGAGTACATCTGAGCAGGCATTTTGCCCCAGAAAAAGCAAACCCATTCATAAAACCACCAGGACATCAGTGGTGGTCCCTAAATACAGTTTCACACACAAAAAAAATCTTTTTTCCTGGCGGGCAAGGCACTCTGGCAAAACTGACAATAGCAACTACCTGCACAGAGTAGCTGTGGTTACGTCCTCTCTGACCTCTTAAGACCAGGGGATCATTCCAGATGGGAGGCTATAACTCTCCCTCCCGTTGGGCATTTGGTGGGGATGCCTAACAGGCTGGCAGGCGGTACTCACTCTGACAGGATGTTCTATTGACTCAGGGGTTGGCTTGACAGAATGGGCGGTCTGTTTGAGCTTTGAGTTTAGATGGGAGGGCAAACTCGCAGCACACATGCAGGCACCGCATAGAGCCGTGATACTGTAATTATGTCAAAATGCTTTGAGTTTAGCAAGTCAGTGGCGCCGTGTAGAGACACAAGACCTACCTGAAGGGAGGAGCACTATTGTTGCGTTTGAGTTTCAGTCTCCACCGTCTCCATTGTGAGAGGGAGGGATCAAATTAAGAGCAGACAAGCCCAAGTGACAGACAGCGTTTGTGAAAATGGGTAAACGGGTAAGACTGAACAAGCCTTGTGACAACACCGCCAGAGAAATGCGGCATTGTTTTTTCTCCTTTCATGCTGTAGTGTGTACATGCGAGACAATGCTAAGCTGTCTGTTATCCAGGGCAAATTTGGTAAATGTCAAGCATGTCGCACCCACGCCCATGTTGTTTTCTTAGTAAATGTAAATTTCCACAACACTAACCAGGCTGTAGGAGACAATACCAGGCAGCACAACCATGAAGCATATTGTATCATGCAAATATTAAAAGAATATTTGATCACCCACATCACATTAAAAGTACAGTTTCCAACCTAACAAGATAACTCAAGGGTGTGCAAGCAAATATTAGACCAACCTTCTTGACTCAAAAATTACAGCCTGTCAGCCTGCCGCTATTTCTGTCTCCATCCGCAATGATTAGACGGTTGCTCTTTATTTACAATAGATATTAATCATCTCTATCTCCAGATGAAAGACCTTCAATCACCACTGAAGTGAATATTCAAAACCATGCCCTTTTTGTCATGATTTTACTTTGTTGGTGACATTTGTACAATTACATGTACAACAGTTGAATATAGAGATACAGAGAATACAGAGAATATAAAAGATTTAGAAAGGGAAGAAACTGAAGTAAACGGTCTGGGCTCTTTGAAAGCTTGATCATGCCACTCAGTGGCTGCCATTACATGTTATCCCTAGACTCCTCAAAAAAAAGAAGAAAAAAAGAAAAGAAAATGTATTTATTTATATAGTAAACACCTATGTGTGCACTTTTTATCACCTGACAGCATTACATGAGGACAACAAGCTCCAGATTAAGAAGACCTTGCTTTTGCCTCAAACTTCTCATCTCCATAAGTCAGTGCCCCTTATGCCTCAGCAGCCTTTTAGCAGCAGGTGACTCTCTGCTTTCCTGCTGTACATCTGGTGCTGGCAGCAGTGGGGCTCCTTTCATGCTGACCCTCTGGTCCAGAATGCCGGCAGTAATGATGGCAGCATTTCCCTGCTAAGCATTGTAATCATAATACCAATAAAATACAAACACTGTATCATATAGTGGGTCTTTTCACAAAACAAATCTTTAATCAACTAAGCACAAGATATACACACTTTAATACAGGACATATATAGAGATGCAATATTTTTAAGGAATAAGAAGCGATTATCAATAAATATCAAAATATAATTGCAATAAGAGAATGTCCTGTGAAAAAAGTTAGAAGAAAGTTATTTTTTGAAAATTTATGGACACATTTATGTTGAAATATATTTATACTGACCTCTAGCTTTAGATCCGTTATAGATTTTGGTAAACGCACACACACAAAAAATTTAATTTGAATGCTAAAGTACAGGCAGTTTCCTTCAGTTTGTTAAAAGTCTGACTTTAATTTGCACAAACTCCAGGCAGGAGAGAAGCATTTATGGCTCAGGAATGACTAAATATAATTACAGTTGTACATACAGGACAAAGTAAAAGCATAGATAACGTTATCCACCTCAGGGGTGGGGGATTAAAAATGTGTAATTTTGGAATTGGTCACCGAGGAAAGAAAAACTGCACAACTATTTTAAGCTTAGTATCAAAACAGAGGGCTGAACAAATAGCATTCCAAGCCTACTGGCCACATAAATACATTCAATAAAATACTCCAATCAAATTGAAGTAACTTGAGATATGTGGCACTTAATGTTGTCTAGACTGGGTTTTTTGTAGAAATATTTTTCTACAAGTTCAACAAAGTGCTATAGCAGGATGTGAGTGGATATATTCTTCATAACAAAGAAAATGTATATTGTATTTTTGAGTAATATTGACAAGAGGAAGAACACTTGCAAAGCAAAAACCTATTTTACCATAAATGTTCTATTGGCATATAGTGATATTTAAGTATTTATTTTATTTATCTATTTATTTATTTAATGCCTGGATTATAGCAATGATGCTAATTTGCATCCGTAGTCTCTAGGCAGGTAAGAAGACAAGCAAAAACATGACAATGAGACATAGACTACAACAATAAATCACAATAAAAGCACATTACAGAACAGTACACAAAAAAAAAAAAAAATCAATGGTCACACTACTGATTCGCATTCAGCCACTGTTTGAGGTGAGTTTTGAAAGTTGATCATGTGGGACATGTGGAGAGTGGAACACTTTTCCAAATATTAAATAGACGATGATGTTAGAAATTAAGCATTCAGCTCAATTAGAGCAGGCTTCTCCATTGAAAAGTGTAACCTTTCCTTTGCTGATATTTGGTCTTCTCAGGAAATTCATTTCATTATCTTTATTATTACCAAAGTAGCCAAAAAGGTTTCGTGTGGCATCTTAAATTCGCACATGAAAGCGGTTTAAAGGTGAATGATGAAATGAAACTGTAATGAAGGTGTTTAATAATTCAGGTTCACTAGTGTAAGTCATGTAATATCCATGATCTAACTTTCACCACAGAACAGTTGCCTTGCACACACGCTGCAGAAGGCTTGGAGGAAAAAGGCTCCATGCCTATAGAGTTAGGTTATAATGCTTAGTCATTGTTTCAGTTAACAAAGTCCACTTGGTTTAAAGAAATGGCAATTGCGTCAGCAAATACAAATTTAATTAAATGATGATGAAGATGAGGAATAAAATGTCAGGGCAAGCTAATGAGTGATCCTAGCATTCTGTTGCTCAGTAATTAGCCCACCAACTCAAGCTTGAAAATGGGCAATCCAAACTGGAAGTTGTTTAGGAAAGAGGGCATTTTTAAAGTTCAGCTTACATAACAAATCTGGAATGTGTTCTGAAACTTGTCATATAAATAAATCTGCATGTCAATGCATTCTCAAAAACAATATCTATATTTTGTCTGTGACTGAACTGATGTCATTCTTGTGCCTGAACCATGGTATGTTGAAAATAAAGTCAGTTCTTTTCTGTCTTATTTTGTGGGTTAGTCAGAAAACCCATACCCATACCTTTAATCAAATCAGATTATGCTTTCTTCTTTGACTTTGTTTTAGTGACATCTCTCGCATTACCCTGGATTCTGCTTTTCAAAGTCAGGCATCTCTATCATTAGTGTTATACATAAATGCAGTAACAGGTAAGTTAACAGAATTTAGCTGCAAAATTTATTAGCATGTAGTAAAGGCTGTAGATTGGAACCAATCCCTCTCACTTTCAAGCATGTAGGAGAACCTGCAGAGGCTGCAATTTCAACGTGAGAGGACCGACTAACGTGGTCATTCTAAGCTAATGGAAATGCATTAATAAAAACAGAATTAAAAGTTTTATGTTCTGCTTCTGCCAATATATCTTCCTATACCCTACATTTTAAGGTGAATTAAGGCCCTGCTTACTTAATGCATGAGTCGATGGGGCCTTATTTATCTTATTTCATCTGAGACTGGCATAGTTGCACATCACTTTACATGAATGCCAGTAATAGTTGCGTTGCAAAGTAGACTGATGGTATAAGAGTATGAACCTGCCTTTTTTACGAATAAAGAGCTATTCAAGTTAGTCTTTGGAGTAACATGAAGTGAAGTGGTTGTTTAGGTGAGGACCCTTGGAGAAGAGGCTCAGCCTTTCTGACTGACTAGAACTTGGAGTAGTTTGTTCAATTTCATGATAACAGAAAAACAAGTTCCAAATGCACACTTAATCAACAGATACAGTGCTAAATTCAGGGGGGGAAAAGCTATAGTACACCCATAGCTGCCATCAGAAATGATTATGCTTTAGCGCATGGGCCTTTTTGAGAGTTTGAGGAGATGACGAAGAGCAAGAACTACAACCACTTCACATCTTACTGTGGCTGTCTTTAAAAAAAAAAAAAAAAAAACTCAACATGTTTTTTAAATGTTTGGATATTCCTTTTGCTTTTAAAATCAGAACAGTGCAGTATAGCAGAGACAATATAAAGAGACAGAAGGTAGACATCAAGGAGGGCAGGATTTTAAAGTAAATAGAATGGAAATAACATGTTCAAACCTTTTGAGCATAGCATAATTCTGAGGCTTTAAATGTATTTCCTCCCTTTACTTAGTATTCACTAGGTAACCAAACCGACAAAGTTGTTGGAAATGAGCCATGTGTTCTACCCCCTGTCATCCTGTCTTTAATGAATGCATCTGTCAAGTCCTCTCTCTGGGCCCTATTTTGACTGATGGCTGATTCCAGGATTCCCTATAGCACAAGGGCCTTGCATATTTTTTCTCTCTTCCTCTCCCTCTCTTTTTCTGCTTTAGGATGTTGAAATCATTTCCATTTCTGCCATTAGTTCGTTGATTAGTACAGCTGTTTTTAATTGTTGAGGGTTATCATGTTAAGGAGGAACAGCTGCCACGGATCTCGTCAGCTGTAACTCTTTGTTTAGACTAACAGTTCAAGATTATCGGTGAATCCTCTCACTCTTTTCCTGCAAAATGTTTAGGGGCTATGTATTAAAGTTTTATTAGCTATGTTTTAGCAAATGCCCTGTTATCTCAAGCACTTATGAACATGCTGCAATGTGTTGGTACATTTTTTTTCAAAAGCAACACAACTGGCAGATCAGGAAACAGTAAGTTGCAGAAAGACTGAAGTCAAAATTCAACTTAAAGAGACTTTTGTCTGTATAATTATATTGTTTTGTATTGGAAAAATCATTTAATGCATGTTTAGACACTAAATCACATTTACAAACACAGTCATATACAGGAATGCCATTATACTCTTTTCTGTTAAGGGCCCCAGCTTGCTGAGCTTCACTGCTTCACCGCAGACTAAGCTGACTCACACAATCTAATTGTCAGAAAATGCTGATATGTGTAGATTCTGCAAAACCCACAAACACGTGCTTGTCATCAGTTCCAGATAAATTTATCAAGAAAGCTAAAGTTTCAAATTCTAGTAAATGACACATGCAGGATTTCTTTCCTCTTCTTTTTTTAAAAAAAATCACTATGTGTGTTATAGCAGAAAAAAAGGTTGAGGAACACTTTCCTAAAGGCTCGGTCGCCCGGTAAAATGGAGCTGCCCTGAAGGTTGAGAGGGGTGTCTCACTGATATATCACTACCCAGTGCATGCTCTGCCACCTCTGTAGGTGTTAAACAGTCTCCTAATCACTGGCTTTTGTCCTGAAGTAAGCGTGACTGCCAGGAAGGGCTATGCCTGTAATCACATCCACCAATATGGTTTGTAGGTATTTTGACATGCATAATACCAAGGGAGAATCTTGCACAATGAAATTTTATTTCACACTGGAAGAGAAAATAGTCAGCAGAACTTATTTACAATTCAGTAGTACTTCACTCGCAGTTGCATATTTGAGTAAGATTGTCACAATCAAAAAATCTGCAGTAGATGGAGGTGATGAACACTCACTGTCTCCTCAGTAGCGTTTTATTTTGCAGGTTATCTTAAATGGAAGCTCAAAGAAGACGTATCTAGATTGTTTAGGATCAGTCAGTCCCTCTTTCCCCCTTTCATTTCTCCACTCTCCTCTCACTAATCATCTTCCCATGCTCCCTGATAGATATCATATATGAGGGCTATTACTTAATTTTTGATTTGCTCAGGCCGTTTCCCCACAGCCGTGACTCCAGCCATTTATGCTGTGATTGCTCTTGACATTTTAATAAGAAACTTTCCCGTGCTGACCCCAAGGTACCCACTGCTATGTGTTCTGAATCACAAGTAAAACATAACAGAAGCCGAAATGCAACTGTAAACATTCAGAAATAAATCACACTGTTGTCCTTTGAAATTCAGATTCATGGTGTCGAAACTCTACTGAAATATAAACAAGTCAAGTCGGCCGAGTTTGTCTCTGAAAGCATGTGTGTACACATAGTAATTCTATGTTTTTTTTCAGTCCTTTGAACACAAATTCCGGTCTTTGTGTTTTAATCGTACATTGGTCATAGGGGATGTGTGCAACAGTTTCCCTTTGTGCATCTGCTTTAGTGACAGAACAGGTGTCTAATCCCACCAAATACAAACATTTTCCCCATTAAAAAGCAAATGCGCCAAATTAATGCTAATCTCATCTTTGAAGATCACACGGCCCTCCCACTATCAGTGAGCAACACATATATTTGTCTGTCAAGTTCTGTTAAGCATATGCATCACCTTAATTATTTCACAGAGCTTCTTGTTATCCACTTCAGTGTCAGGTGGGATTCGCGGATGTTAATTTTAGCTATTTCTTCTCTTCGGATGGCAAGAGTAAAGAGATCTACTGGATAGGAGACATAGTAGCGGTAGAAAAGGAGGCAGTGTCATTACACTATTTTTAAAATACCAGTCATAGCAAAGCTATTAGAGCAAGTATTTTGGCTAAATGCGTTTTTGTGTGTGTGTTTTATGGGTCAATCATGGAACTCATGAACATGGAATTCATTAATTAATTCATTCTTTTTTTTTGCTCATAGGTAGCCTATCTCTATAAAGCAATGGACATTAATATTCTATGGTAACAACCTCTATTCTCATGGGGAGGCTCTTTTTTTTAAAGATGCTTGAACCTGACAGCAGGTATTTGCTCTGATTTGGCCACAGAGGCATAAGTGATGGACAGTAAGGCCTGGTTTGAGGTCAGGATTCTATCTGGGCAAGAGTCAGTCACTGACCTCATAAAATCCCATGCATGAAAGTCTATTTTTAACTCTGGAAAAAGTCATTTTTGACACCATTGCATGGAAATCGCTTGGTGCACATTGTGTTGGAAGACGAAAGGACTCTCCCCAAATTGCTGACATACAGCTGGAGGCATAATCATCTTAAATATTGCTGTAACCGGTTGCATTAGGATTTGACTTACCCGAAATTAAGTGTTCGAGTACAAATCATGAAAGTTTAAATGTGTCCACCCACCTACGTTTGTATATACCTACGTATCTATCATGACAGCAGTCTTGGCTCACTGCTGTGTTTCATTTGTAACATATTTCTTCAGCCTACATTCAGCCAGCCAGCGTGCTAATAACATTCTGGAGAACTAAAATGTATGCCCTCAAATGAGACTCAGGATACAGTATCACCCAGTAACACCCATTGCATTTTTCTCAAGTAATCTCAAATATTAGTATGTAAAACAAAACCCCGCTGCATTCAGAGCTCGAACCATTGTGGCACTGCACGACTGGGGAGACAAATAGCAGCCCTTCTAACTTATAATGAGCAGAGTCTTCGCTATCTATTGGAATTCCAGGTCTATTTCCTTTAAGTGTTAGTGAAATACAGAGGGAGTGTTAGAGGAGACGCGGTGGGGGTGGAGCATGGAGGGAGGTGAGATCTGAAAGATTGAAGATGGATTTCTGTGGGAGTGGTGTGTGGGCATTAGAATGCTGATGGTGCAGGAGAGACTGCGACTTGGGAAATCACTCGTCTGTATCATTTCTCCACTCAAACCCAGCGTCAGAATGAGATTCACTGTTGGGCATTCAGGATGATCCTAAAGCATCGTACTCTCTTGCATGAATCCAATGCGTCACAATAATTCAACATGTAATTTACAGGAATGTTTATACCCAGTAGTTGTCAGGCAGTCTGTCTCTCAGTTTGGCTGAATCTTTACACTTTACACCTAAACCATATAAAAGGTCTTGTTGACTACGTTTTTTATTACTGAATTCAAACCAATCGATGTACAAAGTCAAAAGTAAGTTGCCTGGAGACCATTTCTCTAAACAAAAGTGCTCTTTCAACACAGATCACAATACATCAAACTGAAACAGGATCATTTTGCAATTCTGTTACCTAACACTGTAGCTTAATGTTATAAAGCAATAATATTTGAGTGATCAGAATCACACTAAAAATGGTGGAATCCCACACATTTAATTTATTGCACCTGCCTGATCACTTTCAAAATCCTCACCACCAATTCTGATAATGAAAAACATCTGACAAAACCATCCACTGTGTCCCAATTGTACCTCACACACTAATAATTTACTGTATTTCTGTTTTATGTTCATAGTGGAAATTCCTGCACAGAAAAATGTACCTTACAGTACCATTTTATCTGCAAAATACAATACCAATGCAAGATGTGACGGTTTAGTAGCACAGCACAGACTGCCCAAAATTGAAGTTGTATATTTCACTGCTGTGGCTATTAAGCAAATACATTTACAATTTTAACAATACTTAACTTTACCATTTTTCCAGTGTGATCAAACTACAGTCAGAACTTGGTTTGTCAGAAGTATTAATTTATGACAAACAATAAGTCAACTCCATTACTTAATTTACTGCAGTGGTGAAATAACCACAGTTAAGGCCTACAGACAAGCCAGAACTTTTCTTTCCCACCTTTCCCAAAATGAGTGTGTTTTGCCTGCTGCAACAGCAGTACCATAGTATGAAGATAATTCAGGCAATGCAGGATTTTTATCTTGCCTAATTCCTCACCCTTCCCACCAGGTGACAGGATAACAAGGTTACTCAATCGTACCGATGCATGCTCTGAGTGAAAAAGATGAAATATTCACAATTCAAAAAGCAGGGGTTTATCAGCGTTTGAGAAAAGCCTGACGTTTTGGTCCAGCATTGCACCTCAGTACGCATCGCGTCAAATCAGTGATCCAGGATTATAGACTTCTGGATAAAGGAGTGCTTACAAAGAATGTGGGCTTCAGGTTGTTTACAGCATTTGCAGACCTGTCATGTCCACTAGACTGCCCAAATCTAGTCTCTTTCCAGAGGCAATAGTGATGGATTATCTGCCCTTAGGAAGACATAATTCACCGTTGTTCTCCTCCACTCTGTGGACTGGCAATTAAGTTTGTAATTGCTGGTGGTCATTTAAGTGCGACGGACAGACATACATATGATTTTTTTTTTGTGGTTAAATAAATTTCCCTTGTCAGTGAGAGTTATTAGTCTTCTCTGCCCTCTCTCATGCTGCTTAAACATTTTGAATTCATGAATGTGGTCTCAGTGTTTGCTTTACATCTAATGATAGACGGTGGCTTGAAAAATCAAACAAATCTCTGTCAACCATGTTCTTAATTAACCACTTTTCACTCTAATGTCATCATTTGTAAGCACTGACTTCTGACTTTTTTTTAACACAGCAATAACTAAAATGCATTAGAATGGTGTATTAAACTTAAAGTCATGTGTTGATAAAGTTTAGGGTATAGTCTCAAAATATATTAAATCATATCACTGCATTATTGTAGAGAATTTGAACAAGTTCATTTATCATAGCGGCATAAAGACTGAAAATTGTCTAATAAACATTAATGGTGATGCTGCATCTTTCCTCTGACAGTCTCTTGACTGTCTTACTAGTGGTCACATCATCTTTGTGGAAGATACAGGACTTGTCGGTTGTGATTTCTATACTGTTCCCTCTGGGATCTCATGAGATATCTACTGAGTAGCATCATCCATTTACTATGTTGTAAAACAACCAGTCCCCTGCCAGTTTCATACAAAATGATTCCATAAACAAAGATATAAGTCACAAAGTGTACCCTAGTAAAAGGGCTTATGGGAAAAATGACACCTTACAAGCAATTTACCCTCTTGCTTGTTGAAAGTTCTCCTCTTTTTCACTCTCCCTCTTGCTTTCTCCCTCTCTCCGTCTTTCCACCCCATTATGTCACTACATCATATTCATTACAATGCTAAATGATATGTAATCATTGCCAAATGTAATACAGTGAAGTCATCTGCAATATTATTAATAATATGACCTCTTCCCTATCTCTCTCCCTCTGTATTCTAGTTGAGAAAGGCAGTGATGGACCACATCTCAGACTCTTTCCTGGAGACCAACGTCCCCCTGTTGGTGCTCATTGAAGCGGCTAAGAGTGGAAATGAGAAGGAGGTCAAGGAGTACGCCCAGGTGTTCCGCGAACATGCTAACAAGCTGGTGGAGGTCAGTCATGACTTATACATGGGGGCACACACATACCCACACAGACCCATATGTATCTATCCTGATTCACTAGTTCAGAAAGTTATTGGCAAGGTATGTGCAAATAAATGAGCAATGCAGCTCGGGTAATCTTAATGGTCATGAGAAATAAGATTTAAACCAACACACAAATATACATGTACTGAACATGTAAAGCCCAAATGTACTGTACATATAAGAAACTGAAATATTAGCAAAGATATTTTACTTTTGTCATTTGATGACTGTTAGAAAAGCTGTAACAGAACATGCCTATTGGACATTTTAAAAAAGCAGATATGTAATTAACTTACAAAATACAATCAATCGAGTCAATCAATCAAGTGTACATTATCAAAATCTTTACACGCCTTTACACACCCACACAGATTCCACACTGATCTTGTATGCACATTCTTGCTCTCACTGGTTGAATAGCATGCAAGAGAGTGGGGAAATGTTATTTAATTATCAAGGTGCATCTAGTTTCCTAAATTTGCTCCTCTCTCCAAGTGCCTGTGCAGAAATTTGTGTCTGAAATCACATTCTAAACCACAACTTGGAGCTTCAACCGTCATTGACTTTTATTTTAATTTTAGAAATAACATTCTTGCCATGCCACTTGCCACCATGCAAAGCTCAGCTGCCGCTGAGTTGCTGCTTGCCGATGGAAAATAAGCTTGTCCTTTTTTTTCCTTCTGTGTTTCATTGTGGTGATCAAAATATCCAATCACAGCTCAACCGCTGTGTGACATTGACTTTTATTTTCTATGAATAAACCATTTAAAAAATATTTATGTGCACTAGAGATGTCCAACACAGTAAATGCTTCATCAAAAGCCAAAAGGTGCCTGCCACTGCACCACCTCTCTAAGGATGAACACATGACGACCACAACATCTGTAAATAAAGCTTTCAAGATTTATTTTTCATGCTATATATTTATATATAGATGTTTACCTGCGTGAGGCTACGGGCAGCGAGGGCCTGTTTACACACAGATCTACTGTGTGTCTCTTTTGCTGCAAGTAGTCGTACCTTTAAGGAGATGTTATGAAGAATTCTTTTCCGCAGTAAAAGTCTGTGGCATTTATATTTAAAATAACAGCCTCCCCCCCAGTGAAAACTGAGATAGAAGCCTGCAGTAAGATACAATTCATGTTACTGCCACATGCTCCAGGCACACTGACCTCTCCATGTCAATAGGACAAATATGTAAGGTGTGTGGTGCCATCCTCTGTATTGTATTTGAAGTCTAAAAAACATTTTGTTTTAACCTGAAAGTATAATCTAAGTGTAGGTCCCAATTAGTATTTGATTTTCTCACAGTGCTTAAATGTTATTGTTGTTCATAAGATGTGATAGCCCTTTTAGTGTATTTTCCTTTGTTTTGAGATGCGATGAAAAACAATCCACATTTGACAAAATGTAAAAATGTATCCATTTATATATAAACTTATAAATTAATGGGTTAAGCAGAAGACTAGACCCAAGTTAGATATTTTAACATATGACCGTGCAGGATACAACGTTCTGGTTAGTTTGAAGTTGCAGGGTTTCTTGGAATCTCTTGACAAGGTTCTTTCATTGAACACAGTCTTATATGGTTATTGTTGTTGTTGTGGCTGGAGTTTTGGTCAGGAGATTATTAGTGCCTATTATGGTGAGAACCCAAGAATAACCTGATGCACATCAGTAAGTAAGAGAGACGTGAAGCTGAAGAAAGAAGACTCTTTTTTTGGTTGGACCAGGAGACTCCTGAATCAGCAGAATTGGCCCAGATGGACTGTAGCCTCTGTGGTCACTGAAGCAAAATTTCAAGTGTGGAAGCAGTTCAGGGAGGTCACTGTGAAGGACTATACTTTGGGCTTAAAGGAGATCTGGCAAACCATCAGATGACTCTGAAATCAGAGTCAGGACCTTGTACCTCAGAAAGGTAGGATAATTAATTACTTTCAATGGAGATTCTGTTAGGTATTAAAAGGAACCCTTTGATAAACTCCAGTGCCTAAACTAACTTTCCTGTTTTTAAAAATTAGAGTCTCTTCCACAGACAGCGTAAGTACTGCATGGTGTACTTCAATGAACATACTGCTCAATTTACTAGTAATAGAGGCTGAAGACAATTTTTAAAACAAACTTAATATATAGATATATGGTGTTGTGATTATTACTTGGATCTAGCTTGCCCTTATATAATTTGGGTGACTTTGTGTCCTTACTTTACCTGTGTTTGGCATCTGCGAGAGATAGACATCTGTCAGTTGTTGTGCAGACAACAGATTCATTCATCTTTACAACACTTGTGGTGTGGAAGTGCTATGGAGGACAAGGTGCTATGTTAGCTCAGGTTTGTATTCTTTTTAGATTATACTCAAATGAAGTTTGGGTCATTCTGTTAAAGTTTATACATTTATGATATTTTATTCCTATCATTCGTTTGTATGAAGATGTTTCTTGGTCAGCCCCTCCAGAAGGAGAAATACTGTGATAAATTCCTCTGCGCTTCATTGGGTGTCACCTTTTGTTCTTGTGGCCCTTTCAAATGAGCCTTCAGAACCTTTTACGCGGGTCTCCCCTACCACACTGTCACTTAAAACAGAAGTGCTGCTGTCTTTGACATCAGAGAGAGTGAGTGATTTGTGTGCCCTTTTGGTGTGCCCTAGCTGTTTGCTGATGAGGGAGGATCAGACTGACGCTACACTCAAAATTGGTCCTTTGCATACAACAGTCTTAAAACTTTGTTTAGCCCAAGGACATTTCAAGCAGATGCATTCCATTTATTCTCATGAAGGGAAAAGTGGAGAGGGTTTGCATTGCTTTTTCCTTTTGCATTTTTTCAGTTTGTTATGTAAAGCATATGGCAACAGTGAGGTACACAACAGTTGTTTATATGCTAAAGAGATGGAGCCGACTCTACCTCACTGACTGTGCAATAGCTTATCGCAGGCTTCTGTGTTGGCAGGCATGAACCCATGTACAGCTATTTGTAGTGTGTTATTTCATTTACTTAAATAATTGTTTGTGTTAATAATATTCAACATTGAGGAGAAATAAAAAAAAAATTTCTTGGATGAATTATGGTACATAAACCTCTTATGTGCTCATTTGTATGTTTTTCTTTACTTTTCTAGGTTCATTTTATCAGCTGTGTTCACAAGAGGGGTATTTGTTATTCTTTAGAAGCAAATATGTGGCCCAAAAAAATCTGTTCTTTAAAAATATATTGGGTGAAAATGGTTAAAACAAATGTTTTACACATTCTACTTGGAGTGCAGCAGCATTGATAGCCTTGTTTGGAGTGATATGAGTGCCAAGGAAATCCATTCATCTGTTTTTACAATGACCCTGAGAGTACATGTCTTGAGGAATAAGAGTTTTTAAGTGTTGGGGTACCGTAGAGACTTGTCTGTCAGTAAGGGCTAGTAGGCTCATGTTAACACGATGTCAAATCCCCTTGCTACCATCTCGCCTCTCTGGCTCACCTGTTGCATGCTCAATCACAGTTACAGCTGGTAACATGGCTTATTAACATCAGTGTAATGTTACAGGGTGGAGTAAATGCATTTTATTCACTAAGCAAAGAGAAGTTTTTTAGAGGGTGAAACATGTTTTAAATACAACAAGCTCCATGCTCATAAATGGAGCATGCAAATGAGAACTAGTTGGTCACTGAATCAATGAGGACTTACTGGTGGAGACATGTCACTGCCACTGGCCTTTACTCAAGTAGAGCTCTGTAAGATTACGTATGTAGGTCCATTGTACTTTAAGTGGCAGAGCAGCACATCCATACAAATAAAGTTAAAGTGTCTTTTTGGCCAAGTGATGGAAATGAGTAATCAGTGTGTCAGCACATAAACTAGTATGTCTTATATTAAGAAATGAATTATTAAACAAACTAATGAAAGAAGTTATCGCTTTTTCTAGCAGTCATCTCATTATAGTCATTTATATTTACAAAGAATTTTATGTTGGCACAGTATATGTAGTTTTGATTAATGAGAATTATACTCGAATATTTAATCAAAAAATGGAAAGGTCACAATATAATTCTTCTGTATGGATATATATTTGATCCACCCTTCTTTTTTACGTCTAAACTCTTTCTCACAGTCATTATCCAAGTGTAGTCCAAAGAATAGGTAGATTTTACCACAAATACATATATATATAGAGCACAAACTATAATGAGGAACAGTACAGCATTGTATCCTTTAGTCAGGGTGAGCATGTATATCACTGATCCTTGTTAGCTAAATAGCTAATACACTCAAGGCTATCCTATATACTTGGCAATATCATTGTCATTGCTGTCACCATCATTATTCGCGCCATCATAGACACAGTCATCATAACCACCACCATCACAACCCTCTAATATATTAGGCTAATTAACATCCTGATCAATGTCACTGCAGTCATCTCCCTGATGTCAGAGAGGAGCTGTCTTAAGCCATTAGCTCGGAGTTTGGACACGATCAGCAGTATCAAAGTAGAAAGTGCCCCTCTTTGTGTTGACTATATTTTCATTTGATTTTATTCCATTTGACTCCCCAGTGAACAATGTATCCCATTTTTCCCACCATTGTTCTCTGCTCACCTCAGTGAAAATTCAAGTTCACCCTGAGGGTTCTCCTAATCACATCATACTCATTATACCATCTTGACCAGCGAGAGGAAACCACTAATTATTAGGCCCGTCGTGTCATTGGCTTAAAGACGTGCAATTCAAATCTGTAATGGATTTCCCTGCAAATTTCAATGAAATGTTCTCCGTGATTCCCAAATTAAGTATTAATAGTATTGGTCATGTCTTTTTGTTTATCTCTGTATTTGTATACTCAACATGTACACAGCTTACTGACATGGTAATTCTGTCTCTAATCCCACGCTGCAAGATGACATTTTGCCAAAGACGCCTGTACTGCACCTGTAATTACCATAATATATGGCTTCTGAGTGTCTTAATCAGTTAATTAATCTTCATTAACACACAGAAATATTAGTCCACACACTACATGCTTCATATTTGAAATTAACTGTGACATATTCTTGAAATACTTGAGCTGAGGCTCAGAAAAAACATCTATCCTTCCTTTTACAGTCATAACCTCCATGTAAAGTATATTTTATTCAATCATTTATTTCCCATTTTTTTAAAGAATAGTCTAGATCATTTGGCTGAGACGTATTGCAGCAATTATCAATATTTCAAATCAACTTTTCAGCTCTTGCAGATATTAAAGGGGACATTATTTCTTTTCCCAAAATCAATGAGAAATTATCACATAGAAAAATATTTGAATTATTGGTTACAGAATATCATAGGTAAAGTGGAAGACTTAGGATTAAGACTTGTTACTATGGCAAATCCACCAGTATTGCACATCAGCTAAAACAGAAATGAAATAAAACATATACAACTAGAACAGTCACAGCACAATATAATTCATGTTTGGTATAGTTCCTATATTTTTTCTTGTTTTACATTAGCTAATTTGATTTCCTGTGTTTACAAAATCTAAAACCTAATCATAACCCATTTCACACTCCCCTTGTGCTCACATGTGTTATTGATCCATTTTAGGACTGTTGGTCTTTGTTTTGGTTGGTCTTGTCTATTTGTTTGATAATGTATATATTGTGTGCAATAAGATGTGTGGAGGCCGATATTATAAATACAAGTAAATGCAATGTATAAATACAGAAAGGTTTGCTACTGTACTTTATGTAGGGATGTTTTTGTTTCCCTATTTACAGCCAGTACAGTACAGTACAGATGTTCTTCAGGCTTTACCTCCTTAGTATATCTGCCTCTTCCATTGATGCTCACGGCTAAGGTTTCCATTAAATTTGTGCTTTTCCACACCAATATGCTTTTGTTAATTCAAACCCAAGATGAATATCCAGTCTTTTAAAGTTACCATGGTTCCTTTTTATTGCCACTGCAGTAAGAATGTATATGTGCCAGCAGTTCTTGGACATCTAAAGGACGTTACGCTCCATCACTATTCTAATGTCAGAATGAGGTTTTCCTCTGACCTTGACTCCATCTTGCAGCTTTTTTCTTGAACGGCTTTGGTGTTATGAAGGACGCATCTTTATCTGCCTTACATCTAACAGCTCCCTATCTCTGCACTGCTGTCTCTGATCAAGAGCAGAATTGCTTAATGGGTAGAAAAACATTTATAGTACATGTGTTTGTGCTCTGCTTGATGGGGTTGCTTGGCTCTGATTATTGCTCTTTGCAAGCTGTATTGCGTATTGTCTTTGTGTGTTTTTCTTTATTTTGATTAAACCTCCCTTGCAGTGCTTTTGTACTTGAATTTATTTGAATCTTTTGTGAATCCCTCACCAGCCTACTTTGCAGCTTTTTACTTATTTTCTCTTAATTGACTCCTTTTTTGATACCTGAATTTTTCATTAGCGATAAAAGGTTTCTATTTTTTGTAACAAATCCTCCAATAACATCTTAATCCACTGAGCGGCAAATCACTAATTAGTTAAAGCTAATGCAGTATTTCTTATTCTGAGGAAACCGTGTTTCGTTTCCTTCTCCACACATAGCTACATTAAGCTAGGTTGTTCAGTTTACCCTCATCAGTTCATTAGCTTTTTCTACTTTGGATTTACAGGAGTGACCTTACTTTGGACATGAGCAGAGTCAAGGGGAAAGACATACCTCCAGTGATTATGCATAATCAATACAGAGTTGAATGTAACCAATACTGAATTGGCCTTCAGGGCTCAGCGACATGAGACGGACTGCAGCAGTAAATATTATTCTGGGGGCCATTGCATTAAGCACTTTACTGGACAGTTAACCGGCAAGTGGATGGATCACTGTTGGAACAGGTCTATTTGTGATGACCCAAACCTTTAGGCCAGCATTAATCCTCTCTTTTCATTCTAAGATATTAGCCTCAGAGGAAATCTGCCATTAGAAGATGTAGCCACAGTAGTGCATTGACAGATACATCACACCCCAATTAATCCAACCTAAGTATGCTCCTTTTGGAGTTAGTTTTAGGCAAGCTCTTAGTCTAGATAATGTTTTTAAAAAATCCAGATGTTAAAAATTTGTCAAACTACAACAGATTTCCATCTTTTGGATTACTGTAATAAGGCCTGTGAGTGTGAGTACAAATCTGGGCACATTACCTTTACATTGCCTTTATAAAACATTCAGTCCCCTGATTTTATCCACTTTTATTTTTCTTTTGCTTGTTGTAAACCACTGTATTAAATGGCATGGAGGACAGCCATTGGTATGTAACACAAATCAGGATTTTCTCTCACTGATCTACACACCATTGACCATAAGAAGATGTATTCAGTCAATAAATAGCCAGCATGGGAGTCTCAAAATAACTGATTTAATCCAAATTCTCTCTTAGTTTTTTTTAAGTTGAATAAACCACTGTTGTTTATCTAAGGCTGTGTGACTGCTAGGCTTCTTCTGGCTGCAATTTGTATTTAAAAAAAATGTTTCTAATGGTTTTATAGCACTCTCAGGTTCATTTTACTGCCATTGCCTTTTGTTCCTGAAACCCCTTTCCTTTTTGTGATCACCTCTGAGTATTTCAAGTTAAAATGAGCTCAATTTTTGAGAGAGACGCTCTTCTCATCAGTGTTACTTTTTCATGAACTGCCCAGTCACACCAGAGGCGATGAGACTTAATGCCATTGTTTACCATGAAGGAAATGAAGGGAAAACTCACATTACCACAACAAAAGGATAAAGACTCTTTGATAGGAGCACATTGGGTGGAAACTGAATCTGCCCAGTACTTCAGGTGCTTTTCTTTACAGGGAGCTTTTGGAATCCTTGTGGTGGTAGCATACAGTGGTGCTTTGTTACCGACCAACTAGCTGATATGACTAGAATTTATCCTTTTTATCCAGAAAGTTACAGTCAATTCAGTACATTAGAATTCAGAGACAGAATTGTAAAGTGACATTGCTCGGGAGAATACTGCGAAAGAGACTTTAAAGTATAGGTTTATAAAACAGCACAGCAGTCTCCATAATTAAGAAATGAGAGAAAAACATTTACCAAGACTTACTGGTGAGGTTCCTTGGTCAAGAATTTAAAGTATGCTGACAATATCCCTGGTGTCCTCAGAGAGCATGTGCCATTCTGATATCACTGGAAAGCTCTTTGGCTGTGACGGGAAGTCATAGTAAGACTTCCACGGAAATTGTGTTAGAAGGGAGGGGGGGTTTGTTCCACTCAGAAGTAATTTTTTACAGCAGTGTATTAAGCATGGTTCTTAATGCAATGAAGTCTTGATGTAATCAGGTCAATACTGCTTCAGAACACAACCAGTAAGTCCTAGTCTATTGGAGATTTCCACTGCAGGATGACAACTATTTATTTATAGGTTGTTTATTTTTCATTTTCCAGTTTGCAATTTGGTAGTACTGTGGCCTGCATATACTCAAGTACTTTACTTTGATGTATTTGTACTTCACTTGAGTGTATTCTTTTTTTGCTACTGTGTACTTCTACATCATTACATTTCAAAGGGAAAAGCTTGTACTTCATTGCATTTGTCTGACAGACACCCTTCAGATTGCAACTGAAAGATAAGACCAGTAGTTCTCAACTTGTTTTGCCTAAAACAATATCCAGATGTAGCCCCTTATCACATTGCTGATATGTATGAATTATTCAAAAAAAATTTTAATTACAAGTACTTTTTCCCTATTTGCTACCTCAGTAATATTCTCATAATGCCCCAAATGTATTTTGGGACCCTTTGGAGGGCAACACCTACATTGGGAATCACTGTGTTAGAAAACCACCGTGTTAGTTCCACCATGACCAGCTATAGAAAATGTTAGGTACATATTATTGCATCTGTATTAACAATCTAATAATGTAATATGTAATAGTAGTCACAAGGGCCATTTTTCTGCAGAATGACTACTTTTACTTTTGATTTTTAGTATGTTTTACTGATAACGTTTAAGGACTTAGTAGGATTTTGACTGCAAACTTGAACTTGTAATTAATTATTTTGACATACTTTATTGGTGCTTTTACTTAAGTAAAGGACATGAGTACTTCTTTTTACATCTAGCACTATCATTAGTATTCCACGTTGTTCTTCAGTTTTTTCATATTAACGTAAGAGTTATCAAACAGGAGTAGTTTGATAGTCAAGTGTGAGACCCAGCTGTGTGCACTCAGTGTAGTCACAAGCAATACCATGAATTATCATCCTGCAGTGACTTACAAGATGGTAATGTATATTTTATTGTGGAGGTTCTTTATTGGATATTGCATTTGGAGCTCCAAATGACTTTTGACCAACAAACATAATATAGATACTGTACATGCATAGGGTACATAGAGTACACAGATAATTCGTAGAACTTTGACTCTAATAATAAACATGACATTTCTCTCTTGGCTTCTCTGTTAATTTCCCTGTGACTCAGTCAAGATATCTCAGAGGGAATTGGTCATTGGCCCTTTTTCTGAAGAATTACAACTGTGCCCATGGATGCAATCAACAATCCTTTAACCTCAAGCTGACATTTATATTCTTTGTGTTATATCTCTACTGTCCCTAAAAGGGGAAAAGAGAGATAAACAAATGGAAATTACACTGGCATAAAGCATGTATTCACAAAAGACTGCCCTCAGCCCTCTCCTGCAGGGTTGGGGAGTCAACTCAAGGGTCCATTATCTCTCACAGAGTGCATCAAATGGTGGCAATGCTTGTGCGACACATTTTACCAAACCTCGCCCAAACAAATTGCCGTGGAGATAAGCTTAGCTCAGAGACAAAAACAACGTCAGCATTCCCGCTAAGAGCTGGGCCAGCTTCTGTGAAGGTGCTACATGACAGGGAGCAGAGGAATTCCTGTCATGTTATTTAGCTGTGACACTAAGTGGATTACACGAGATTAAATATGACAAAAGAGAAAGCAAAAGAGGAATAAGATTTGACATAGCACCATGCTTCTGTGCTTTGAACAAGTAGACTTCCTATGGTAATGTGATATATAGCCCAGCATAAATCCTTAATTATGTCATGTGCCCATGGGGGCTTAGTCATATCACTTTAGATGTTCCATAATGCCTTTTTGCGTCTGATTCATATATCATCTTCATTTTTCCAGGATATGAACAATATAATGTTTCAATGTGCAGGATGTCCGGACATGTCCCCTTTTGTCTCTAACGTAGAGGCTATACGTAAAACGGATTTTATCTCATTAGTCACAAGATGATTAATGCTCAGTAGCCTATTCCTTCTAAAGACGAAATCATTTCTGAAAATCGAATAAGGAAATGATTAGATGATGACCTTGAACTCAATGTCATGTTGTTGAACAATTCATAACAATGTATTAAATTTGCATCATTGTGTTTGACCTGTATTATAGATGAATCAATGGGGAAAGCACTGCGATCACTTCTGACTAAGCAATGCAGTCACTTTGTAGTTGTGATGAGGCCTGATATACATCACTGGACTAGCATGGAAAGTGTGTGTGTGTGTGTGTGCATGCATTAATTATGTTTTCTTGTTTGTACACCAAATATGAACCTCAGGTAGTTATTGATTCTGTAAAGGGCATATACTTTATCTCTGGGCAGGTCAACAATTCAGTATGTTACCTTCATAATTGATCTCATCTCATCTTTATATATCAAAAGTAATAATGGCAATAAGCCCTTGCTGTGTGCCCTTCCTCATATAGATCACTTCCCATTTTCTGCTCTTACTGTGTAGCGAAGGAGCAGCAAATACAAATCTTCAAATGGAAGTCAATGTGAAACACCCTGCCACTGGTGTTATTACCAATCAGGCCAAAGCCCTCTGTTCTTGTATGCTATGAAACTTCAATTAATGTCCGTCTTTATTTTATTCTCAGTGAAGGATACAGAGCGCATTAGAGCACTCTGTCCTTCTCACACAAGCACACAGTGTACACACAGGTATGTACAGCTTCTTAATGATATTATCATCCGCACACTAATCTGTGTCTGTGTGAAATCATGTCACTCATGCAGGGAGCAAGATGTCAGAGCAAAATTATAACAATCAAGCTCATTTAATTTTTGTGATGGCTGACAACATTGAGATTTCCAAAGGTTTTCTGCAGCTCTAACATCAAATTGTCACTGCCATAAGGTGCCGCCTGAGTCAGAAATGTTGCACGTCTATCTATTTCAAAGATGCTTTGAATTAATCTCCTACATATGTATATCATTGATAACATACTCATAAAAGATGCAATAGTGTATGATGGAGGTTTGTCAGACACCAACTGAAGATTTTGATCGATTAGTCGCGAATGCAGAACATATTATATTGCACCACCGACAAAGAGATCAGGACGTAAAAATAACCTGCCTAGTTACCTGTTTTCTGGGGAACACCCATGTCTAATTTAGATTTTACGATCCACAATGGGTGAGGATAGAGGTCTGTTCATATGAAATGGATCAGCAGACAACTAGCAATACCATGTACGCACAGAATAGGCCATAATTTTCAATTTTTCTCCTCTCTCTTTCATTGATGTCGAGACCTTCACTGGCCATCTTTTGTCTATTAAAATTTATCATCCATAGAGCTACTGTAATGGATGGTGAGGAGAGCACATAGAATTCTCTGGCAGCTTATTTCAAAGTGAAAATTGACTCTTTGTACCTGCTGATGGATATTTTTAAAGGGAGATCTTAAACTCAATGCCGAGAAGGCCCGGCCCAAAAGCAGATAAATGTAGGCACTGGCCGAAATAATGAAACATTTTGCAGAGATGGAAAACACTTAACCAGCTGTGCCGAATACATCTCAATTTTCAGGAACAACTTTTGAAAAAAATGCTAAACAAATAAGTGTTTCAGAAGATATTTCAAATTATTCTAAATTGGAGCATTCCTCCACGAGAGGCCAGCCAGAATCCATATTATTAGTTTTATAGATTTGACCAGGAGTGTAGCAGTGATTCTCTGAAGCTTAGATTGATTGGGGATATTGACTACTCTTCCAGTTCCTCACTCAACCTGTTCACCGTCAGCATCGCTAATACACCAAACCAGGGGTGTAACTCTTTTCCTGTGGCTCATCAATTCAACGACCTCTTTATAAAAGGGTAAATTAAACCACGTCCCACAGCCATTTTACCTCACCGACAGCAGGTTAATGGCTCATCAAGAGTCTGTTCTCTCTCCTGAAACTGATCTTCTCATTCTCATGCCTGCCCGTCCTTACACAGCGCTATTGATGACATTGGGCTGTGAGTGTGTGTGAGTGCACCTTCTGAGCGTGTGTGCCTGCTCACACATCTTTTGTGCTCATGTGTGCGTGAGAATTCTGTTCTGAAGTTTAAAATTAACGCGATGCCAGCTGGCAAGCTGACATGCTCGGTTTCGGTTCGTGGTTGGAGTGGGAGAAAGACGGAGAGACCTCAGAGAGCAGAGCCACAAACACAGGAGTCAGTTTTCTGGCTTCATCATCGCTGAGCTGTCCGGTGGTGGCTGTGTGAGGTGTGAGATTATCAGAGGTTGGTGTAGCAATAATGAAGGACTTCTCCCAGAAGACACAAACTGGCCACAGGCTCCTGATAGGCCATGGGAATTAGTTCAGGCACATAGATGAAACAAAAGAGACGAAAATAAACATCAGTGCACATGACAGGGCTACTTTAAATTCTATATTCTCCTTCTTTCAATCTAAATATGACTAATAAAACTAAGTAAAGATAACAATAATGATACTACTACTACTACTACTACTACTACTACTATTACTACTAATAATAATAATAATAATAATAATAATAATAATAATGTTACATGAAAATGTAAAGATTTATTTTCAATTATCAACATGTGTAAGTGTGTGATTTATTTTCATCTCAGGTCAGACAGCCCTGATTTTGTGGTGAATTGTTATTTTTCCTCTTTACTCATTACATAAACAGACTGCTTTCAAATGAATCAAAATATACCCACGTATCATGTTTATCATGTCTCCTTTTTATCCGTAGTATCTCATGTTTACATAAAAGTAGGGATGCATAATGTGAGAATAATTTGCGTTGATGAATACACTCAACTCTGAATTGTGAAAAATACAACAGATTTTAATCCCAAATATGAAATAGTTTGACTGTTTCTTCACTTCACTTCACTTCACTTCTTCACCAAAGCAGTACATCATCCTCCTCTGATTCCAAAAACCATTGTTAATGTTTGCCAAACTTTCTCAGCTGTAGGGAAATAGTTTTTTTTCTCTCAAACAGCCTAACTTGCCCCGTGTAGGCATCGATTTCATGTCATCCAGGTGCATTGAAGTGGGCAAAGTTGTCAATCCCTGTTTAGAAAAAAACATAAACAACTGGGTACAGTGAGTTTAAGTCCCTGTAGACTCATCTTTGATTTCTAAGTACAATCTACTGTAACTGGTCTGCTGTTCATATTAATTGTGCCTCAAAAGGCAACCAAAACATCAATTGCCGTCTTTTTTTATTTATTTATTTTTTTTTCTGAAGCTGTCATTTGTCAGACCCTCGATGTTTCACCGTATACTTTGAATTATTACCTTTTGCCTCATTGCTGGTATTTCAAAACAGAACAATCCTTCTCTGTGATGCGACTGCGGAAAAATGAAACGCTCATCTCCTCGCGAGCATGATTGCAAATGCGGAAGTGAAACAAATCTCGAAGGAGCTGCTCCACAGCCCCATCTCCCCTTCCCTGAGGTGGAAAGCCCTAGTTTGAGTGTTCACTTACATCATCAAAGGGCCCCTCTGTCTCATGTAATATTAACATGTGCTAAATCGGTGGCAAACAGCAGCAGCAATGTTTACACAGCATTAGCACAGGCTTGCAAAGCCACATAGCCTCTTTGTGTTCAAAGATTAGGAGGCTCTGACACCCATGAGGCGACAAGATTATAGTATATATGGGTTCACTGTTTTACAAGATGACTAATTCAGGCACGCTGCATCTGTCCTCTACAGAAGCAGTTATGCAGATTATTCTATAAATGATTTCTGTTTTTTGTGTAGTCGCATAACGGGGAATATTTTCTTAATATTTTGCAATTACTTATTCTCTTTTCTTAGCTTCATCACACTCGTTTACTGTGCATGAAACACAGATCACTTTTTTTTTTTATGTAAAGCTTATGAGAATGACAGGTAGAAACCATGTGGGTGATCAGGAGAGGACAGGGACATTCCTCTGTAAGCTGTTTGACTTTTGGCACAGGCTTAAATCTAATAATCAGAAAGCTTTCGAGGTGAAGTGGGCTGTCACCATGAAGTCAAATCTGGTGGAAATTAAGTCCATTAATCACATAGTGCTTCATTTAGTCCTTTTCTATATACACTCTGAAGTGTGGGTGAGGGGGTGGGGTGGGGGGGGGGCTAGAGGTTTCAGTTGGAAAGAGTGAAAGAAAGAGAGAAAATGTTTGGTGGTGCAGAAGAAAAGCCATCAATTCTCATTATGGAAAATAGATCATCTCTCCTAATTAGAGCCACAGCTTTTTACCACAGTACAAATGCCGAATAACACGAGCTAGCGATGGCAGGCACCACCCACCACTGATTAATTAGGTGAGTGAATAAAAACCTACAGTATAAGGACCCTATGATTTTGCCCCAGATAGCTTATTAAAGGTAAAGTATATTATATCGCAGGCCAGGACCTCTGGGAAAATATATATGGAAATATATCAGTTTCCAGCACCATTATGAAGAAGAAACACAACTGCCCTTCTGTTAGTGAGATTTGTCTTTCTGTGTGTTATTTAATAATTGTGACAGGAGCAACAACTGTAACTTGTTTCATTCAGTAACATAATGAGAGAGGAGAAGTAGGGAATGAGAAAAGAAAGAGAAAAGAAAATTACATTTCAGATTTACCAAGCAGATACACATATGTGAGTCTCTGAAATCTTTGGACTAGAATTCAAGCCACTTTAGGATTTAGTTAGGATTGAAAGGTGGCGTCCCAATCCCTGCCCTCATTGCCATGGCAATTTGAAGATATCAAGTAACACACATTGGCATTTTGTCAATAATCATGAGACAATAGAGTAGATGGGTTGGGAGGGATTTGTGCCTTGTCAAATGTGGAGTGACAGGTTTGGAGAGGAAGGGAGTTTTGGCACCAACAGAGAGATGTTGCTGGAGCAAGGAGCACTATAGATAATTGGGATCTTCCCTTTTAGATGATTAAGATGGTGTTACAAATTTTGAAAAAAAAAAAAAAAAAAGATCAGGCAGGGAGGGGGGTCATTAAGGTAGAAAAGTTCTATCCTTATGATGAAATATTCTAAGTACAAGAGGTTCATGTAAAAGCTAGTCCTCTAAAATATACCCAGCTATAAAGCAACCTTTGTGATATATTCACAATTGAAACATGGGAAACATGACACCATACACTATGGATTTGTTATAATCTATTAACAGACATCTTCTTGCCTGTCGCAGAGCTTATGTTATCCAGCTAATCCTAGTCCATTGTGCCATTGTCCCTTCTGTAGTTTCTAGTTAACCATTCATGTATTAACATGTATAAGCCGCCGTGTTCAGTCACATCTTATTTTCACCTGTGAAATTCATGACCATGGCTCTTAACATATCCACACATCTCCTTTTGGTGCAGTTTTTTTTCCCCCAAAAGAAATAAATAAAGCAGGAACATAAATCCAGCCAAGCACAAACAGGACATATACCTAATTTCATTTCCCTTCTTCTCTGACCCAATGTTGTCTTATCTCTCTCCTCAGCACTTTTTGTGCTTTGTTTATTTATTTCCTTCTCTTCATTTCCCAGTTTCTCTCAAGACGTTAAGCCAGATAAGTTGTGGTTTGTTTAGCAAAGGTCACAGGTGAAGAATATCCTGGATAAGGTGGAACTAAAAGAAAAAAAAACACAGCAGTGCAGCCTAAACTGACTCATAATGCAAGCAGAACATTGCCTCATGCATATTCATGAAGCAGACACTGCTCATCACACTATCTTTGATCCGATTCACGGAGTATGCAAATGCTGTGCACACAGAAGCACACAAGGCATTTATCGCCCTCCTGCTAGCTTCTCAGATCATCAGACCACACCACCCAGAGTTAGCCACACTAGCTCGCTCTTGCCCATGATGTATGCAGTAAACACAGTTTACTGGACTATAATATTATTAGTTTAATACATACTGTTCTTTTTTGTGCAAAAGTGCTCAGATATGCATTAATGAGAACATATAATGTGATATACTGTGTGTTGCGAGTCTAATTTGCATTATTTTGGGTTCACTTGATCCATAAGCATTCATTGGTCTGATCTCATTGCATTAGAGGCAGCCACAGGGGGGATCATTTCACATGTTGTTCAGCGCTAAAGCACAATTTGACTATTAAATCAAGAGTAACTTTGAAAAACAACAGGACATGTGAGTGCATACATCTGGGTGTCATACAGCTGTTTCACACAGATGCAGTGTTTGCTGCAGGCTGATGTGCAATCTGCCTAGCCATAAGACAATTTGGACTTAAATTCTCTCTCACACGCTAGTAAAACCACACACACACACGAAAACTCGGAACTCAAATGAAACAAATGCAGTTTGTTTGGAATCTCCAAGAATGTGCACTAATAATTCTACACCGTTTTTTTGACAGTGGATTTTACAGAAAGTAGAGGAAGCATCTTTGTCATCATAAAAGGCAAGGTGAAAATCTCTTTTGTAGAACAGAGAGTTGTCACTGCCTATATTGCTGTAAAGATACATTTTATAGCAGACAGTGGAAGGAGGATTATGGCATTCACCTCTCTAATGACAGAGCAGAAAGAAATATTTCAAGGTTTTGATGCACTTTGTGATTTATGTTAAAATGAAGCCAGAAGTAAACCAACCATGTGTTTATTTAACACACTGCATGTTGCTGGGTTGGATGCCTCCAAATAAATTAAACAACATTTGTTGTCCCCAATGCAGACACATATTACTGTATCATTACCACTTCAGTGTCCTTTGGAAAGCTGTAAAATGTATAGGGAGATGTGCACATACATTCACAGATTAATCCACATGTCTTAACAGATATTTGACTACTGCTGGGTTGCTACAACTAGTGCGATGCATGCAGTTTACAATTTATGTCCCCAAAATGTGTCTCTGTCATCATTTCAGCAGTCGCTGACATCAGCAGTAGCTGACGTAAACATTGCAAACAAACTTGGATTGTAATGACTTTTTCTGCCTGTAATTACTGTACCTGCAGTAGCAGGAAAATGATATAGCAAGGTAAAAACTTTTTAATCCTCGCCTGTCTGTCTTTCAGAATGGTAAATTATGTTTCATTTTGCTCTTTGTTCAGTCAATAATGAAATACTGTATCAGCCACTGCTTTCTCTATCACCATGGCAACAAACATCCCCCTGAGTAATAAAGCAGAAGAACACTCAATCAGGACTGAGTCACCGAGGTGGGACATTTTTTTCCCCAAAGCAATGAAATAAGCAAGAAGGTGATCAAGTGGGGGGTTTCAGACCCTATTTTTGACAAACATTTTCTAAGAAACCCTATCTATTATGACTAATGTTTCATAATAGATAGCAAGTTTGAATTTATTCCATAATATCAAGGTTATCAAGATATCCATCAAAAACATATACATGCAGATATCTACTGTGAATGTCTAGAGCAACAATTGGTTCTTTACAAGTCTTGATTTTTTTTTTAAATATCTTTTCACTTTTTCTTTTGCTAGCTAGTGATCATACATTGCAATTAAATATAAAGCATCGTAAACCCAAGGACCTGATCTTTTTATGTCATATTATGACAAGCTGAAGAAGCCTCTTTTACACCATTTTAGTCTTTTTAACTTGCTAAAAGTTTTGGCCTAATCTCAGTTTTTCCATCCTTCTTACAAACAAAATCAAATTAAATAGCCTTGATTTCTGGGTTGAGAGCACCACTCCCCATCACTGATAGGAGTTCACTCTGGTTTGTGTGGCCGTTCCACACCCAAACAGATCCATTTCATCGACTCTTGATGTGAATAAGATTATTTGGCAGTTTGTTTGACTCAGAGTGTCACACATTTAGTTAAGAAGCCCTGTCTGCTCTTGTTGTGTGGGAGGCCTATTTTTCCACACTGACCCTGTGCTATTCTGGGCCAGCAGCTTTGCTATTTGACAGCCAACTTCTGGTCGCTATTTCCCCAGAGGTTAGGCTGAAGCAGACATCTTTCCTATGAGACGGCGGGGTAACATACACGGAGCCTGTGTGCTCCTGAGGACATCAGCAAGCAACACATACACCAAAGAGCAGTGACATTCCCAGAGGCGTCAGATGGAAGGGGATGTTTCTACTACCTACTCCACGGGGCTGAACTAAAAGCACATCATGGTCATCTAAAGCCTGAATTAAACTTGAAGCGATGCCAGAGCTGTGCTGCAAGTGCATCTTGAATAGATAGTGATTTGCTGCTCTGCGTGGACGGTACCTATTGACTGCTGTCGCACTGCTTCAAAGCTAGATTGCAGTTGCGTGCATTCATTCTGTCAGAAAAGCAGTAATTGTGTAAAGTCTCTTTCATTCACTTTCACATTTTGTGAGTGGTTAGAGTGGCAGCAAAGAGATGATGTGCGTTAGAATGGCTTTCATTGCTCAATAATGATGAACACTCAATGACATGAGCTAATTTGATTGCATTATGATTGCATTAATGAGAAAGACGGTTATCACTTGTTGCCAAGTCACAGTTTTGATGGTGTTCACTTTAAACTGTGTGGCACGTAGACATGTTAACTTCACTGAAGGCATGTTGGCTTTGAAGATACCACAAAAATCGTTAACCTATGGGTCATTGCCCTTCCTTGCTGATTTTATTTATTCATTCATTTTTCATGATTTCATGTTTTCAGCACATCAATACATCATATTTGTTGTTGGGATTGTTTCTTTTCTCTCTCAGAGGGTCCTGCTTTATAAGTCATCCCAGTACACTGATAAAAGATGAGTTCTGGGAAATCTAAGGACTTTTCATGGCACGATTTTGACAGTTTTCTCAATACAGTTCATCTAACCCTTTATCAATATTGGTGTGTGACATCCTTCGGTAACCATGGACACCAGTGCAATATAATCTGGCCATTGTTTGCAGTGACTCCGTCTCTCTTTATTTTCTTTCTCCTCCTCCTTTGCTGTCATTGCCCCTGTTGCATTCATGCATAGATGGCATGCTAAGTGAAAGAGGAGCCAATGGGGATGAGCAATGCCTGCTAAGCTGGTCTTAGTCACGGGGCATTGTCATTAGATTAATGGAGCAGAAGGAGCCATCCGTTCTCTCTCCAGAGGGGAGCTTTACTTTTGGTGGGGTGGGGAGAGGAGAAAATGAAGGGGAGGATGTGGCTCTGCCTCAAATGGAGGATGATTTGGCACTTTGCACCATCCCCCCTCTTCTCTCCCCTCCTACTGATCTAATATAACCACGGTTGTATTCTCAGTGTGGCCACTCGGGAGCCTCAGGTCTCGGGCATTCACTCAGTCACTGTGGACCCCTAGAAAATACATCTAGAAAAATATTTGATTTTACTAGTTTCAATTAACCCAAAACATGATGATGATAATGTAAACAAATACTGTTTACATTATTTTATATACCATTTTCACTATCTGTCCCAAGTAGATAGTTTACTACTGTTCCTATTTCTAATTAGCAGTTACTTGTGTTAAGTGGTAATCACATATAGTAATTATAGTAGGTACTGATTACATGTATGTGCTCTACATATTACTGTGTTCAAAACAGGCCATTATGTTTATCCATTTTTGTAAAAATTTAGAATAATTATATTATTGTTGTAATTACACTTTTCTGTGCTGTAAACAAGATGTAATTGTCTTTTTTACAGTCATTAACTGTTCATTAAATTGTAAGTTCTTCATAATTACTGTGCTGTCAAATGAAGTGCTACCCAAATGCTCTTAAAGCACAACTTCACAGCTTTGCCCACAGCATATAAATTCATATCAACACACTTCATTCAGTTTAGAATTCAATTCTTGCTCCAGTGAATTAACTCTGGCAAAAGGGGCAGCAATAAAGAGAAAACCTGAGGAGACTAAAGTTGCACAACAGTGTTAGCTGAAGGGAAGAGACAACTGTTACCATGGCAAATAATCCAGAAATTCTTTGCTTTGCCATTTCCAGCCAATTACCCCAAACCTCTGTTTCATCTGGGTGGCAAAGGTTTTTGGCAGAAGATTTACTCCAGGCTCTGATGAGTAATTCAGCAGAAGTAACACATCTGAGTTTGGAAATGTTAGCTGTTGCTATGTCATCTTTTTTTCACCTAATTTACTGTGTTAAACTTCTCTATCCCCACATCTAAAATAGTCAACAGCGCTTCCTATGCTTGGCAAACAAGGGCATGTGTTTTCCCAGCCCATTCACTGAACCAGTGAAATGATGTGATCATCTGCCTCATTGTTTGGCACTGCCAAGTGATGCAATGCCAGGCCACTGTATTGCTTGTGAATTTTAAAGTGGCTGCATCTTAACCAGTTAACTGTCAAAACCCGCCGGCGGGTTTGTAGTAACATTCCATAACTTATTAAATCATATTTTATCA
>JBAJHX010000051.1:15165494-15179724 GCA_037176925.1 Amniataba percoides | reverse complement strand
TGTCTGTCTGTCTGTCTGTCTGTCTGTCTGTCTGTCTGTCTATCTATCTATCTATCTATCTATCTATCTATCTATCTCTGTAACAGCTTGTTGTAGGTTGAATGAATGGTATGACCAGTAATGTAAGAATTTAACCTTTAAACATATACAGTATTTTAGTCAGACTCTTTACAGGGTGTCAGGGTATTGACTGACCAGTAGTGTTTAGAAAATTGAACCATGTTAGGATGGGTCATCTGACTTCGATCTGAGCAGTGAGAGGAAAAAACATAAAAAAACTGATATATTGCCGGAGAGAGAAGAAGTCACCTCATCTGTTAACGACTCTTCAGACAGGACAAAGGCAAAAGAACTGTTATTGTCACATTTTTAGAAACAGTTTCATTGGTTTAGAAAAGAACATTGTAAAGCCCTTTTAGACTGTAAATATCATCAGAATTTAATTTGGTGTCTGCCTTGGTTCATATGAGAAGCCAAAACAAAAGGCCTGATTTTAAGACAAATATCCAGTTCCACAGTGCAGCAACAGCACTCCTGGGAATGCAGCTGTGAATAAGCCCTGATGGTATCTCCCACAACCTGCTGTCTGTTATACTGTTATACTGTGGAAATAACCTTAAATGCCCACAGGCTGGACCCCAGCTGGTCATACGGCAACATTAAGGCAAGCGCTTCCTAAAAGTGCTTAATGGCAGCAACATGTTTTAATGAGTTCTAGATGCAAAAGAGCATTTTCAAGGTGGAAAGTGAAGAATGTTAACATTATTTACTGTGGAAATGTCCAGACTCTAATCCCTAAGGACCAATAGATGTAGCAGTACTCAGTTCCCAAAGCTTAATTACACCAATTCTAAATTAATTGGACTCACAATTTATAGTTCATCATTGCTACGTAAGAAAAGCACCTATAACGTATTTGTTTCCATGGTTCACATTAACTCTCAACCTAGGGCAAAAGTTATGTCTCCTCCTTAATGAAGTAATTAGCTAAAGCCATTGCACCAGAGCCTTGTGCCCATTGCAGATTTGATTTTGTCTGGTCACCGAGTCCTTAGACTTGCTACGATTCATTTATTATTTCAGGGAAGGTCCTCTGCCGCAAAGTGTGCCAAGACATTACTATAATAATGTGAAACATGCGTATGAAGCTGACATCAGTCAGAGATATATATGCACTGCCACTGAAGCTCCCAGTACGAAACGTTTGTCTTCATAGAGGCAGTAAAGTAGAAAATGAAATGTTTACTATGATTTTCTTTCCCATTCTAATGTCACCAGAATTCTGCTGTGTGGAGTGACAGGAGAGGAAATTATCTGAAGACAAAATGGCTCATAGAAAAAGTTTTTAGATCTCCTTTTTATCACTTTTTCTCATTCTCTCTGTTTTATCACCTCACGTCTTTATCGCTGTGCTGAAAAGAAGCTACACTAAATGCACACTGTCCCACAGCATACTCTATATCACCACAGAAATTATGCTTATAAAACTGCTCAAATATCAGCAAGAACTTAGGTGCAGACTGCATTATACATGAGGAGTTATTTATTAACACCCTACTAGCAATAATATTCCAAGATGGTGGTTGACTAATGGCCATCGTGATGGATTATTTTAATTGTGCTGTTAATTCTGTTCACAGCCAGTGCCATGATGGCCTTTCACGTCTTCACACTTTCCGGTTCTCACCTGAGAGAAAATCACACAAGGCTTAATGTAAAAGCACAGCAATCAATGTGACATTTCCACCGGCACATTCAGACTTCCTAACTCACAAATAAACCAGATAGATCAGAAGAAGTCCATCTCATGCATCTGGGCTCTCAAAGGACTCCTATGTTGTATTTAGAGGACATAAATGTAGAAAACCAGGCGAAATTATATGATGCTAATAAAATCAATTACATTGGTTCTTTTATTTGGGCTTTAATGTGCGAGTTTCTGACTTCACTGTTCACAGAGAACTTTTTTTTGTTAGTTGACATTTTCTTCCTTTTTCATGCAGAGGGAAAGATGTGAAGCAGAGTTTTTCTGCTCCCCTGTGCTGTGATGTTCACAGTTCTCAAACATGCTTCACATGTGTGTGACATGGAATGAGTAATTATTGATTCTTATAAATCATCAGTCACCAACGCCTATCTCTGCTGCTCTTTCTTTTTTTAAATTTCATCTCTCTTCCCCCATCCCCCAATTTAAAGGTTGAGGCATTAAGGGCCGACAACTGCTGACCTTTCCCGGTGCGTGCATCTATTATCCAACAGGACTAATCATGCTTTTCTTGTGTCTTAGATAGATGTGTGAAGGCAGAGGGATGTGATGTGGAGAAATGTCAAGGTCTTGCCGTGTTCACATTTTGTCTGAGATTGGACTATGGTGTTAGAGATCCTTTGGATCAACTACGAATCTAGACCTGTATGAAAGAGGGTGCTAATTCTCCAATCTATGAAAGGCCAAATGGAACTGAGGTAATATAGATTACATCATGAACATGCTCATTAACTAAAGTTTTAGCTGTAGAGGCATCACACATTGCATGACCTTTGCAGCAGAACATCTCTTGCCTTTTAGTCTGTTGTCAGAATAATGAATGTCCGAAATAACCAACCAGTACAGAAAAGCAGCCCAAATAGATATTTTACTTTTAAGGCATTTTGAAATGAAACATAACACTAACACCTTGAGCAAGAAAGCAGATTTGAAACTACAGCCACTGTATCTCACATAGTGCTGCAGAGTTTAATGTCTTGAAAATGGGCCTGATTTTGGCTGTGTCATTTCAGTTTCACTGGCCATTGAACTGTAAGTTGGGGAGAGAGCAGCAATTGCTGTCTGAGCCTAGGCACTTTGTCATGGATGCCACACGGTGTAAATTGATGCCAGCGTTTGACAGAACCTATCGAGCACTCAAATCTCGCTCTGCTTTGGTAGTTAGACACCTGTGAGTCTGCTAACAATGTACAATGTGAGTCCAGATTATACAGTCCTGGTCGTTTTGGCTAAAAATAGTGCTGCATCACCTGATTCAGGCAGCAACCAATGCCACCAGTAAGTATACCATTCTTTACAGTACAGTGGGTTAAACATTTCAATTCCCCAGAAACAGTTTTTAAATACCTTCTGTTGCAGAGGGACTGTGGAATGTACAGATAGATTAAAAGAAACAACCCAGAGGTCCATTTTCATAATTATGTTTTGGTGCCAAGCCCGACTGCTTGGCTAGCACTCTTAGGAAGAGAGGGCAGGATGGAAAGAGAGAGAAAGCAAAGAGAAATCAATACTTCAGTTGAAACAGCCCTAGCTGCTTTTTGTTTTGTTTTGGCTTTTTTTTTGTGTAGGGGAAAGAGGAATGGAGAGGAACTGAGAGAGAGACAGTCTGGGCCCCGGTGGCTACAGTATCAGCGTGAGCAAAAGGCAAAAGATGTTGTAAGTTGAACAAACTACTGTCCTTCCTACCCGGGAGACACAACTTTTTGACTGTATAGGTGGTACCGACACCCCCGCGCATCGGCTGCTTGTAGCGAAATGAGGAGAAATTAGTCTGGCCACCCTTTAGCTCTCACGATTGGAGCACAGCAAAGCAGCAAGACATGAGGGCCAATAGGAAGTGGGAGTAGGTGCCCTCTGCCTGAAGGAGGCAGCGGTCTGCTTCCTTCTCTCTTCTTTCTCAAATCCCCCCATCAGTTTCAGCAGTGTGAACAAGATAATCCAATATCCAGCACCCTAATTGAAGCTGTAAGACATTCATCTGGAGCATGTGCAGGCATACACAAGCACACACACACATATATCGTTGTCCCAAGTCAGTTCTGTCCAGCTAACTTTATGATTTGTTTATACTGCTTTCAATTACCTCTCTGTGTCCCTTGTTGAGCTCAATAAAATTTTATATTGTGGATATTATTCTCTTGGTGCCCATCCTGTCTCCCCAAGGCCTTCTTCATTTAGGCATTCAGATTCCAGTGTAAATAAATCACATTTGAAGCCCCTGCGTGTGTGCCCCATTGAATGAAGCCACTGGTCCTTGACATTTAGCTGTGCAAAGGTGAACAAGCAAAGTACTGACTGCTGCAAACAGATTGCAAGCATCTGCTTTTGCATTACATCAGGTGCCTCTACTCTGCTTTCCGGTGGTGCGTGCATGTACGTCTGCTGCCATGTGCATTTTTCTGTACTTGTCTGAACTGTGTTGTCATCCACCCCCACTGTTGTCTCATCTATGCCTCTAACCTCTCTGTGCTAGCGCTGGTTCACCTCCCCGGCAGCCTGCAGCAAATTATCATATTTATCGAGAAGCCAGCCGTGGTATTAGCAGGAATACCCAATCCTCAGCTGCGGCTCCAGAGAAACGACCACTGTAAATCACACTCTGTCAGCCTTTCATGCAAGCTCAGTCATGGTTGTCAAGGAGACTATGATGTGATTTTGAAGGCTATTCTGCTTTCTGTGGGGTTCGATCACAGCTTTGATTCAAAATCATATAGACTCAAAAGAAAAGGAAAAGGAACATTTTTTTTCAGAATTTTCTTTTCTTCACCACATTGACAAGTTAAATATCAGTATGTTACATGCATGTTCTCATGTTATATCACTACACTGTCTTCTACAGTACGTAATGTTCCTATGAATTATAGTCTTGAATGTTAGAAATGACTGTAAAGCAGCATCTGCAGTGACTGTAGAACAGTATCTGCAGACAAACACAATATGAAGATAATTTCTTACAGTGTTATGTGTGTTAACCTCCACTTACACATGAAGTGCTCACGTTGATAATCCAACTACATTTTTATTTAGGCTATAACAGGGTCAGGATGAGTAGTTGTAGCAGTGTTCTATAAAAGGTCTCATAGATTTGCCAGTATTGTATGGCCTCACCGCAGTCCCAGTCAACTTCTATGGTGGTGTGGAGTAGTACTGAGCACCAAGGTTTTTCCAGCCAGACTGGGTTCACAGCATTGCAATTAGTGTTTTTAATTTCATTTTGGATATTAGTATAAATTCACAGTCAGTGTCAAATGTTTTGTTTGAGCTTATGTCCTGTTTTTATTTTATGTCAAAATCACTCCTGAGGTAGGATTAAAGAGGCTTTCCAAATACTTGTTTTTCTTGTAAAAATCTTTGGAGCACTTGATCTACACACTTCAGATGCTGCAGACAGTATTGATCATGAAATTAAAGGACAAACTACAAATGGGAGGTCTAACTGCGTGCATGTCTAAGTGAACACAAACAAGAGGACAGGAAGTGAACACGCCTGCTCTGGCATTAGAAGTAGTACTGTCAAAAAGCAAGCTTAATCATCCAACAGGACCAGCATTAAACGCATTACAAGATAATTCATGTGGAAAGAATTTTGCAGTGAAAGAAAGTCATGGCATTTAAATATGATCGTGTGCTACAGAGTGGCCTGTTTCATTTCCTCCTGTCTTCCACAGAACACCCTGTGTACACCTCCACCCTCCACACACATACCTGTGCAAGTTCTCTTGTAGAGGATTGGTCAAAGAGGATAATACAGAGCTGACCAAGAATCATATTTGTTATAGATTCATTGACTGCATGGAATCGTGTTAGTGAAATTTGTTGCTACTGTACAGCTTTCATGGGTGTGTTAACCTTGGACATCTTGCATTTTTGACACAAAATGGCAGCATGTTTCATTTGCTTTTGTCGTACCATTATAGTTTTATGTATTTGCATTTCACTTCCAATGCACGTTCAGATTTTTATTGACATCAATAACTCCTCATTCTTATAAATTTTGTGAGTAAACATGTCTCGATATAATGCAGTCAAGTTCAACCATGCTGCCAACGTAAACCTCGATAAAAAATATATTAATTATGTTAATTGATGTTAGTCCACTAGGGGAACAATATTTTTACTTTTTTGGAATATTATAAAGCAGCAATTTCTATCTCAGATATTTAGGCATTAGATATAATAAGAGGCACTCTTTGTTTCTTTGCTTGCATTTGCGGTGGCGGCTGCATCTGTATGCACGGAGTTGATGAACCGGGGATCTTCAGGGAGACAGCGTGTGGAGGAGTGTAGGATTGTATCCCAGTCAGCTACATATTAGTGGACCTGTCACTTAGTAAACAGTGACTTAAGCTCATTTCCATTCTGAGTTAGGAAGTGTAGAGAGAACTCCTAAGTGCATTAGAGTCATTCGCAATTTAGGTCCACTTTGTCTCTCAGGCACTGGTGGGCGGGGGGAATGGAAAAAAGGTAGCAGAGAGAGCAATTAAACAGCTATCTGTAATCAAAATGACTCACGAAGCCAGTCCCTAATTTCAGATCATGTTTTATCCTCACCATACAAGAAAAGAACTGACTGCTTTCCAATACATTTTGCAGTATTAATCATGAAACATCTTACAAATGAAGATACATGTGAACACACTAATGTCACTCAGTGAGTAGATTTTATGTTGTTGATTTATGCAGATTATGATGGCAGATTTGTTGTTCTGAAAATAAGTAAACTCAGCTGAAGTCATCTGAACATGATCCAAGTGTAGAATAAATATTACAACCATTATCATGGCGAACATGCTCAGAAATGTATTGCCTTTGTTGTTGTTATTTCACACTTTTCTTGTTTAATATGCTGTGAGGTCTGGCATGCCTTTTGATGTTGGGAGGCCGGTGGGCATGCTTCCTCAGGCGATTCTCACTTTGCTATTTAATAGAGACTGATTTTCAAAGGCGTGGCTCATACTCAGTCACAGGAGGTCACCAATTCCTTCTGCTTGATATCCCCTATAGACTCGAACCCCACACAACCTCGACGTGTGGCTATAGCTAATGTCACGCACCCTTACCTGTTCCTGTCACCTCCGGTCCATACGCTGTATGTTCAGACGTCACGGCAGGGAGCTGACAGCTCATGACTAAAACAAATACAAGTACTCCTGTGAGGGCAGGCCTGTAATTGTTTCACAGTCTGCATACTGTATTCCCCTGTTGCGTGTTCTGCTCCATCTATGTTGACAGACTGATTTATTTACTGTTTGTGTGAGTGCATGTGCACAAGCGGTGGAGAAGCAGAGAAAGAGCCGTGTGAGATTTGGGTGGTTTTAGTGCATTTGAAAGAGGAAAAACCACAACCCTTTTGCCCATGTCAAAAATGCCTTTGTTAACACCATCCCTGCAACAAGCCAATATCTAGAGAACAGACTTTTAATAGAACAAAGTGATTCTTTCTTACATCGCTGAAGTTAAAATGTCATCCCCACTGATTGCTTCTCCCACCGCCATTCCTCCTCTTTTTTCTGTTCTGATTCTTCCCTGGCTGAAGCTGTTGGTCCAAGCACCTCGACTCTTTTAGTCGTTCGTGAGAGTCAGTAACTGAGAGGAAAATTTGTGTGATGTAGCTGCTGGAAATGGCTGTAGACGGGGCATGATTTAGGAGGGCACTGTCCGTCCTGTGTGAAGCAAGGAGAGTCTTCCTCAGCTTTGCTTCTCTTTGGTGTAGCCTCTCAGGTGTCAACTCCATCCAGGATGATCAAAAGACGTCAAAGGAAAAAAAAAGGGAAATCATTTGTCAAAAGTTTTTGGACGTACAGAAGTTATAATGCAGAAGTTCAACAAAGAGAGAGTCGCCTGAATAAATACAGATAAACTGATTGCGTGCATTGTACGCAGACAGAGCTATATAGCAAATGTGAGCGATGTTATTTAATGTATAGCCATCATCAATGCTTCCTGAAGATAGATTTGAGACTCTCAGTCCTCTGTCCCAAAAAAAAAGGAAAAAAATGACACTATCAGATCTATTTTCAGTTACTCAGCTCCATTTAGGTGATTTAGATAGCATACATGAGAATGCCCATCTCTCCAACTGCAGTGGAAACCTTCATCAAATTAGAATTGAAGTGATTATCCAGGGCAGAGCAAAAGGACAAAATCGATAGTTCTTTGTTCGAGGCTAAAATGAAGAATGGGCATTCAGCAGGGATCTCTCTCTATTGCTCCTTTTTCCATCCCTCTCTCTTACACACGGGTACACACACACGCGCGCGTCTTTGAATTGCATATTCTGTTCCAGCATCCTTGACCGTATCAGCATTAGGCGTGCGTGGTGTAGTCTCAAACCTTCTGTCTTGGTTTTTCCCTCCTCTCTTTGGACAAAAACAAAACCTCAAAGGAAAGGCACTTCCTTAGATAATTGCAATTAGTAGTTTTGGCTGGATGTTGCAGCGTTGGCCCTGGCCCAGCTCTCTGTGTTGGGTAAGAGGGACTGGGAGTAGGCACGTTGGGCATGTTTCCAGCCTCCAGAAAGCCCTCTGCCCCTTTGCCTCACACGGGCCCACTGAAGCAGTCAGAGGGCCGCAGGGCAGAACTACAGCAAGGAAACTATAAAGGCGAATAAAGACAGAGAGAAGAGATTTGCTTCTACTGTGCAGGTATCGCAATTAGTTGGGGGAAAAAAGCCAAATGGAGAAAGTGCTGCACTTTTGTCCAACTTCTGGAAAGTGTGCCACTTCATGGAAACAGCAAATGATACGTAATGACTTTGTCACTCAAGATGCATTTCTTTGTGTTTTCATATATAGCCCACAAACAAACACAAATCGCACCTCGCAGAGCTTCTCCACATCCTTCATGTTATATTAATTTGTTGGACAAGACTACAAGAGAGCAAAGACAAACCAAAACTGGATGTAAACCATCAAAGTAAAAGGGAAATAAAACTCAATTTTAAACAATAATGGCTCACAGGTCACTGTTCTCCTCACTTGGGGTATTTTATAGAAGCTACTCAGTATCATTTTAACTTTTTCAATATTTACTTTGAAAGATGAGATGAAAAATGCAAATACGTTACAGCTTAATAAAGGTTCCAGGAAATTCTCTCCATAGTTTACAGTAACCTTAAACACTAAGTGAGTGCGGGGAACTTAAATCATGAAATTGTCTTTTTAATTTATGCTTGGTGTATTTTTCAAATCTTCTGCAAGCAGCCACTCACGTTTATGTGGAACACAGACTCTCAATCACACTCTGTTTTTCTCTCTCTCCCTCATACACACGCACACACACACACACACACACACACTTTAAACACATACACACGCTGCTTCACATAAAGGACTGCAATCCATCAATGTGCTCATTGCTGTCATGAGTAAAGAGACAGAGCTCTAAGCAAGAGTCCTCAACACAAATTTGATTTACCTCAATTTGCTTCAAACAGTGACATGTGAGCACTAGAAGTGCTAATACAGACTGGCACCTTTTGCTGCCAACAGGCATGTGTCTGTTTAGCTCAGTTTCAAAGTCTGAGCTC
This sequence comes from Amniataba percoides, assembly GCA_037176925.1. NCBI lineage: Eukaryota > Metazoa > Chordata > Actinopteri > Centrarchiformes > Terapontidae > Amniataba > Amniataba percoides. The sequence continues at coordinate 15,170,431 of JBAJHX010000051.1, read as the reverse complement.
ATGCTGAAATCTGATTTACTTAAGGATGGTATTGGATTATATGGAGTTTGAAGTTAACAGAAGTAACCGTGAAATACATTGATACTGTGGAGAAATACAATGACTACACATGGGAATACAGCAGACTGTGTGTGTTCCTGTTAGAAAGACATTATGAGAGATCTGGATGCACTGATTTTAGAAAATATTTAACTGCATTATTCAACCTGCCATCATTGACAGTCTGCACACACTACAGGCCAAAAGTTTGGAAGCAAGATCAAAGTTGTACAAAAAACATCATAGGTTAATTGGTATCCTATCATAAGACATTTTTACTATAATTATCAGGTATTTGAGTTTTTCTTGCTTAGACTTTGCTTTCTTCAAAATAGAGGTTACTTTGGCTTTAATAACAGTACGGCATATATGAGGCATTCGCTCCACAAGTTTTTTAAGGTTGCATTCCAAGTTTTCTTAAGTTCATCAGTCATGTTCATCAGTTATCACACTTTTTTCACTGATCAATCCACTTCATCCCACACAAGCGCAACTGGAAAAAGGTCTGGTGACTGAGGGGGCCAAACCATCTTTCGAAGAACACCTTTTCCCTTCTTTTTTTCTAGTCAACATCGAAATATGGTGGTGCTTATCAATAAAAGCAAAGTCTGATCATGCAGTAAATACATCCCAAAATACAAATAACATGCTAGTTTTTAAGGCATTGCGAACAGAAACTTGGAAGTTGCTTCCAAATGTCTGGTCTGTAGTGTACATACATCGAAGCAAGACATCTTCAATGCAATCAGTCAAACCTAATTGTTAATTGCTTAGAATATTTACCAAGAGACATTTACTAAGATATTAGTACAGTACCAAAATTGGCCTGACATACATTCCAAGTGTACAAGGGATAAGTAAGGTGTTGGAAATGTGTTGTCAAGAAAGCATACATGGATGGATGGATGGATGGATGGATGGACATAAATCAAAGGCTTCTCTCTACATAAAAATCTATCTGGCACCTTAATTACACAATGAAGCACCCCTTTGCACCACCAAGTTCCATAATGATTTAGGCATGTTGCTGATGCATCACTGGCATGCTGGAAATGTCAACCTAATGAGTAAGGCTTTCTGTACGCATATTGTGTGAACCTGGCCATTGGATCTGAATTAATCCACTTACCTCGCGGCAACTGAGCGCTCTGTTCCAACATGTGCTATGTCACTCTGCTATGTCACGAATATTCTTGACATGCATGCATCAGTAGTAATGTTGGTGCAATAATTCAGAGGTCTGTGCCATGAGTGGTCTGTAAAAATTAGTGCCCACGCATTATCTGTTGGACTGACATAACATCTATGTTATCCACCGCTCAGTTGTAAATGAATTTCCACCAGCTGTCCAGAGCAAAAAAATGCAGTCGCCTCCTGTGTCATCAGATCTGATACTGTCTGTGTCCTACAAATAGGAACAAGACCAAGAGTGTCGAAGCAGTTGAGAAAGAAGGAGCAGTAAAGTCTTTTTAAAACAAATGTTTAAATTCCCTTTTCTGCACAGGTAGCAATACAAAGGTATGCCATGCACAGTATTTATTGTACAGTGAGAATATGACCGCTATGCAAACTTACTTCACTCATTAAGGGACGAGTTAATTATAGTTCAGGTCTATCTTAAAACTGTAACGAGATCTGATCCTGATGGGAACAAATCCAGTGTCATCATGTCGAAGTGTACATGTGGGAAATGTTTGAACTGAAACTTCTCATTATTCTAATTGAATCATTTATTTAGTAATCTGTTGATCATTTTCGTGAAAACTGTTGATCATTGTTCTCCAGAGAGCACGATGATTTCCTCAAATGTCTGGTTTTGTTTTCAGCCCAAAGAAATTGAGAGTACTGCCATAGAGGACTAAAGAAACCAGAAAATATTCACATTTAAGAAGCCAAAATCAGAGAAATTGCAAACTATTTTTCAAATAGTCGTCAGGTTATTTAATAGTGAACAGCACACATATTAGGAAATTAATCATTGCAGCTATAAGATACCTACTTGATTTGTTTAACTCTGACTTCTTATTACCTTCAGCTAAACTTTAGATTGAATTTTGGACAGGTGTTTCCCTTCACTTACAAGAGAAGCGCATTAGATTTCATCACCGCCAGTACGGGCAGAAGGAACAAGTGTAACAATCAAGAAATATTTCAATTCTGTACATGTGGGCTTGTGAATCTTGTTTTAGAAAATGTGAGCTCATTCTTTTAACTACAGAATCTGCCAGAGTAGGAATGGGAAAACTTTATTTGTGCTCATGACCTTCTAGTAAAAAGCATTTGGCTTCAGGCTGTAAGAATTGTGTCCTTTTTTTTGCTCTCTCTATATTCAGGTGGCCAACCTGGCTTGCTCCATCTCCAACAACGAAGAGGGTGTGAAGCTGGTTCGAATGGCCGCCACCCAAATTGACAGCCTATGTCCACAGGTGAGGACTTAAAAAACACTTTCATCCCATTATGAAGAACTCTTCACACAAGCACTCGTCAAAGTTTTAGTAATTACAATTTGGTAAGTCCTCTAAACGCATCTCAGTGGGGTATCTTTTTTGAGAGTTTTTAGAAACTGGAATAGCTGGAAATGACAGAGAAAGAATCACAGTTGCCAGAATGCGAGGAAGTGCTGTGAATCATGTGTAGGTGGACCTTGTAGTACTGTTTCTCAGGATGCAAAGAAAAGGAGGAGGTGAAAATCGATCCATTGTTTCCAGGGTTAACAGCAGGCCTTATTCACAGGGGACCCAACATAGTAATGGAGAGAGAGAGGGCTGAATTTTAAGGATCTAATGTGCAGGCCCCACTACAGTTTGAACACCTGCTGAGACCCACTCACTCAGAAAACTTGGGGAGAAACCGTCTCCTGGTACCTCTTGGCAATGCTCAACACAGACATATTAAAAAAAAAAACATAATAGACCCAGACTTTGTGACTGGGAAGAAGGAACAAAGAGGGAGCCGAACAAAGAGAAATATTTCCATCTGCTCTGGGTCCGTTATCTTCTCACATGCAAACACACACACAGACAAAACACACAACCTCAGAAACCACAATGTCCAGATCATACTGTTTCCTTTCCCATTCCAAATTGATTGAAACTCAAACTATATCTAAAAAACAAGACCTGATAACGAAGAGAGAGAAAAAAAGCAGAAATCTTCTTCTGATTCAAGTACGCATGCCAGCTGTCATATGGTGCGATTAATACTGCCTGTTCTTAGATGCAAGTCTGGTGGTATCAAGAGCCGCAGCAGAATGTCACTAATCAGAAAAAAAGAATAAGGACATGATTTTCCTCTTTTAAAAAAACTGTGAAGTGTTGATCTTTTTTGGCCTGAACCCAAATGTTCTATCTTACCTAGATTGGGCTCTTGAAGTCAGGATACATGGGTGTTTTTGTAAAAGATGAACTTTCTCTCTTCCAGCTGCAAGTCTTTTTAACACATCCACGGGTCTTCTGGACAGCACACATGCGTGCTATTTATATTACACAGCATATTTTACCGACCGTGTGTGCGTGAAGGATGTTCTCTATTTGTTTTATTGTTTGAAATCCAATAAAACGCCCCAAACCACTGATTGAAGTCTGACACATAAGTATCATCTCTGTAGCCAAAGCCTGATCCAGCTTATTCCTTTGTGCCGTAGACCTCAAGTCAGAGAGTAGTGCAGGATGATGGTTATTGGTTTTGGTCTTTTCATCGGATTTGGTGACAGTAAGACAAATCCAGAGATCACCAGCCTACTACAGTGTGCCTCGTCATTCGTAATATTGGCCCTTCCTCCGTGGCAGGTTATCAACGCCGCTCTCACTCTGGCCGCCCGCCCCCAAAGCAAGGTGGCTCAGGACAACATGGACGTTTTCAAGGACCAGTGGGAGAAGCAGGTTCGCATCCTGACCGAGGCCGTGGACGACATCACCTCTGTGGATGACTTCCTGTCTGTGTCAGGTACAAGGCAGTGCAGCACAAACTCTCTACTCCTTCTTCGCTAATTGAAGAAAATTGTCCGTGTGTTTCTAATTTCCACTCAGTCACAGTCAAGGCTTTGTTTAGCAACTTGAAGCTTTAAGTTCAAGGGGCTATTCGGTGGCATCTCAATGTGAAAAACAAAAGTGCAATTTGGATTATAACAAATAAGAAAGCACACAATAAAAAAATCTACAATCTGAAAACAGACAGATTTTTATGTTTTACTTGAATTGTTCCAATTTGTCTGTAGTTTTGCTTTGGCTTCAATTATATGGAGAAAAAAAATCACACTTGACATGTATACCAGTATAGCATTATACTGTACAGTATAATATTGCAAATATTTATCTATGATGAATTTGTTGCCTCACTGCTTAACTTTGATTAAGTTCACGTGAGGTGCACTTTGAATTTTTTGCGATTTCAATAAACAGGAATTCTTCTTATTATATAAAACACAAATCACTACACTCCCTATACCTTGAATTGACAATGTACAACACACAATGATAAAAACATTATTTCTTCCAACAAGAGAGGGCCTTCTGTACCTCCGTTTCCATTCACTGTCATTCTTTTTTTGTCTCTCCTAAGAGAACCACATCCTTGAGGATGTCAACAAATGTGTAATTGCTCTGCAAGAAGGAGATGTGGACACTCTTGACCGAACTGCTGGAGCCATCCGGGGCCGAGCTGCTCGTGTGGTCCACATCATTAACGCTGAGATGGAAAACTACGAACCTGGGGTCTACACTGAGCGCGTCTTGGAGTCCATCAAGCTCCTGTCTGAGACTGGTTAGTGCACTGCGTACAAAGCTGGAATTAGAGGTGCTCCGATCAGGGTTTTTGGAGCCAATCACCGATCACCGATTTTTGAAATCAGTATCGCCGATACCGATACCGATACCAAAGCCTCCAGTTTGCTTTTTATA
>JBAJHX010000051.1:15123397-15151777 GCA_037176925.1 Amniataba percoides | reverse complement strand
ATATATATATATATATATATATATATATATATACACACACACACACACACACACACACACACACACACACACACACCCTTTAGTAATGCTTAAATGCAAGTTGGTCACACATGCATTATTCTGAGGTCAAACAGTGACTAATTGTTGCTATTTTTATCTCCATTTCATCTCATTGTTTGGTTGATTATTTCTGACAGCTGACAACTGACACTGTATTTTTTTTCCTTTTCTGTCAGGTATCTTTTTTTAACTTTCCATCAAAGCTAATACATAAATGCAGTTAATTGGAAAAAATATTTATAAATCCTCATTTCTGCATTGTTGAAGAACATAACCTAATTGTTCGTAGTTCTTAGGCCTTAGGTAAGGCAAGGAGTTATGGGGGAAAAAACACCATTCAACTCTTTTCATTGTGGATTTGATCTATTGTCAAAGGAACTCCTCACGTACGTCTATTTAAACTATGCTCAGACAGTAACTCAGTCTGATGTTTGACTCTTTTAATTGTGTGACGTCTCTGTCAGAAAATTCCTAGTGATGTACTGTATACTGAAACTGACAATGCAGGGGCATGAAAGCAAAGAAAATTGCCCTTTTCAGCTGTCAAATTTAGGAGATATTTTCTGTTTCGGTGTCTTTCTCTCTCTAACCGTTTGTTCGCCTTTATCTTTGTTTCTCACAGACACCAGAGGAGCTGGAAGATGACTCTGACTTTGAACAGGAAGACTATGATACTCGCAGCAGGACTAGCGTCCAGACTGAAGATGACCAGCTTATTGCTGGACAGAGCGCTCGGGTGAGTGGATGTTCACTCCCCCACTGTGCTGAAACTTCTCGCCTCAGTTATTGAACCTGACATACCAAAAATACAGACAACACATCTACTTGGTTCGGGTTAAGGCTGGGCAACAAGCCCACATTCAACATGTAAGTGACTGTTACTGCTTCAGTTGTAGGTGGAGGTGCAAGTTGAACTACATCCCACCCCAACACCCACCTCTGTTCCCAGCCCATACGCGAATCGATTCAACCAACTAGTTCCACTTACATAGCATGGAAGTCCATTTAAATTATCCTAACGAGCAGGATTATTTTAATAAACACTGCTCGGGGATGGCAGGTGTAAAATTGCAATCACAAACAAAGAAGTAATTACCAAATTCCCCTCAGATGCCACACAATACACAAAATACAGTACAGGACTGTGCCAAGGCTTCAGTCGCGATCACCGAGGTCTGGGCTTTGTTGCACATTAGCAATTTTTCACTTGGGCCCAGCTTAAAGAACATTAAGGGGGTATCAGTGCTTGCTCCCCTCCAGCAACACAGAGGCTCTAGCGGTGTGTTGCATGTTGAATGGATTGTGGATGGCAGGAGTATGACTTGGCCCAGTGCCTCTCCCTGTGGCACGGGCCTGCATTATAGTGCCTGAGTCTCTACACAGTCTGCATGCACAGGGGGGTAATGCACAAAGAGGGGAGAAATAAATAAAACCAAAACAGCAGCTTATTGTCACTAAATGTATGTACTGTACAGATACGCATCCCAGATTGCGCTGTGCCGTTTGGATCCTGACCACTGCGAACAGGCGTCCTTAAGACTAGCTCAAAATGCTGAACCATTAAAGAGAGACCATGTAACTGTTGCTGACCAGCGGCAGGCAATTAGCAATAATGGGATAATGGTAAATGCTAAATCACAGTACATAATCGAAGTAGAGAAGAGTCATAATGTCAGCAAACTGACCGAGTTGTGTTAACATTAGGTAACACAAGTCCGCGTAATCTGCTGGTGGTAAGCGCTACTAAGGCAGCGGCTGCAGAACCCCTGAGTGTGTTGAATTGAGCAAGGTTTTATGTTTTATTGCTAATGAATTTTTGTAATAGTAATTCTTATCCCAGGAGTTCGGTGGTCTAACTTTAAATCTTTCTTGTCTGTTTTTCTTGCCATTACTTATTTTCTTGGAACATTTAAAAAAAAAAACTGGCAACTGAAAGGGTGGTACTCGATGAAATGCCCAATCTATTTTAAAATGTCGCATCAGGTTTTAATATCATGGGCTGAGAGTACTGCCAACAGGTGCTCCAAACTAAATTGAAAAATACGTTATTTGTCATTGCCTGCCAAATTGACAGAAATGAGCTTTTTATTTTTAACTGACGCCCTTTTTGGCAGAAAAAAACACTATTTCCTTTGAAACCTTTATATCTGACTTGCAAATAAATTGTTTATTTATCATCTATACTGTTAAAGTTATATTAGATTAAGGGTTTCTGTCTTGTTGGGTGTCACGTGGCTCTTTAATGTTTCCTGCCACCCTTTACACCTCATACTCATAATTATCCATGTCTTCCTTTTTTGGATTTTATACACGGATGCTGTTGCATTTCTTAAAAGGACACCCTTAAGAAAACAAATAGTGAACTAGTAGTATAGTGTACTCATAGTGGGTTACTGTTCAACTGGCTCAAACTGGCTCAGGGGACTCTAATACATAATCAATATATTATATTAAAATGTAAAACATGAATCTATTATGTTTCTATGTGTTTATATTTATATATTTAAAATTATACATCCATATTTAGCAGGCAAGAAATTCCTAAATCATAGAATACCACTCAGATCCATTTGGTAGTTGAGAATTGTTTTTAATTACTCACTTCAGTGTTGAACAAGGAGACGACTCAAAAAAGTTTAAGATTGTCAGATCTGAAATCTAACCATGCACAAAAAGAACAGACTCAGGTTTTGGGTGCACAATAGCTGCTCCATGATAACTGTGGGGGTCCTGGGTGTGAAGTGCTTTGAGTTTGTTGTATGTATACTCCCACTGAGGCTCCCGCAGCGTAACATTGCGGGGCCATCTGAGCTTAGACGCACCAGCGCTGACACACAAAGGAGCTTCACAGCACCAAACTGTTCACTAGTTTTCCTGGCGCTCAACTGTGCTTTGAGTGGGCAGCTCTTCTTGAGAACAGTTTGAAGTCTCAGCATGGCTCTTTGTCATAACTTGTTGCAATAATACAGTGATATAAGGTGGATTAAAAGGTGACGCGGCTGAATGTAATGAAAGCTCATGCACCCTTAATTAGCAAGTTACACGCTCGAGCTTGCAAGAATAATGTGCAACAGTTTATCGCAGCGTGTTATCAAATGTCCCTATTTGTTCATTTAGTGCACATTATCGTGTGCAACATACAATATATCTGGCGTGCTGACAAAGCCTCTTACACAGTTAATTGATACTGCCTGTTTCCCCACTTATAAACACTGTTATGCCCCCAGAGACTAAACATTTACACACGCAGAAGGGCGAGCACATCCATAAAAGATGTGTTTGCCGCAAACCACTGGTGATCTGCCCGGTTGGCCTCGGCCTGTCGTGTAAGGATAAAGCTCGCTGTCCTCTCACGGTCATGCCAAGTGCACGTGGTGCTGTGTGTTTCTATTCAAACAGACAAGAGGCAGCGTAATCCATTTTCTCCATAGGAGCTGACACGAGCACACTGAGGTTTTACAGTCATGATCCCTCCAAGCCCCTCCAGTGTGCTGGTATCACACACGGGACACAGGCGTAATATCTCCCTCTCACTTTCTCGATCACACTGTCTCTCTCGCACTCAGTGTAGAAAGAAATCAAATCAAGTCCGGGGCAGTCCCAGGAGCCTTTGTTCCCTGTGCTTTGCCTTGTGTGGTGCTCCACTTGTCACTTCTATTATACTTACGCATAAAGCTAAGTTATTAAAGCAAACATGCATAATGAGAAGGCAAAAAAACTCGCAGGGGAAGGACGCCTGTACATAGTGTCTCTTTCTATTAGAACATGCAGACGCAAACTCCCTTTCTCTGAGCACCACAGATAATGCACAGAGAGTCAAACACAAAGCCCCCCACCCGCCCCTCACACGCAGCCCACGCACCCACCCCGCGTACCCACACCCAACATCTCTTAACACAGTGATTGGATAGCACTGTTGATAGGTCATCCATAAAATTGAACTCTGAGTGTCTGGGCAGTTTATTTCAAATGAAACAAATTAAAGTCATTTCAAGACGCCGCGCTCGGTGAAGAAACCCGGAAAGCGCTCTAATCCCCGCAGACGTAGCCGAGTCGCGGAGTGTATTGGCACAGCACTCCCTCGGCCGGATTTGCCACTATGTTAAGCTCCCAAGGCCCGCTCCTTGTTGTTATCAGTAAAGTAGGGGAAGGGATTTGGGGATAAGTGAATTCTAGAGAGCAGGGGAAGACGAGGGAGAGGGGTGGGGGCTCCACCAAGTGCCTTCCTGTTCCCCTGACGTCCCAATTGGCTCATGTGTTTACCCCTGTGCTGCGGCTTTCTTTTGTGTTCAGAACCCCACTCTCTTTCTCTTCCTCTCCGTCTCCCTCTCTCACTCTCTCTTCCTCCCTGACGCTCCCTTTCTTTTGTCACACCATATTCAGAGTGAATTTGAATACCAACCAAATCCCTCACAGTCGCTCTCCCAACCTCTGTTGATCCCTAATTTTAGAAATGGAATTTTCAATCCAAATTGTTGAGTTTCAAGTTTTTTTTTGTGTTTGTTTAATTTAGCTCCCTTTTGGCTGCTTGGGAAAGCAGTGCATCTTGGTTTGATGCCCCTCTTATGCGCAAGTGACAAGGGGAAAACATTTTGATTGCGCCTACAGAAATAGCCTTACCTAGAACTGCTCTGACACTCAAATTACATTCTTCATCGGGCTTGTTACAATGGCATTTAGCAAAACCATAACTGTGCTTCTTCTGAACGATGTGCCGCCTTTTTGACACCAGAGGCATACTGCTCTGTGTAATTATAGAAATAAGTGAATAATTGATGCCTCAGTTGGGCGCGGGAATGATACGAGCAGCAAAGATGCGCTAACGACTGCCCTCCGGTCCCGAGGTCTGAGAGATCTGACTGGTGGCGCAGTGCACTCACCTGTGTCGTGACGGATTAGGCAATAATTACAGTACAGTACTACATTATGTTTTTTGGCTTCATTGAACAGGAACATGTAATCAGCAAACCATAACCCGGGCAGCGACTGACCAGAACCACGAACTGAGAGCTCAAGCACTTTTCTAGTCCTTGAGTTCATGCTTGTAGTTATTCGTACTTTTTTCCGAACTGATTTGAATCTAAAATAAACAGTTCATTGTCGAAATTAAATGCGCAAATAAAACTTTCTTATATATAAGACGCAGCAAGTGTTGTGTTGTTTAAGACAAAACTTGCAGGAATAAAAGTTGAGGCAACCAGCCAGCGATGTGGAAAGGATTATTATGTGAATATAGAATATGTTTAGCATTAACATTTGGAGCGTAGGTCCTGACCTTGTCCCTCCCCACAAAGAAACGCCGAGCTCAGCACAGCAGGGAGTGAGGAATGACAATGCTAACAGTCACCCCTCCCCCCCTCATATCCCCAGAGACTCAGAGTCTACAGGTTGGTGCATTGTGGGGAGATGGGCCTTTTGAAATGCTGATGAACAGCGGCAGAAGCAGTGTAGCGTCATGGCAGCGAAAGACGGACTTATTGTCATAGTCAAAAGAGTGCATTGGTTACATGTTGCTGTGATGAGAGTGTGCTGAGTGAGCAGACTCGGGTTGACTTCCTAAACAACCTGGCAAGCTTCACTTCACGTGTTCGACATTCTGGAACACCAGGCTATTGGTTAGAATTTGCTCTTAAAAGCCAGTTAGTGCTAATTAGGCAATAATGCATGGCATTAGGGATCTGTGTAGTTAGAAATGAGCCTATATACAAAAGATGTTTTGTCATAGATTAAATAAATTGAGGTGCATTGGCCCAAGAGTCTTGGCCTGCTATTTTATTGTGACACGCGAAAGCATAACTGAATGCAAGTTTGCCCTGCTGGAAGTCAGCGGTCTGTTTTAAATAGTTTATTCCTCATTGTGCAGTCTAAATACATATTAACTTGGTATTTGTTTTAAATGTGAGTTGCGCTTTCACCCCACACGCTGTTTAATGGGATTTGCTGCCTCTCTGTTGTTTGTGTGGCTTGGCACCAGAAGCAGAGGAAATCTACACTGGGCTTGAGGGGGCTGGTTTTGCTTGTTTGTTTATGCCGTTCGGGTTTTTCTTTCTTTTTCTTTTTCTTTTTTTTTTTTTTTCCAAGCTAACCACCATCAAAGCTTTGCACCACTCAGCTCATACAGTGATCAGTAGGCCAAAGCTCATGGACACATCTGCTGGCCTCTGATGAGAAAGTTGTGCCTCCATGCTTCTCTATTTCTGTCTGTAATTTCAATTTTCTCTCTGTCACCCCCCCCCACCCCACCCGCTTATTTTCTTTCGAAGAATTTCAGGAGGACAAGTCATCTATATTTTTTGTTTTCATTTTCCTCCTGACACATCTACCAGGGGACATGAACAAAATGACGCACTCATTCTCGCTGAGCTCACCCCACACCCCCACACACCAGCTTTGCTGTGAGAGAGGGAATGAGGAAGAGGAAAAAGGAGGACAAGGGCGATTATTTCATTAAGAGAATAGCAAGTCTTGGAGGACAGTCAATAATAGATGAGGTTAAAAACAATGGTGACTTTTCTTTTTTACTATACTCGTTTTCTCTCTCTGCCTCTGGAGTCAATAGAATCGACCTAATGGAAACCAGGTTGCTCTTCCTTCCATCTCACCTCCCTGACATAATGTTGAACAAATGCATTATTCATTCTCTGGTCTAAGAAGCGAGGTAATTATACATTTATCTCCCAAATAATACCGGGTACTTACTGCGCCTGTGACCTTGCCACAAGATTTATGCCATTTTGGACCTGCCCCCAAAGGCCGCTGAGGAAAAAATGAAGGCAAAAATGGATTTGCTCTTTATGGATATAAGATGTCAAGGGGCTTGAAAAGGTCCAGTCATTAAATGTAAAATTTAGAACTTTATTTTGAAGCATTTCATAAGGGCAGGGATAGTGAGACTCCAAACTGTGTAAGTTTTGTAGGGCGGATTAAAAAGTAGACCGGACAGAACAAATTTTTCTACAGCCCTTTCCTTTATATTCTCCCCTTTATTCTCATCCTGCTTAACTAATCCCTGCTCTTCTTCGCCCCTCTCCTCATTTCCCTATCATTCTCTGTTTCGCAAACCTTATCTCCTTCCTTTACCTAAATTCTCCTCCTCTGGCATTTCCCCTTATTCTGAGCCATCTTCACAATTTATTCTGTTCAAATTTACTTGCTGGCAACCTCTTGCTCCTCCTCCTTTAATGCTTTTGTTTCTTCCACGCTCTCCTGTCTCCCGCAGGCCATCATGGCACAGCTTCCCCAGGAGGAGAAGGCAAAGATTGCCGAGCAAGTGGAGAGCTTCAGACAGGAGAAGTGCAAGCTAGATGCCGAAGTGGCCAAGTGGGATGACAACGGCAATGACATCATCGTGCTGGCCAAGCAAATGTGTATGATCATGATGGAGATGACGGACTTCACCAGGTAAAAAAGCAAAAAATGAAATGCTAAAACAACATTTAAACCTGCCATCAACCATTTAAGGAGTTAGAAACAAGCTGTAAAAGTATGTATGATTGCATTTTAAGTTCTAAAAGGATAAGTTCTCATCAAGCAGTTGTTTATTTACATATCAAGCAGATACACCAGAGGGAAATAACTAGCTTCATAGCTGCCAAATACTCCTCTATGTTCACCAACTAGTTTCCTAACTTTGTTTGTAACTCCAAATAGAAAAGTTTCAACATAAAACCAAAACCACGAGCTGAAAAAAAGCTGCAAAGCTCTGTAAGACTGGGTGAAAGGTGTTATCTCTCTGTGGATTCATCAGTATAAGCAAACCTTTTCACATAGAAATAATCTCAATTCATTGATTCAATATTGCAGCAAGTTGCAAGCAAATAAAGTGACAGTTGGATTGGATTGCTACAGTCTTGCCTTTGCAGTGCCCCAGATCTGCAAACAGTTTCTTTTTTAAAGCCAAAGTGACCCAGACAACCTTTGTTTTTATCAGACAACGTAGCATCGCTGTGATTCAAAGATATACTGTAACAGATCCTCTGTATGCTTCAAGAGTCTTGAGTCTTTTTGCTTATGTTTACCAAAAGCCAGCAGCTTTCCTCTCAATCTCCCCCATCTGGGCTCAATATATCGGGGAAATCCTTAATGCCTAACTGATGGTTATCTGTTTTGTGCATGGGGTGTGATTCACTCCACGATTACATGGCCGTGGAATGAACCAAAAGTATAGAAATTAAATTTAGAAAAAAACATCTGAGCCATGAGTGATTAGTCATGAACAATTATGGCCTTGTGCTGTGACCGCACCATTATTACTCGGCATTGAACCCAGTAACTCAGATTAGTGTGAACAAACTGAGTGTAAACTTCAGCTCTGCACTGACTCAAAAAAATGACACATCAGACACCAACAAACACGTTTACTGTAGCCACATTAACTCTGAAATGGGGAACACACAACACAGATCACAGACTCAGTTTTCTGGCTCTTTATCCCATCGTCTTGTTTTATTTTTAAGTGTTACTGCGCTTAAAAATCTTCCTTGTCTGGTCTTATGTTGCTTTGAGCTTCAAAGCACATCTCTAAAATAAACCATTAGGAACATTACCATACTGTATTTCTTACATCTATTATATGAGAAATCTTGTGTTGTTCGTTGATTGTCGTGTCTCGTGTTCCTCCTGCCAGCCACAGCAAATTAGCTGCTGTACGAACTCGTGTGAAACCGGGGTGAGCTCCGTCTTTAATGGGCAGCTCTGTGTGCCCTCCGCCTTTGCAACTCCACCCACATTCCTTTTTTCCCCCCTCTGTCTCACTTCTTCAATTTTCCCAGAGGCAAAGGGCCCTTGAAGAACTCCTCAGATGTGATCAACGCGGCTAAGAAGATTGCAGAGGCTGGTTCCAGGATGGACAAATTGGCCCGTGCTGTCGCAGATCAGGTAGCTTTCGTCGCTGTCGTTTTTTTTAGTGTCAGTCTGAAACTGTGTCTGACTGTGACATCGAGGCTGGCGGCGGAGCGAATTTTGAGTTGGAGTAAGTGGGCATGGCCATTGGAAATCTTTAATGTGGGCATTGATGAGCCCAGCTGGAGCGGTGGGCTGTGTTGCTGCATGACTTCATCTCCCAATAGGGCCCACACTGAGAGAGCAAGACAGCAGAACCAAGTTGTGTCTCTAATATAATTAGCTCCCAACCGAGGTGTTGCATTCATTATCAGATGAGTACCTCTCTAAAACACGCTGACAGACCATTTTCAATATCTAATCAATCGGTGCCGTGCCTAGGGAAGAAGATGGGAGTGAAAAGGAATAGGTATGTGTATGCTGTCTGCATACAGCAAATGAAGTGGGAGGTATTTCAGAGTGCAGCACTCCAGGTAATACATAATGTTCCTCTGCATTTCATCTGTCTCTAATAAGCAGTTAGAATAAACTTAGGCGCAAGACTCACTGATTTATTAAGGCAGCCTGTTGTTATTGTAATTGCTGACTGCTGTTAGCTAGCAAACCCACGGAATAATTATTATAGGTTTCAGTATTGCACACTGGGCCTCTTTCCAGCGCTGCTTAGCTGAAGAAACGTTTGATTCAAAATTTGGAATCACAATATTCCAATCACTTTCTCCCATGACGCCAGCATCAAAGATGCTTTACCTTTACAAAGCAACATTTCAAATAAGTCGTGTTTGAAGTAATTTTTTTTGTTTAAGATGTCGATGAAATACACTGTAAATGATGTGGATATAGATGCAATGTTGAAAGATAAAAATGACTCACTCATATAAAGAGTGCTGCTATTTGAAACCTGTATAAAAATATTTTTTTCGTTATTTTTTGAGGGGCAATATGGGATGACAGCTGCAAAGACAACATTTACAGCATAAAGACAGCATCTTATAAGATATTAAAGCTGAAATAGCAAACAGTGACTTATTTCAACATCAAGAAGTTACTGAGCAACATGAGCCTGATGTTTACTTTCCTTTATGTTCTGTTTGGACACCAACTCTACATTAACCAGCTAGTCTCTCACTTCATCCATCTGCAGTCTTCGGTGCTGGTTAGGCACATTTGGTGTATCAGAGCTTCTTTGCTAGAAACGATGCTGATTAGAGCTGTGAGAATCAAAATGTTAAAGTCGTGAGCCATAAAAAAACCAAAACAAAAGCAATAAAATACTCCATAGAGCTGAAGGTAACTACAGAATCAGGTTAGAATTCATCACTGGTAACAGTCACAATACACAAAGTTGTTCCATTCTTAACTTATTAGGTTTTTAGGCTTTTAAAAAATATAAATATAAAGATGTTCACTTTGATCAAAAACCTTTCCAAAAGCAAAACCAGGTTCTTGACAAAAAAAACCCAAAACATTTGTTCGTAACCTTACATACAAAACTGCATTAAAAATTAGAATATGTTGTTGAGCTTTTGAGACAGTAAAGAAGAAAAGTGACATAAAGAAAAAACAATTTGCAGTTCAAATTAAAAATCCTATATGAAAAGGCCTGCCTTCATCAACATTTCCTGTGAATTGAAATGAGATCCTTATTAAGATCATTTGCATTCATTCAGTGGGCGTGATCCTTTTCATTTCTGTATGTTCATTACCAAAGGAATGCTATAGATTTTTTTTTGAGGAGGCTGGTTTTGCTTGTTTATGCCGTTGGCATCACTCATCTTTCACAAAGCGATAGAATTTTCTACCCTCACTGTATATTCTCTTTATCTCGTGCCTTCTCATGACAATATGTGATTTCACATCAGTCCATCAACAAACCTTCTGCTGCTAGCGCGGCGCAGGATGCCTGTCAGTTTGAGTGGCCGTAGAGTATGTTGAGCTTTCAGCAGGCATCTTTAGTCAAAGCTGGCACTGTTCTCATGTCACACCGGCCCGCTCTGCAGAGCATACTGCTCTACAGAACGAAGTTTCAGCCTGTGAATGCATAACTCTGTCTGTTATGCAGTAATTACCGCAAACACAGAGAGATGAAAGGCACAAGTTTCAATCTGCATGCGCCGTGTTTCTGAACATTTTTGCATGTCCCCATGTGTGAGAACATTTGTCACAGAAAGCAGGTCTCAGCCTGCGTCACGTCTTGTGTGTTTTATTCACTGGGATCTGGGACAGAGAGGACAAAGTAAGCATGAACTTGTGTGTGTATGTATTCATTTCTTAGCTTGTAGGCTGCCGAGGGATGATCAGTGTTTAACAGGGTTTAGGTGGGAGTGAATCTGTCACATGGCAAATCACTGGCAGAGCCCGTGTCTGAATCAACAGTTGCTATAACGAAAAAGACCAGGTGGCTTGCCATTTTTAATTCTCACTTAAATGGTTCCTAGACCAGTGTTTGCTGAATATTCAAGCCCTTCTGTTACACTTCCAGAGAGATCATAGCTGTGTCAGGAAATAAAGCGGGCTTGAGGACCTTTTCAGACATGTATTTCCCATAAAAGTGTTTTCATGTGAGGCATATTGAGCATCTGTTTGACATGCCATTAAGTAAATGGAAGGAGTTAATCAAAGTTGAAAGAGCCAAAGTTTGCTTTTATCAAACCTCATAATGGAATTACACAACAAATAACATAACCGTCATTATTTGCTTTCATGCTGGACCAAGAAGACAAGTATTTTGCATTCACACATCATGGTAGCTAACCTGTGCTTGTCGGGAGCGCTGTGGCTTGACAGTAAGAATAAAGGCTGCTCCGCTGCTTTCAGACAGGTCCCTTAAGTAGCAAACCTTGTCGCTATGACTGCACATCAGCCCTATTGATGAACACGTGTGAAGCAGAAGGCAATTTTGCGTGGAAGGCCGGGAGGACGGCAAGCTCTTTCATAGTCATTTAAGCACAGCACTTGACGAAGAAAAACCCCTCGAGACACCTCACCCCATTTCACTCCAGCAATGCCTTTTTTTTCTACTCTATTTCTCCCACTCCATTTTCAGCATTGTGCTTCGTTCTTTAAGTATTCCTCCCACAGACACAGCCTAAATAGTGTACGGAAGTTGTACAACATTAGGAGTGCCTATTCTGAGACATACATTGATTGTTTTTATGAGCAGCAGTGGCATGTAACAGTATGCATCACCCTGCTTGAGACAGGCCCCGTTTGATTTCTGCAGCACCCCCTGGTTTAAAATGTACCTCTGTTGGTGGTCCTGGTTGACGTCAGAGCATTCATGTATTTAATTTAAGGTGAGTCGTTACATAAAGACTGACTCAAAATAAGGAGGCAGTGTTCATTATAATGAAGTAACGTGTCACCCAGTGCAACTGTCTGGTACCCTGATGTGTTTCCAGACATAAATGGAAGTCTGCTGTCAAATAAGATATATTAAGCTTTGGCTGCACAGGTAGTAGTTGTTAATGGGATCGGTTCATTCCTGGTTTTTCATTTTTCACAGTATTTGTTATATTTCCAGACTTATCTTTTAACTGTGATTTCAATTGGCCTTTCCTCTATTATGTCCTTGTTTTTACCTTCAAGGATGCTTTTCTTTTGCATTTCATTGATTGGAACTTTCAGTTTGGGTGATGTCGAAGACCTGTAATGACCTACCAAGTGTTGTTATTGTTCATAAATGCTGCTAAACACATGCAAGTTTGAAGCTAAGTAGTCAGACTTCCAGGTTTCACTTTAGTCGTCACAGCGGAAGGCTCTGTCGCATTGAGTGCAGAACAACAAGAGCAAAGCTCTTGTCGCCTCTACTGACAGCAGTGAACTCAAGTGTGACTGATGTGTAATTAAAAGGCTTCTCAGTAAAAAAAATAAAGACTACAGTTTAACAGGAGCGGAGCTACAGAGGAGTCAGTACAAACTATCTTCAAAAGTTAAATGCTGTTGCTTAGTAAAACTCTTGTGTCGCAGAATTGTCAGCTTTTCAGAGAATTAGAAGACAGCTTTGTTTCTAGTTTGAGCAAAATGCATATTTTAGTTTATTTTGAGAGGATTTTGATTTTCTCTGCTTTAAATTTCATTTATTTTTTCATGATATGTCAGTAGTGCCTCAGCTCTGCATCCTTTTAGATGCAAAAAATATTAGCATTTCTGAATGCATAAAGGAACCATGTAATCCTTCTGTTGAATCAAAGCTGCGGATTTTGAAGTCTGACACTCTGGGCCTCCCTTCAGACAAAATCCCCCTTCAGCCACTCCCCCCACAGTGATGACATTCACAGCCTCAGTAATGTGTCTTTTTCACTCCTTAGCCTTATTTCAATTTGATAGATACCCATGCTCTAATGTTTGGAACTAGACTTCCCATAATACTTTGGGGGAAGTTGCAATAGATTCATTGGGCCACTCTCTGGGCTACAAATTGAATCCCATTTTTGAATCACCAAGCCTACCTTGTATTTATTTACATTTAGACAGTCCTGTTTTTAGGTTTATCCATTCACACACAGGCAGCTCTCACCACATTACTTTGGTATTGAAGCAAAACCTTTTTTTTAAACTCGAAGCAGATTATTGAACGTTTGATCTCAGCAGGAATAAATGTTGGCAGTAATTATATCCTTGGAAACTGTAAGTCACACTGACGCTGAAAATAAGTACTTCATGTCACTGTGTTCAGATTTGACAGAGTTCTGATTCTGAGAAAGAGTTGTTGTGTTTGACACAAATTGGTGCAATTAAGGTACTTTAAAATCACCTTGATTACCTCCATGAGCTGTGTCACACCCTCCCCTGCAGCTCCAGCTGCTGACCGTGTTGCTGAGCAGAAAAATTATCAGGGCAAAAGTCAGACTGTTTTCCTCCCCACACTTTGAAAAACCCTGTATTAAAACATCATACTAAAATTAGACATTAAGTTTCAACTAATTCTACCATCTGTCAGTAGGACTGAGTATCTTCAGTTGATGGGCATTTCATTAAATGAACCTGATATTGAAGTATTTTATAAATGTTACGAGGGCATTACTTAGAAAAATCAGCTCAGAAATGTGGAACCTCCGCAGCTTCCCAAGGTAAATCTGGAGCTGTCTTAAGGTGATTTAAGGAATAAGAAAGAAAATAACAAATAGTCATGTCACTCAAATGTCTCTATTTTCCTGTTGTTTTTGTAAAATACTGAATGCGTTTACCTCGTTAGGCCTCTGAAAATCCTTTGAATAAATCAATTTGACACAGAAAAAGCTCTCTTAGTTGAATTCGTCAACACTCAACAAAGACCCTAACCTGTGAGGAGTCATCAAAAGCTAAAACAAGTTGGAAAATTACTCGCCTGTCAATTTTAGACCACTCCAAACAACCACTTTTTCACTTTGCTAGTTATTATGACAATGCTACTTTTTTCTGTTAAGACTAATGCATTGGAAATTATATGAGAAAATCCACTTTTCATACGCCACATGCTGACTGTCTGTGTACTGCAGCACGACCAGCTTTCCATGTAATGCTAATAGCGGATTACAGAGTCAAATAGATGAATTTTCAAGAGGCACAGCATGTTTGAAAAATTTACATGAATGGGAACACTGGGTTGTTCTGCTGGTTAATGATGATCTGTGTTACCTTTTTGGTTGAGAATCTTGATGTGCAAATTGCCACATGGTGAAATACAACAGAAAAAGGAGCACATTAGGTAGTCACTGAAATAAAATAGGTGTCTTCTTGTGAAACTAGAACACAGTACATCCAGACGGCAGTGGCTGGATGAGCAAACAGAAAGATTACCAGCTTCTTTGAAGTAACTGACAGGTGACAGCTTACCATCGGAGCGACTGTAGCTGTCCAGTCAGCTAGAAGGCATATTGTGTAACTGCGTGTAACATGCTGTATTTGAATCTGTCATTTCGTTGTCCTCATGTCATCCTTGTCTCTCCGAAACACGTCTCTATTATGCTGCTGGACATGTAAAGGAGCAGAAATAAGAATAATATGTGGAAGAGCCATAATTAAAGAGAAACTAAAAAAAACAATTTTAAAAGTGAAGTTGAAAGTAAAACTACAGGCTGAAAATTACTACTTTTTACACTCTGAATAATTTAAGAAAGGTCAGTCTGTGCCTGCTTATAAATTCAGCATCGGTGTGTCGTGTGACTTGTGTTTTGACAGACTGCCACACTCTCATAGTGTGTCGCCCTCATCTCGGCGCCAGAGTTCACATCATCTTCCTGAATTATCCATTGGGAGCACGTTTCACTCATTCTGTGCCCAATTATGTGGGGGAAAAAAAATCTGAGATTTCTCACCTGTTATCTCTGGACTGAAGAGAAAAGATTCCCAAAATGCTGAAAGACGCACTGAGGTGAGGGGGAGGTTCAGAAAGGCCAGGTAAAGACAGGCAGTGATCCGTGCCGTTTCCTCACTAGTTTGTAATGAAAGCTGCTCACTATGACGGACAGAGAGAGAGAGAGAGAGATAAAGAGATAGAGGGAGCTCCAATGGGCCCGGCAAAGTAATGGGCCATACAGTTTATTTACATCAACAGGGAATCTGTGGAAGAAATGGACTATTAGTCAATTGCACAATGGGGAACAATTGTGTCATGTCTGCATCAAACTTGCCTCGGGCAACAGCTCTGTGTGTGCGTGCGTGTGTCTGTGTGTGTGCGTGCCAGCAGTGTGAAGTGCGGTTAGCAGTGATGCTAGCCAGGACTGACGGTGCAGTGATAATGCCCAAGGAGAAGCTTGCCTCTGCCTCACTGGCTGCTCTATGAGCTAGCAGCTCCACCTCAGCCTGCGTTCAGTGCCTCTGACTGAGAGGGAAGCTGGTGGCTGCTTTGCTTCTGTTTCCTGTTTTGGTCAGATTCCTGCTCTGACAGTGGCCACAGCCATAAATGTAAATCGTGCCTGGAATTGCTCTTTGCAATTATATTTCCAGGCTGAGGCAACAAACAGAAAGGCTGTGTTTTACTCTCCATTTGTGGCCACCAGAGAAGGGCACTCGTGGCCAATCAATACTATTTGTCTTCTCAGAGTGGAGGAAAGAAGATGGGCAGCCAGGAGAGCTGCGAGTCCTGGAGGGGCTATAATCATATCACAGCTCGATGTTTAACTTGCCATCCCCCTCTACCCGAGCCCACAAGACAAGGAAATGAGCTGTGCATGTCGCCACACTGTGCTGCCGAATGTCCTAGTTAGAAGCGTTTAATATTAATGGCTGGAGGAAAGGTGTTGCTACAAAATGATGCTCACAGTGTTTAAGCAGCTGATGCAGTGTTCTTAACCCACTGGGAGCTTAGTGGGCCATGGCTGACACCTGGAAGGCTTCCAGATGGAATAATAAGGGGAAAACTGTGTGATAGTAGGAGACCTCAGGAGGCTGTCCTCGTATTCCCTTTTGGTCCATTTGCTGCACTGTACGATCTGGTTTCTGCACTGTCGAAGTAGCACAAAGGCCAGCAGGACCAGGTCAGAACTTCTGGATCAAAAACAAGAAAAAGAGAGGAAGAAGAACAGCGACACACACAAAACTGTTGATGCAAGTCTATTATGTGTTCCTAAGTATTATGTCCATTCATTGCTGATTGATCTGTTTTCCTCTCGGGCAACAAGCTGGGACAAAGTTGTTTTATGTGAATTGAATCAGTTTGACACCCTGCAGTGTAACTCAACTTGCCTTTGAAACTCCAACTTGCAACAAACCAAAACCAAGCAAACAAAAAAAGAAATGTTGAGCAACATCTTCCAGGCTCAGTGTTGAACAGAATCAGAAATGAAATTAGCAACCCAAAATGCTGAGCCCCCCACTGTTAGTCTTAGGCTTGTTGCTTTTTGCTGTTGTTTTGTTTTGTTTTTTGGTTTGTTTTTTTTTTGCTTTGAACCAGCCTCAGCATCAAACGCCGTGGTTCCTGTAACAATCCAATTTGGTAGAAAATTCACATCTCAAAACTATTTTGGGTAAAAACATGCACTCTCTCAAACTCCAGTGGGTAATTCTGTAATAAGCAGCCAAGAACCGCCTTTTCCTCCGCATTGTTTGGCACAGTGACACATCTTGGGCCTTGATGGCTTTAATTTCCATCATGATATAATTGTGTCACATCCTTTCTGTCAGCTAACCCACAAGTCGCCCTTTGTTCATCACAGATTATCCAGTTTTAACCTCAAACAAAGCATGGATTAGTCAATTATTGTGGAAAATCCAAACAGTTTGGCTGCGGTGCTGAAATTCAGAAAAAAAATAGAACCAAAGACACGCAAACAGGAAGTTAGATATCATCATTTTTATGAAATCATTACTCTAGTTTGCATTTTGCCTAGTAGCTCATGAACCTTCGATCCTCAAGCTTGATGAATCATGAATCCTAACTTACATTTCTATTCATTTCTTTCATATATTTGACCCAATGATTGTCTAAATCGATGTCAGCCCATCTGAATACTCTTTGGCTGCGTCACTCCCACATCTCTCGACTAGTGCGCCATACTTACCGTCTGCCACATTATTTGAGTGGCTTGCAGATGAAGAAATTGCCTTCCCACATCACCACGACCAGTGGCGTTGATTCAGAATCACAGTGAGTCATAAGTGCCACTGTTGAACAAATTAATGAGGGTGAAAGAGTAAACGCGGGAGCAGTGTTAGACACACCGGATGCCCATATGTGACAAAGCACTTTTGGCAGTAATGACGTCTAAGTATGAGGTGAGGCATACTTCCCTGTGGTCGCATTGAGCTGAGTCTCTTTACTTTAGGGTGTGGCTGCCACTACAAGGCCGGTCATTAAATAGCAGCTATTGCACGCTAACCTCAATCTTCCAAATTCAGTACTCTCTCGTAAAACTCAAAGTATCTGCCAAGGCCTTCAAAGCGTATCAAGCTACAGTCAGCCACTCTATAAAAGCCATTGCTCTCTTATCATTGCATTTTTTTCTGGTGCATGTGTTTTGACTATTTGTTTCCTCGTGTCTCTTTTTCATTCAGTGCCCAGATTCGGCGTGCAAGCAGGATCTCCTGGCCTACCTGCAGAGAATTGCTTTGTACTGTCATCAGCTCAACATATGCAGCAAGGTGAAAGCTGAGGTTCAGAATCTGGGCGGAGAGCTCATCGTGTCTGGGGTAAGTCTTTCCATACAGAGCAGCACACGGCCAGCTCTGCTATCACCGATGCTCTAGATATGTTCTCAGGCTCGAACCACTGGACTCGCTCAATTTAAGACAAATTTTATGCTCTGCACTGCGGGTGGGCAAACCTTTTAGTTCAAGGTCAGGATGATGCTTGGAAGACAAGATGAAGGGTCGTGCAGATTAAGGCTGATGCAATTATTTCAGACCGATTACCATCTAATAATACCATAAAGATGCACCGCAGGCTTTTTTCCATTTGTATTTTTCATGCCTCATGAACCCTATTATCGCTGCTCAAAGTAAAATCAGTCAATTATCCCATATTGCTTGCATTTAACTACATTTGCAGCATATTTTTCATTTCAAAGCTTTCAGTTTTAATGAAAAATATCGATTAGTTTGACCAGAATTATCCTCTTAATGATATTACTCTCGCTCCCCTTTATATAATTTTTTTGTACTTCTGGTAAAATATAACAAACCCACCTATAAAGCCAATAACCGATTAAATGAAAGGATTTCATCGCTCATCAGGCTAAAAGAAACAATCCAGTCCAAACAAAGGGAACATTATTCAGTACATGTGGCTTAATGTGTGGTTATATATCACCATGTTAACAAACACCCAGAATAGTTCTGTACAGTAGTCTACTCATATTTTAAGAGCACAATAAAAAGCACTGCTGGATTCTATTGTCTTGTATACAGATAAATATGTGGAAAATCTGCCTTTATTTCCCCCTTAAACTTTCTCATGAACTTCCTTTGTGTGATTTGTTCCTCTAATTAAAATCAGTCCAGAGTTTTTATCTTCGCTTTGGGTTTCCCTGCATCTCGTGTTGATACAGTTCTTCGTGATTTCTCAGGACTCTATTATAGTTTGTCTCACATGAGATATGCGAGCCCTGCTGAGATTTTAACCTTTTCATGGTGGCCAGCTGGAGTCCACACTCATTAAATCTAAGCAGTTGACTCGTCTCAGTGTGAGGTAGGAGGAGGCCCACTGGCCGCCGACCCTTAAATGTCAGCCAAACAAAACAGACGGAGACAGGGGTACACCTGACCCCTGCCTCTGCTAATTAAGAACTGCTAAAATAAGATGTCATATTGCGAAGGCCATGTTTTCATCCTGCTTAATTGCCAGTTGTGGCTCAGACCTCCCAGGTACTGTATGCAGCTAATGTATCCTAATGTTCTTGATAAGTGCAAGAAAGACGTCGCAGTTTTTCTCTTTACATACACACAGACTTTTATTGACTCTCTCTCTCTGTCTGTTTCCCCTCCAACTCTTTGTGCCCTCCTACAGCTGGATAGTGCCACCTCCCTGATCCAAGCAGCCAAGAACCTAATGAACGCAGTGGTGCTGACTGTAAAGGCGTCTTACGTAGCTTCCACCAAGTACCAGAAGGTCTACGGAACGGCGGCTGTCAACTCGCCCGTGGTGTCCTGGCGCATGAAAGCCCCCGAGAAGAAGCCCCTGGTAAAAAGGGAGAAGCCAGAGGAGTGCCAGACACGCGTGCGACGAGGCTCCCAGAAGAAACACATCTCCCCTGTCCAGGCCCTCAGCGAATTCAAGGCCATGGACTCCTTCTAAGAAAGAGAGAGAGAGAGAGAGGGGGAAAAAAAGGAAGTCCTGCTCACCCAAGAAAAACAACATATGACGGTGACAAGTTGAAGAAAAAGTCCCTTTTTACATTGTGTTAACCCACCTCTGTTTGCCCCGCGTGTGCTTGGTGACACCTCAGGAGGACTACGGTACATATTAAACTGCCACACTACGGCTCCTGTATACGCTGTGGGCCTCGTGGCTCACAGGCAGCCAGCACACACCCCAACACTATTTATCGATCTTATTGTAGCTTAATATGTGAGAGCCAAAATGTGACACAAACACAAAGTACTTTTGAAAATATGGGAGTAAAAAGAAAAAAGAAAAAAAAAAAGAAGTAAAAAAACATATCAGAGGAGAAAGGAAGAATGGAAGGCATTTAAAAAAAATGTGGCAGTTGATATAGCTATATCATTAACGTGCTACTGACTGGCTGCTTGTAAACACATTTAAATTGTCTGAATGGAAATCCTGAATGGTTCGGTAAAGGAGTTATTCTAAAGGGAATATATCAGTGTCGGTATGCTCCCTCTTGGTATTTTTTTTTTTTCAATTTGAATGTAACCTGTAGTGCTAGGAATAACTTATGTTTAAGAAACCTGGAAGTGTCGGCATCCAAGTAGTTTCCTTGTTCCTGATGATTATAATAATAATCCATATGGTGTTTTTATCCAAAGCACACTTATGGTCTGTTGTATTGCCTTTTTAAATTCCATTTATTTAATGATTACATCACTAACTATGATGACCTTGATTGGAAGTTGTGTAGCGTATAAATATAGACAGAGAGGTTTGACTAGTTGAGGTTTGCTCAGAGAATAGAAATCCCTGCATACAGTACCTTTATATTCACCCTTCTCTAATAAATCCCTCAACTTGACCCTTGAAGTTTCACGCGTCTTTCTTGCCGTCACATTTGTGGCACGCTGCCCGTTATTAGTGAAAATGATATGACATGATCATTAGAGACTGGCAGGCAACACCTACAGATGTAAAAATTCCAGAGGAGGGAAAAAATCTATTAGTACTAAAAGCGTACAAGAATGGGCATATTGATTCAGGGTCACAGGTCAAATCCCATTACTTCACCGTGACTCGAGATAATTGGTCTTAGGTCAGCACTGTTAATGCTACCGTTGTGATATTTTACCAGGTCTTCCTCACAGACAATCTACCACACTTGCCAAACCTGCAGAAAACACAGGTAATATCGACATATGTAATATTTTCAGCCACGTTAGCTGTTTGGCTCTGAGGGATGGCGACACCAGACTTTTGGGTCACCACTTTGGTATAAATATAATAACGCGATGGTCATAACTACAACATAAAATGCTTTTTTTTCCCTCCCTGATAATGTATCCTTTGATCCTGTTTGGTCCCTCCCTGACTTTTCTTCATTTATTAAATATGCTGGTTCATGACCGAATATTCCTTCAGCCTCAGGTGTATTGTGCCCTAATTAAATCCTAGCTAAACATCAGCATGTTAGCATTGTGATTGTGATCATGTCAGCATGTTGATATCAGAATTTAGCTCAAAGCACACCTCTGTTTTTGTTGTTATATCTCCTTAAAATGCGGTTTGTCTGTTCATCCGTCTAATGAACAGTTAACGCCGTATCTATTTCTCATGGTCTCGAAGTTAACTGCTGACTCCATGTCAGGGCGTATAAGCCAGTATTGACCGCTGAAGTCCTTGTCAATCTCTCTTAAGCCGGCTGAGTTGTTGAGTGGAAGAAAAGAGGGCTGGGGAGGGAGGAACAGCGGTTAGAATAGCTGGGACTCAACACAGGCTTGAAACATTGCCAGTCAGCAGGGCACGAAACCCCAGAGTGCTCTGGGCTCTGAATGTGAAGGTTTGGGATCTCTAGAGGCAAGAAAAAAATCGTTGTGGAGACTACAAATGTGGAGTTTATATAGCTTGTCTGGTCTTTGGGAAACCACGGAGACCAGGCAACAACCTCTCCCTTCATGCCAAGTGATTTCAGTGAATTAGTTCATTTTAAGAGACATCACAATGCAATCCTTTTAGAAAGCGTCTCTGTCAAGCCCCCACAGGCATGGTCGGCACACTCTGCCATTAAAACAGGGAGAGCAGATCAATTGATCGCTTAACAAGACCTCGATCTCTCGTGAATCAAATCAAAAGCATCGACATGCATAATTGTTCCAATAACGGCTCACGGGACACTAGTTAGGATAATTCAGCGGATTAGTCACTGGTCATGAAGGTTCCTTATGTATCCACATTGTATCGCGAATGGCCATTAAACACAACATGCATCGCACATCCGTGCATCACCGGAGTACCTCGCGTTTAGGAAACAGGGCCACAGGAGATGAGTGGTAACACGGTCCAGTTTATCGAGGGATTAATTCCTGGCTGGGCTGCTGTCTAACTAGAATAATCCCTGTGTGTGTCCGTTTCTGCCACCCAAATAAAACATGACATGATGGCTGACAGCCCGTGTGCTCTTTCAAAATTAGGAAATAATAATTAAGAAGAAATAATAATGGTTGCAGAAACACTACTGCAGTGAAGGATATCAGCACTTTAGATTTTAGAGATGTCTTCATGAGATGTGCTGCATTAAAAGGATTAAAACAGAGTTCTAATCTAGTTAAACAAACCTCCGTTGGACTAACTATAAAAACAGACAGAGAGGGAAATGACTTAAAAGTCCCCGAGGCAGAATGGTGATGAACAGCATTCAACCAGCTGCTGCAATATGGTTTTTGGCTTTCGGTCTCTGGTGTCGGATGCCTTCTGACACTGAACACACTGGAGACTCTGCCATCTGCACAGATGGACATCAGTGCTGTAAAGGGACCTCTTTTATGGCTGCAGTTGTTTCATAATGTGACACCAAAATTAAATCAGAGAAAGTGGAGTTGCATCATCTCTGCCCTGATGTCATAGTGAGTGTCTTTTCGTTACCCATTCACCAAGGTCTGGACGACCCGAAAGGTTATCAGCCGGATAGAAGCATTGCTTCTGGAGAGGCGACTGAAGTGTCCACTAAATGAGGCACCTCAAAGCACTTTACACATTACTACTCCAAATTCACTGCCCTGAGTTTTGGGAAGATAAGAAATGAAACCTCAGGCGTTTCTGTATTTATTTTATACTTTGAGCTCTTTACAGCTTTTCTTCCACCAAAGGGTCAAAACTGTTTTTGATTCCAGTTTTTTCCAGTCAAGCCAAGGACCAAGGAGAGTCCGGAAATTTCATGATCGCTCTTGAATGCTGGGATATGTTCTTCAAAAGTGCGGTTCTCACACACACACACACACCTCATTTTAATGCTAGTAATGCTTTATGCATGCTCCAGCTCCAACTCGACTCCTTGAATGTGTCTGAGGAGGTCAAGTGGGCACGGCGTTTCAGCGTGGCTGTCCAGATTCCCCTGCCGGACTCATTCTGTATTTTCAATCTGAAAATCCAGGCCGGGAGGATGTAAATGGTTTTTGGCACTGCAGCCAATGATTAAAGCAAAAAAATGTGATCTGGTAGACGGCCGATAATCCAGCCGTTCCCCCGGCACAATGTCTCAATCCCTCAGAATATGAAAAGGTCCCACAAGCGCAGGCTTGGACACTCACAGCTGAGAAAAATCTTCGGGGCTGCTCTCAGAGGCACAGCAACATTCGTCCTCACATCTTTGTAAAAGGTCTCTTTCTAAAAGCTCGGTGACGTGAGGACTGCCTGCAGGACTGGTCGGTGAACTACTGCAGGTGAGTCAACTGCTGATATGCAGGGAAGTCTGAGAATACTTATGCTAAAGGCCTCTGTCTCATAATTCTCTGCAAAGCTTTCTTCATCTGCGGAGTAGTTAGTGCTCCCACACAGGTTAAATAACAGTGGGTGGTGCAACACAGATAACAAGCTGAGATTCCACTGAAATGTTCCCCGTGTTCCTGCCTTGAGTCTCACACCAGGGAAGAAAAAAAGCTAATTCTCTGGATCTTGTGTGCTTTGTCTTTGCATTGTAATTGCTTTTGTGCAATAACATTTCTGAGGGATGCTTGCTATGTAGCCTATTTAATGAAAAAGCTTCTGTTGTTTTTATTAGATTGGCAGCTCGGCATATTAAAACACAATGGGAATAACAGACAGGCAGCAATATTATTTGAATATTTACAGAACAATCAGCATCCATATCTTTGTGTGCATACAGTACAGCACCTCTGGTTTACACGCTGTGGTGTTCTGACACACAAGGGATTCCCACTTTAAACTTGGCTGTAATCAGGACATAGTCATGAAAAAAAAATGTGTGTGTGTATATATTATGCTTCTTCACAAATACTGTGGATTTTTCAGGTTGTCCGTTCACAGTTCACTGCTCATATAAGTATGAAGCCCCAAATTTAAACAACACAGAGTCTCTTTCTCTCTCTTTCACAAAATCTCTTTCTGCGCATGAGGCAAGTCAAGTTTATTTACAGCCCAGTATCCCAAATAACAAATTTTGCTTCAAAGGCTTGACAATCTGTGCGACACGCAACACCATATACCCTTAGACCCTCATGTCAGGCAATGCTCTTCAGCTATGGGTAATGTGCGACAGCTGAAACACCTGGTTAACCTTTTCATTGTCAGAAAGTCAGATTTCCGAACACACCACCTTCCACATCCTGACTTATAGATAATAAACACACTACTTCCTGCACTGGAACAATATGATTTTAATACACAGGAGCACAGAGATATAGCAAGATATTGCTACTTATTTCTTTGTGCTTTTTTGAAAAACATCATAAGCACTTTCATGTTACTAACATGAATGTTACTGTTTGCTCTCCACCGCCGTCTTACAGTCCTCCTACGTATCTCCACAGATCCACTCCGTAATGAAGGAGATGTCAGGGAAGCGTTGGAAGTTATATCTGATCATGTCTGATGTCAGGTCTGATGTGTGGAGGGTGAACGAAAAACCTGATTCGCGCAAAGTCTCTCAGTCACGCTGAAAGACGCCCCGTGGTGTGTAATTTTAGTTTTACACGTGGCTCTGGTATGCAAACCAACGTAAATCCATGCAGTCCATCAGCGGAGTTCTGAGGCCCCGCAGCACCCGATTACAGAAAAGCTTTTCTGAAGTCCACGGGTACAGTGAAAACCACATCAGGTGCACTCTGGATGCTTTTAGAGGCAGCTGCCTTGCTCAAGCAGAACCCCCAATTACCTTCTCACCTGGATGGCAGTGATGGACAGTCTTGGGGGAGGGGGAAGGGGTGCGGGCGCCACGGGGCTGTCTTCAGGTGTAATGAACAGTGTACTGCTGGGTGAAGAGTTCGGGAAAGGGGGACCGCGACCATACTGTTGTGTTGACCTTTACGGTGATAGACAGTTCGGAGGTGTGTGTGGGGCGTGTGTGTGTGGGTTGTGTGTGTGTGTGTGTGTGTGTGTGTGTGTGTGTGTGTGTGTGTGAGGGGGGGTTGTTATTTTGTCAGTTTCATTCTTGTCAGGGAGGGAAGGAGGGTGAGAGATAGGCAGTGTGAGTGAGGGGTAGGTCGTAATAAGTGGCGTCCCGTTAGTGCTGTGTGATGGGGGTGAGGGGTACCTGGCCTTGGGCCTTCCTGTCACACATCCTGAGCACAAGTTTAAAGAAGGTTCACAGTGCGCCTGTGTGCATGTGGGGCGTATAAATGATAATAGATAATATAATTTATAATAGAGATAATTAAAAATAAATTGAAAAGTGTTACAAACTCAAATTCCTTACCTTGTATTCCGTCTCGTCAACAATTATAACATCAGACTGTTTACAGACTCGCAGCAATAAACAGCCTGATTGTCTCCCGCTGTTATTTTTGGCCAGCTGTTGAAATCAGCGGGAGAGCTCCGGGAAAAGTAACAGCGAGCGAAGATCAAAGGTAAAAGATAGCCACTCCATTCACTCATGCATTTCCCGTGAATGTGCGAGAGCACAGTTACAGTGACAATAACAAGAGGACAAGTGGTTTGAGTCTGACTTTGTAGATCACGTCTGAGGATGGAAAAAGGGTCTGAAATAGGTCTGAAAAAGAGCAAACGTGTCTTGAGGTTGCTCTCTGTTCTTGCTGTATGCTCATCATTTTCATCAGATACTTCCTTGTGATTTCTTGTAATTTTGGCAAATTATTTTGCAGCTGCTGGCATTGTAGATGAGCTCGTGCCCACTTGATCTGAGCTAACTCTCATTTGTGTTGGCTCAGATTGAGTTTAGTTCATTCTTGACCTTGGAAACAGGTGCTGTCTTACAAAATCTCACCAGAGGGTCCATTTAGTAGCTTTCTGTCTCGAGAGGACGTTTTTTGTCTGCATGTGCATTGCTAACCAACGTCTGCAGATTTTTATAAAATATCTCACTGAAAGAAAAGTTTGACATTTTGGGAAAAATATTTTTTATTCATTTACTAAAATTTGTTTTTTTGCGAGCGCAGTGACAGAATAAGAGTTTCAGTAGCGTTTCAACAAGCAAACAAAACTTCTTGAGTTTCCTTTATGTGGACATGTCAGATGCTCAGACTGATTTGGCAAATATACTATTATGATATTTTATGAACAGTAATAATGATAATGGATTAATAGCAAAATGTTTTCCCCCAACACACAAAAGTGAACAAATAAGAGGTTACTTGACCCTCGTGATTCTAATTCTATAAAAATGTCTTCTTTGTATCACCAAATGCTAATCCTTTGCCAGTAATAGCAGTCTAGTAACACAAGGCCAAGTTAGTGAGTGAATGAAATTACATTTTTTTTTATTTAGGCCAGCTGTACTAAAGGACACTTGTTTAAGAATTGGACTGGATAGTTGTCCATGAGTGTTGTTTTTCTGAAGGTTTCTGGATCTCAATGAGGTTCAAATAAAGAAACATTATTAATCTGAAATAATGTGTAATAAAAGTGGAGCCTACAGAATATAATTGATACATGAACAACTGAGGCAGCTCATGATTTTTAACTAGTAACACAATCTTTTAGCCTCCATGTCAACCTTGTTATGTGCCGCTGGGGAACCACTAGCAAACATCTGACTTAATAAAATAACCAGAAATCAGTTATTTTGAACACATAAAATGCCTGTATTCATCTTATGGTTTGCGATTTTCTGGTATTTTTCAGTCATTCATTTTTCATTTTGTCATGTTTTGTGCGGTATGAACACAGTTAACACACAACAGTTAACAATCATGCTCAAGAAAACAAGAAAAACAAACAATACAAATGTACTAATTTTTAGGCTCCCGATCCATAGCGCCATCATCACAACAACCTTTGCCCTCTTCTTCTTCTTCTTTTCTACAACAACTTGTTATCTACTTGGCACATTGTTGAATGTGAAAGAAACAGCTAACAGAGAATATTATTAGGCCCTGTTGGCGGTCTGCGCTCTATCGAGTGCTTCCTCCTTTTATTTTGCATTTCACCAGATGGTACCTTAATGAGCCGAAGCTGTCGCTGTTTAAATTACACAGACCAAGGAATAGAGAGGCAAAGAGTAAAATACCCTTTGCAAATTTAAACAAGGTCATAATAAAGTGGTCAGCTGTCACCTGAAATGGCCGGAGAAACAGCTTGATTTATTCCCGTCTTTAATTGAATGAGGAAAGAGAGAGTGACCTCTGCTGAGTCGGAGCCTCGGCCAATCAGAAGGAAAATTCTATCAGACGTGAGGGATGTGGAAGAGTTATTTCCTTCTATCACCAACCATTACCGTCTCTGCAACTATTAAATCTATACTATAACATTAGCTTTAAAAGAGAGCGGACACCGGAGGAGTTTGCCGGCATTTATATTTACCCATCAGGCGGGATGTGTTTTTGCATGTCGATGTTAAAAGAGCGCACAGGAAGTGTTTCACTGATGAAACTTTGAGCATTTCTCTGCTGGCTCAGCACCTTTTTATGAGTTCCTTAGCTGTAAAACAGTAAAACACCGCAAACTACTGATATAAATCAAACTATAATATAAAACTGCTGCTTTTAATGTTTCATCAAATAATGATAAACCAAAGTGATGTGTTGGATGAACTGATATTTTGAACTGGTGGTGCCGCTATAAACGTCTGCAGAGTTCTGTGCTAATTCATCTGATTAGGAGATGTAGAGATAAAACCTGACCCACTGGTGGCACTACGTAAAAAGCCAGGGGCTCAAAAAAGTCCAAACTCTCAAAAAAAAAAAAACCAGACCTGTTTACATTACCACACCACTGTTCTGCTGAGTCAGAATCAAACTGTGAATGGACTGTAAAAGTTAAAATATAAAATGTGAAAAATATGAGAACATCTTTTTTTTTCCCTTTTAGAAGATGAAGACTTGTGTTTTAATCTGGCTTTTAATGTGTGGCTAGTCGTATTTATAAGTCAAGTAACACTCTCTTGTAATACTTTTTATTTATTTTGCGGTTTTAAGGGTAATAATGCAACATTTTATTTATATTCTTTTATGTTTTTGTACATTTCACACTGATTTTTACAAGATTTTTTCTTCAGGTTGTCTCACTTTAACCAAGTGCTTCAACCTAGCTGGCTAACGTCAAACATATTCTTTTAGTTGTTTCTTTTGACCCAAAGACTTTGGCAGCAGTTGGGGGAACAGATGCTGCAGCGCCCGGATAAAAGAAAAGTGTGGAACAAGGTGAGTGCAACAAGAGAGGAAAATTAACTTTGGAAACAGACATCCATCCCCGCTAATAAAACTAACACCTGAGCGACAGTCAGCCGCGGCCCCTCCTCCTCCTCTTCCTCTTCCTCCACC
>JBAJHX010000051.1:15108806-15123297 GCA_037176925.1 Amniataba percoides | reverse complement strand
CACCCAAAGCAGCCGACTGTGCTGGGCCCTTGTTCAGCGACTTTGACAAACTAAACTCAGCTCAGCAACACAATGTTCGGCCTTACTGGTAACTGCGGCCGGCCCTCAGAGAGAGACCTGCAGGTGTTGGTGAGGAAAGCTTTATTATCAGAGCCGCTGCCATCACTGCTCATCTGCTGCGGATGGAGTTGCCAAAATCTGCAAATGTTTTTTCGTCGTGCTTTGTGAACCCTGTTGCTGTCCACTGTTTGTTCAGGGCACTGTTGGTTAGCTCAGGGCCATGTAAGTTTTTCTTTTTAGAAATTCTCTCTGTGGTGTGTTTTTGCTGCTCCTGCTGGATTTAAATGTGTATTCGGTGATGTCGGGAGGTCTGCTGGAGCATCCTGCCCATATCTTGTTGTCCAACATGACAGGAAAATGAGTAAGAATATATATTTAAGTAAAAAGGTACTTGATAGAGGTAAGGTACTCTTACTTCTTTATGCTTATTTGCTACAATTTGGAAGCAGATATTTTACATTTTACTTCACTGCATTGATGTGACAGCTTTAGATACTAGACATAATCAACAAATAAGGATATATAATTGTAGGTCAAGATAAGACTTTATTGGTACTCGGCCAAAACTCTGGCATCAAGTATATATACTAAATAAAATTAGAACCACCTTTACTACCTGCAAAGTTAAAGCGATGTACACATTAATTCTTCAGTCTTTTTAGTTTTATTAAATGATAAATTATGGTTTGGGTTATTCTGTATAATTAAATTGGAATATCAAAGGAAAAAGTAAAATAAACATTTTGGATGCATGACTTTTACTAGTATCATGGGTACACTGGAGTATTTGACATTTATTGTTGGTAAAAAAAAAAAAAAACTCAAAAACTTTTAAAAAACTGATTTAAAAGTTTTTTAAAACACTAGAAAAGTATTTTTACTAAACTAAAAATCTACTGTACTGCTGAATTTCACTAAATGCACAGAGTAATGTATAATTACACATATTGCAGGATAACCATTATTATTATTATTATTATTATTATTATTATTATTATTATTATTATATATATTTTGCATATTGTTTGACTTGAAACTGAAAATAAATGCCAGTTAGAGAGAGAAAGTGCTTTGAGGAGATGAAATGGCAAGATTATTAAAAAGATTGCAGAAATTTAAATTAATGAAAAAATAATTTACCAGCCCAGCAGCCTGCATGTGATATATGACATGACAAGCATAGAAATATACCCTGCTAAAATATGCACAATCCATACAAGAAACAAGTAATTAAATAAATGGGGAACATAAAAATGCAGAGTCAACATTATTGTAGACATATAATACGCACAAAATATACACAATCTGATAGGAAACTACATACATTTTATTGTTCTTTATATCATATGATTTCCATCACTCTATAGAGATAATAGACAGTTTTGATTAGGAAATAAACATAAAATGACATATCATTGAATCCAGTTATCCACACACACAATGAAAAGTAATGTCTGACTGCAACGAACCCGGTGAAGTTTATTTGTTGTACAAGAGTGTAAAGAAACCTGACAGATACAGGATTTCTGAGTATTATATGTGTTGTTCTCATACACCTAAATTTAATGAGGTTTTTATTGATAAATTCTCTAATATTTTCTTCTATATGGTTACTAATTTATAATATAATTTTATTAACAATTCCCTTCCCATATAACTCACCTGCTCTGAATGTTTCACACTTAGTTAACACTTTCAGTCTTTCCCAGTTAGTCCTTCTCACATACATGGACATGCTCTTGACCTTATTTTAACTTTTGACATTTCAGTCCCAGATGTCCAGATAAATGATGTCAGTTTATCTGATCACTGGCCTGTTATGTTTTCCAAGTCAATACCCTCCCAGGCTCCTAAACTCGGTCTGCCAGGACATTTTTTCAGGTATAATACTCCTGTCACTGCCAGGCGGTTCTCAGATGACCTCTCTACCGCTCTCATTAATGCTCTTTCTGCTGGTCTGGATCCAGAAGATTTAGTAACAAGATTGAACAGCATGTACACCAGTATGATTGCCGCTAATAGATTGAAAAAAAAAAAAGTTCAGCCCCATAATTTGTTAATATCAATAGGTGATAAAAAAGAAAAGAAAAAAAATAGTTTTAACAGCCATTTAAAAAAAAATTAAAATAATGGTCCTCGGTTTTCAGCAACTTTGGGTAGAATTAAAAATATGTCCTTTTCTTCTGTTTCCATCTCCTGTGGAGTACCACAAGGCTCCATATTAGGCCCTATTTAATTTCCACTATATATGCTCTCCTTGGGGGTCTCTCTTTAAAAAAAAAGTAATATACTTACCATTGTTATGCTGATGACACTTTGCTGTACCTCGTGCTGAAGCTGTGTGATCCATGCAGTGTTAACCCCATACTTCACTGCACTGAGGATGTAAAATCCTGGATGGAAACGCTTCCTTCAGTTAAACCAGAATAAAATCTAGATCCTAATCTCCAGACCAGCCGTCGACACTGTAACCACATTAAATGCTATCTGGCCTCTGTCGCTGAATGTCAAGCACCATGCAAGGAATTGATTCTAGTTTAAAACTTGATAAACGAATCGACTCAGTTGTCAAAACTAAATTTCACCACCTTAGATGAGTTGTAAAATGAAAAGCAATCTTGTAATCTGCAGTTCTCTTTACTTATGAGTCACTAAATGAGCCTATTTTGCCTGCAGCTTGTTAAAAATCCAGCAGCAAGACTTCTTACTGGTACCGAGAACAGACCACATCTCTCACATACTGATCTCTTCACACTGGTTACCACTCAAGTACACAATTAAGATTTTTTTCTTAAAGCACTGCATGGACTAACACAAGTCCATGCTGTCTTATCACTGATACTCATAACCCCCTTTCCAACCCCCCACACCAGTCACACTTCTTCATTTCCCCCACTCAAAGCCAAAGAGAGCCTCATAATTCATCATGGAGACAAGCTGACCACACTCTTTATTTGTTGTTTGTGCAATGATGTTTCTGTTATGATCTATTTTATGATGCTATGCTTTTATTTTAGTCTTTGTTTTTATTTGATTTTAATGTCTCTGTGAAGCATTTTGGTCTGTGTTTGTTGTGTTTAAATGTACTCTATAAATAAAGTGGATTTGGTTGCCTGGATGCAGGGACATGTAGTGCTGACAACATCTATGATCGGGTCGTTTTTGTCTTTCTTGTCCACTTAGGTGCCTTCTTTGTTTTCCCTTAATAGACTGGCTGAGTGCTGGGATTAAAGTCATTTAAATGTCAATAACATTCAATTAGATATCCATCCCTGACAGAAATGCCTATTTGCGAAAGTCAAACAGTGACTGACCCATGCTGGTTGGATGATGCAAGTTGACCCCTTCGAGGTCAATCGCCGATGCACATTTACATTTTGTCTGTTTGAAAGGGGTTTAACAGGATCTATCCTGACCTAATATTACATTAACCTTACTGTTTATTTGAGCAGTGTGCATGTTTTTTTTGTCTTTTTATCCTACAGAGACATGCGGGGGTTGTAATATCCTAAAGGCTTCGTACATCATCACATTAAAACAGACCTGTTGTGACTGATTCTGCTGCCGTTCCTTTAAAATGAACCGAGCCAAGCCCAGGATCTAATTCTGAGATAGTTTTCACAGCATGCTACTGTCACGTTAGCCAGTTCCTAATTCTGTCTAATTGAGTAATGACAACAACTCTGCATAGTGACACCTCCACTGCAAGGTCAGTCTAAAGCGATGCCAGCTTCACACAGAGAAACTGAGTCAAGCCCACTCGTACCACAGAGCACACAGCAGGAGAGAGCCCCAAATCCAATAAATCTAACTGCAGGAACCAAACACACACATGTGCAGGAATGCACACACACACACACACACACGCACTGACTGTAGCCAGATTCTTCGAAGGGATTGTGGTGAGTCCATGGTTGGTATTGTATCATCGCAGCACGAAGCATCTGAATTGATTCATGGCTTTTTTTTGTGCGTGTGAGTGTGTGTGATATTTACATCAGCAGTTGTTTGTGCCGTTATTCTGTTGGTACTCTGAATATGTCTTGACACTGAAGTTCACTTTAATGCGTAATCCAGGCACCCTGATGACCTAGAGCAAGGGTCAGCATGTACTTTTCTTCTTCTCTGCCTTTGTTGATGCATAACTGCATTTATTGGCACATCACCACCACCCATAGATCACTGGAATAATGTGAAACCACCGGCGGTAACGTTTGCGTGGATTTCCATCCTTGTGTATCTACAGATATTATCTTTTAATAGAAAATATCTCCAACAGAGAGCGTTGCGTTTTGCGTTGTTCGTAGCCTTATTGTTGTTAGCCAGCCCGCACAGATCCAGCAGCAGGAGTTCTCGTCGGGCCGCGCGGCGTGTTTAACTGCCACGGAGGAAATAAATGCCGTGTGATGTGTGAAAACTAGTCGGAAGCAGTGTTGACTGCAGAAACACACCGGGGAACGAAATGTCTGTCAGGCAGCGGAGAAGTGCCTGTGTCACACATGATTAGGAAGTGAAAAAGACAAAAAGACAGTCTGACAAGATACTGACAAGAGCACGAGTACGTCAAGCCAAGTCAGTCTTATTTATGTAGCGCCAAATATCAACAAAAGTTATCTCATGACACTTTCCACAAAGAGCAGGTCCAGACTGTGCTCCTCATAATATTATTTACTCAATGATTCCCAGTATGTATGCGACTGACAGACAAGCAACATAAAAGTAAGTTTCACCTAATGCTCTTATGGGAATATTTAATGTTTTATTTTTATGTATTGGATCTT
Source organism: Amniataba percoides (assembly GCA_037176925.1). Lineage (NCBI taxonomy): Eukaryota > Metazoa > Chordata > Actinopteri > Centrarchiformes > Terapontidae > Amniataba > Amniataba percoides. The sequence continues at coordinate 15,118,456 of JBAJHX010000051.1, read as the reverse complement.
TTGACAGTCAGGCCAATAGTGTGTGTGGATCATCTGGAGTCTAAAATAATACACAACTCAGTCTGTGAGAAAGTTTGTGTCTTTAACTACTAACTGAACTGGTCTTTGTTTCTCTATTTGATTGCTTTTTATGTTGACATTTTAAATCGTTGGTCTTAAACCGCAGCTTGTCCGCAACTCTTTAATAGAATTAAGTAGGAAGACAAAATGAACCACACATCTAAAGGCTTAACACCTCATATGTCAGTTCAGCCCTCCTGCTGTGTTTTCGTTCAGGCAAAATGAAACGCGCTGACAGGATCTCTGGCGCATGTACAGATTACACACCAGGCGTGTTCAGTTGAACTGTCTCTCTGTTTGTAGGCTGACGGTCTCTGCGGTGTGGATTTAGAGTGCTAATTTCCTTCAAACCGTGTTCATGCCTTTATAATTCCATTCTGGTTGCACTTAATAGCACTGTGAGGTATTGTGGGAGCTTAGAGCGGGGCACCAAGGTTCTCCTATAACCATTAAAATGTTCGACTGCCCATTAAATGCACCTGTACCTTTTTGTAAGTAGCTCTATCCATCACTATTATGACTGGTATATTCTCAGTACAAGGTCCTGGGGAGGCTGTTGATGCTCAATTTAGGCTGAACACAGAAATATGGCCTACCTAATGCCATGTTTGAGCAATGAAAAAGGGAAAGAAACAGGAATAAATGAGAAGTCATCACTCATTAATTTAGGGGAACGCTGAAAAATCTTGAAAAATAATGAGGCAACTGTTCAAATATTGATCGTGATGAAAACCCACACTGTACATTTCATCAAGGCTCTTCACTATAACACCTTTACACACACACACAAGTGCTGCTAGAGTATCTATGAATCTACGTGCCAGAGTTATAATTAAAATAATGTCCTACAGACACAGGCCTCTACTTTGATATTGGCAAAGATCAAGCACAGAGACGCTGCTCTGGCAAAGTGTGTGTCACATTCTGTGAAATGTAATGAGAGGGAGGGTTATACAACGATGCACAGCTTCGTGTTTTATCTTTTAAAGGTTGTTTGTTTCAGAGACCAAGAGCAGCCATGCTTGTTATCTTGTTATCTGGAGAAAACGAGCTTTGTTATCTTGAGAAAACTAGATAATCAATCTGTTATATGAGAAAACAAAAAGTGGTTTCCTCTTATTACTTAACATGCTATATGTTTATTGACAGTTTGTTTACAGTCAACAGGTGTCTGTGTGTTGTGGATCATTGGAGAGATGGCACTTAGTCAACCTTTCATGCTACTATTAAACCAGCCTGTCTTCTCTGATTATGTAATTGCAGCAAGAAAAACAACATTTTAATGTTTTTTTTTTACTGTTCGACTCTCCGACAGTGACCTTGAAGGCTGAAATCAGGTGTGATCAAATGACCCTGACACTCATTACAAAAATAAATATAGATTTATTTTAGTTTATTATCTCAAGATGATGTTGTTTCCATAGTTTTGTGTATAGTCAAGTCCTCTGTTCTGACATAAAATAGTACATGTTCTTGACACGACAAACATCACTCTGAAGTGCATTTGTATTTTTTTAACTTCACTGATAGGTGTGTGCAACAAGCAGCACAACATTTTGAAATTCTGTGCCTTTATTTGACAGGTAGCAGTAGAAATATGAGAGAGAAAGAGAGAGAGAAATGTCAAAATGTCTTATGCAAAAAATAAAAAAAGTATAAAGAAAAGGATCTGTTTACTGTTTTTGCACTGCTTTAGCAGGTTCTGTAGGTTGATAATTTAGACCATGTTGACAATTTAGACTTAATAACATGCAACTCTGTCTTATGCTTGGTTGTCATCACTCCCTGTATTTGTTGCATAATGCATTAGTTCATTTTCTCCCGTGATTGATTATTGATTAGTTAGATGTTGGTAGGCTTTTTCTCTTTTTCTGTGACTATCCTCTGAGGCTTGTTTGTGATTTGGAACTTCGAATGCATGTGGACAAGATCTCAGAATTTCACAGAAAAGTAGAAATGTCGTAGGTTTTTTTGGATTTACATTTGAGGGCAGAGTTAAGATGAGTTGCTCAAAGTCCATGTCAAACACAGGCTCAAATAATAATATTGATGTTTATGGAACAAACCTTGACACAAGTGGATATTATAGGAATAAGATACTGAACACATTGGTAGTAAAATATAAATGAAAACTATATAAACGTTCATTCTGACACCATGTGATGATGTATGTAGTTGCTGACGACTTATTTACCTGTAAGGGTTAATACATTTAGGTATATTGCACTCTAAATACCTGAGTTTTATATCAAAACACATCAAGTTCATTGTTATATAAAGAAGCATATCTGGCATCTTTACTTACTCTGTATTTTTATTTATGTCCTTAATTTACTGATTTCTAAACTATTAAATAGTCATTTTTCCATCATAGCTTTTTGTCCAAACTGGTTACTGCAAATTTTTTAGGCTGGATTTTCCATTTGCTTTCTGGCAATACTGGTTAATGGAGCCTGCTGCAGAGAGTTAAGTCAAATCCTTTTTTTGTGAAGAGAGAGCCCTCCCAGTTCTGTCTTATTTTGACGCTATTGTTCCTGGTCCCAGATGTGAAAGTAATAGCTCTTCATCTCAACGACAGGCACTTGGTGGGAATGAGGCTTTTAAGTTTCAAAATGACTTAATGGAAAGCTAAAGAAGACTAAAATTAAAATCATGGCATCTAAAGTGAAGCATTTTCTTCATCAAGTCAACCCCAGGTGTGTCCCTTCCATGGCCGCGCATATAAATTGCAGTTTCCCCACATCCACATTAACGCCACAGCTGTAGAGACGTATCTGAATGCTTTGGGCAACACTGCTGGATCTGTTTCAAACAGGATTTCATCACTATTCACAGTGCCATCAATGCATTTTGTCAATGTTTACTTTGACTCCCCCTGAGCCTCAAAGTAAATTGTCCACAATGTGATGGACAATAACATGCTCAGAAATGTCCTATGGTCAGAGAGCAGCCTTTTCATGTGATAACAGGCTCCGGATGGCAGTGGGGTTTTCACATGTGTCTAGCCAAGTGTTTCTGACAGGAGGAGGAATATAAGGCAGCTGGTCGAGCACACCAGCACTAACCACTTCAAAATGGAGCCTTTCATCTCACCAGCAGTCACTGAGACATATCATTCAAGGCTCAAAGGCAGTACACATTCTGGTGCAGCAGACCAAAGGCCAGAGATGACGGTGTTTAAAATCCACCGGCCCACGCTTTCCAGTGAATCTCTGTGTTTATAACATTATGCTCTTAATTAAAAAACACATTTCAGTATGCATATGAATGCACTCTCAGTTTTATCCCCACACGAGCAGCCAGAGATTTGAAATCTGAAGAAAACTAGACCCTCAAGCCATTTATTGTGCACAATTTAATCTTTTTAACACTTTTTTGTGCAAGTATTTAGTCTGAGGTTTTGACAAAATTGCCAAGTCTACAGTTTACTAAGGGAGGATTCACACAAACAACTTTTCACCTCCAAAAGAGTTAATTTAATAGCATGAAATAAGATATATTGTCGAAAAATGCTTTCCTGTGTCTCTGTATCCCCTTCCTGCATTGCTGTTGATAATATCTCTTATTTTCAAATGTTCCAGGGAACATTGCAAATACATTATGATCTCAAGAATCAATCTTTCTAAATATATTCGGTACATATAGAAATCATATATTACTGCGTGTCCACACATTCTCTCCAAACTCAATATTAGGCTTCCGCCACTGAGAACATCGAGCTAAATGCTGGTAGTGGGGCCCCTTTGATTTCTAATTTGGAGTCAAATTGGAAAACAGAAATTGCCATTGTCGCACAACTTGCTTGGTTACATTTTTCATTTGTGTGTGATTGTTTGTACTCAAAAGGGAGCAATACTTGATGTCTACATTTGCATGGTGCACATTTCACTGAAAGTTCTCTCTTTGAGCTGCCACTGCAGGCGTCGGCCCTGTTTGCACAGATCATGTTTGAATGAGGCCTGTGTAAACTGAACCAGTGTGATCCCTCAGAGAGGAGGCTGATATTACCAGGAATACAGAAATAGGTTTAAACCGTCACAATATCATGACAAATTTTTGTTTGCAAAAGTCTCCTTGTTTCCCTTACAACTACATAATGTAACTGCAACTGGAGTGGAGGAGCAAACTGTAGTGTGAATGGATATTAGGTCTTGTACGATTGCCAAACAAAACACAGGATAATAAGTCCTCTACGGATCTAGTCTGCAAGTAATTATCATGATTAAAACAAAAACACAGATTCTACAGTCCCATTAGGTTGGTAAAAACAGCCCTATGAAGTTCCATAGAAAATTTCACATCAATGCAACGCTCAATGATAAAGCAACATTACATTGAAAGGTTATAAGAAACCTTTGAAATCCAGCTGCTTTAATCTATCGACTGGTAATGTGCTCATTTTCCTGCTGTACTGCAGCTCCATCCTTCCTTCATTTCTCGGGATGTCTCCAGAGGCCTCCACTTCAGAACAAAAACGGCTTTAATGAACTCTTTAGCCTGCGCAAATGCTTTCAGGAAAAGCACAGTACAAAAAAATACCTCTAATGCTTTGTTTTTTTCTCTTGATTTTCTAAAACGATCAGAGAGAATCCTGAGTCACTAATTTCTGGCAGCGATAGGAACATTTTGACTGCTTTATCCCCAAAGAGATGGGGAAATAGCAAGAAGGAGGCATAGAGAGCAAGATCATTCTGCTTTGACTGTCAGATGGGGAGAATGGCGGGACTTGAATGAGCTTGGGGGCCCGCACTCTGGATTCTCTTTATAGCTCTGCCATCCCATGCAAAAAGGAATTTGGAATGTAGCTCGTACATATTTAATACACAACTTGTTTCACAGATGTTTCTCCAGACATTTTCTGCCTCATAAAACAGGTTATATTATTTTTTAATAAGCCAACATCTCCTGTTGTTATGAGGATAGGCCATGAAGCCCATCAGGGCTGCTTTGATGTGAACGTTGAAAGATAGATGCATAAACTGGAATGACAGGGCAAAGGGATGCAAACACAATGCTTACATGCAACTTTGTGTGCGGTAATGTATGAAGTGCGTGAGTCAAAGCAAAGTCCTGCAGTCGCTTCTTTGGAAAACTTCATTTTCAGGACTGCTTCACGAATCTGCACAACCACAAAATGAGTGCTGTGCTCATTAGAGTTGAAATGTGTCACCAGTTTATTGATTAGTCAGTCACCATAAAGTATCTCAACAAATAATTTGATGTTAATCTTGTTTCAAGCAAAATGCTTTAAAAAAAAGAGCCTCCAAACGTGAGTTTGTTGCAAACCGAAAAGATCAAACCAGCTCATAAAGACGTCACCACGGGCTCTGGCAGCTGACGATTGGCATTGTTTCTGACATGTCACAGACGACTGATTCATTAATTATTATCACCATCACTGAGTAATGACCAGATTAAACACACATATAAATACACAATACACATAAATCTCACCAATGCTAAATAACGTATCTGTGGAAAAAAATAACATAACGTGAAAAGTTTATTGAGATGTAAGCATGTTGGTGATTTGGGAGTTTGAACAAAAGCCACTTTTAGGCCAAGTTTATATATTATAACAAACATTACATTTATCATAGTTGTATTCGTTGGTTTCATAAAAACCTTCTGCACCTCCATCTCATTCATTTCTTCCGAGCAGGGCCGCAGCCCTGAGCTGGCCCTTTCACTGTCAGAGTTTAATCTGTAAGTCCCAGTATTCCTCCGCCAGACAATGGACACAATCCGATCTGTGTATCACTGTTTCAATATGGTCCATTCATGTGCCGCTGCTGAGCTCTTACCTCCAAGCCTGCGATTGTAACATTTAGAATCCTGCACGGCTTATTTTTCTTTCACTATATAAGGCAGATTTTTGTAGACAATGCAAAATGTATAAAATGTATATGACGTGTAAACTGACCTTTCTGTGTGCATTATTCCTACATAAGTGTGGGTTTCATCTGGCTGCTCGGGTCACCTTTGACACTCTGAACACATGCAGGTTTGGAGAATTGGAAACTTCCTGCTGAAGGCCCGTAGGTGTCAGCTTGAGTGTGAGCGTGTTTGACGTGTTCAGGCTGTGTCATGCTCTCGCACAATGTGTTCTCGGGTAAGCATACCCTGAAGCCTGGGTTAAAGGGCTTTGTAAAAGAGGGACGGACAGACAAAGTGGAAGCAAATGTACATATTTTACAGCAACTTAAGACAGTGAATCTTAAAATACACAGCCTCTCTTCAAGAAGTAGTTGAGAGTTGACATTTTAGTAGTCTGTGTTATCTGCAGGCATTATGGATATTGATGAAAAAAAGTAGTAACACTCTGCATAATGTATATCATTTTGAATTCACTTTTGAAAAGTCTTGTTTTAGTTATGGCAGTCTACTTTACTTGAACTCTGATCCTCTTTTGTGTCAGTATTTATTTGGATTCAGCTTAATCCTGTTTTTTTCTTGGCTGAGGTAAATCTGACTACACCGTTTTTGTGTATTAGCTTCATCAGTAATTGTTTCTGATTTAATGAACACTTTTGCAGTTATTAAGCACACGGTTTACTAAACATAGTCTGAATCTTTTTTTTAAATTCAGAACTCGACATAGACTCACTGATTTAATTATACGTTTTAGCACGGCAAATTGCAGGGTATTTTTTGAAGAATTGCATAAATCCGTTTATGAACCCATAAACAGCAAAAGCCACTCACACAAAAGACCAGATACATGCAGCTAAGAAGAGTAAAAAAACTCTCATCACCTTGTCAAAGCTGCAGTCACGGGTTTCTGCATCTCTGCTCCACAATTCAATGTATCTAACTCTTAAATCCTATTATGCAGCCTTAAAGACTTGCTGCTTGCAATGAATAGGCCTACAATATACTTTTCTGGTGTTTGCACAGTGGCCAATTTTTAGGAGGTGGCTATTCCTCTCACCCAACTTGGGAAGCCTTTTGAGGAGCACCTTTGAAAGTGTTGGAAGTTTATTATAAGCCTTTTAGCAGAGTGGATTCATGCTGAGCTGTGAAAGTGCTGAAGGAGAGCATAACAGGTCTGCCTGTGCAGCACATCCAGAGCGCTGGAGTAGGTTTGATCAGTCTGAATCGTTTAAACCAGCACACTACATCTGGCCTGTGCATTTTCACTGAAAGAGTCTTCAGGGATGGAGAGGGTGTAGACAGCACTACAGCTGTCTCATTTAATTTCAGGATCTCTCCTTAAAAGTAGCTTGACATTGTGTGAGAACAGAAAAGAGAGAATTGCAGAAGGTGAGGGCTTCATTTGGGAGACTTGAGTTGCTAACACAGTGAGCTCTGCACACAAGCCAACAACCCATAATCATTAAAATCAATTGGTTCAGTATACCACCTTCCTCATAGTGGTGTGAACCTCTTTTGCATAACACAGATCTCACCAGGCTCAAAGCTTGAAAATCCATCTGAAGCCTGTCTCCTCCCCTTCATGAATTAAATTAGTGGGTGAATCTGGTGAAATGAGGATTCTTAACTTTCGCAACTGATCCAGTCAGTCTGTTCACAAAAAGAGCAGTAATTCCCAATATTTTGTACAGGATATAATAAAGGTGTTAAAATTAGACCATGGAAGATGGGAAGTTACCATCAGTGAGAACAGGAGTGTGGGAGATTGGTATTCCTCTTCTTCCTTTTATAAAACAGAGAAATAGTACCTTGCAAACATAAGGCAAAACAGACACACATTACAAAGGCACAAACATTCTCACTAGAAAAATATGATCACATGTTCATATATCTAGATTGTTTTGTTTAAGATTAAGATTTATTTATGAACACGTTTATATGCTTTTGCTGTATCCTTGTATGTGTATGTGGATGTAAAGACAGAGTGGGTAATACATCATTAAATGTTCATTTTAAATCATTTGACTGTAAATGTAGGCATCAATATACACCCAGTTTTCTCTTGCAGTCAATGCCATCTGGCCTGGTGAAAATAGACTTGGCTTGTAAATACACTGGACAGGTGAAAAGAGCTGATGATGGACATTGGCACACGAAGCCCGAATGGTAGCGGATCATCTCTGGCAGCCGCGTCAGAGCTAGAACATAATGCAGAGAAGCCTTTCTAAAGCCTTAACCATGATGGAGAACCGAGTGGAGTTATGTGTTATGTAATACACAACTATCATGCCTAGTCCATCCACCCCATGAAAGTGCAGATCTTTGAAAACTGTGTTAAATTACCGAGGCCAGCTCCAGGTGTCTGGCACAAAAATCTTGAGCCACAGTCGGGTGCAGAATTAAGTCTCTGTTCCTTGTGCAGTGTTGGCCCTGACAAAAAGTGAGAGATTTGACTGGTTGCTGTATTTGAATGTGCGGTGCCCTGCACCCTCAGTTCCAGCAGTAATCTGGAAGAGATGAATGACATGGCTACATGGAGTCATGACGCAGTGCCTCCCTAAGTAGCCCTCATGATTCAAAGTGGGTATATCCAGACAGCGCGGACACATCCCCGTCATTATCTGCATAATATGCTGACAAGATTAGAAATCCGGATTTTGTTAAATCCAGCTTGGAGTCGCACCACTGTCCTTCTCTTACTGCAGAATTAAATTATGGTGCTGCTCTGACAAACTGGTGTCAGAGCATTGAAGCTATAATCAGTCGTCATCAAACAAGTTTAAATGTTTCATCTTTGGTGCTGAGCCACGATATGTAAACAAGCAAAGCTGTGCTAGATGTCATGGGGATTTGGACTTTCTTTCAGATTAATTAATCAACAGTTGTCAACTGCAGAGCCTTCTGGGCACATAAATACTGGGCAAGGTGCCATGTTACTGTACAGTAATTTACCATGGCTTAACTATAGAGTTGGATTACTGTGCTTTTGTTGGTTGTATTTGAATAATTCATTTAGCAAAAAAAAAAAAACCCAACCTTATTTTGAAGAAAATGAAAGCCTCAAAATTTTGGATTCCATTTTTTTGGGGCGTCACTGAACAGAAGACAAAAATGCCAACTGGGTCATAAAGGACATTGTTGTCTATTCAGGATTTGTCCCAGTTCTCCTTCTTAACCCCTGTCCTTGTTCCAGAGTCACCCTCCAAAAATAGAGCTGTGAGAGGTAGCAGTCTAAACAAGAAAGACATGTAGAGCTGCCTTTCCATTTACTAGCAGGTCGGGTACTGTTTGTGAACTGTTGCTTTCCATCTTTGTTCTTCAGCAATTCAAAATTTGTTATGCGTGGCCCTTGTTGCCGAGCACAGTGGAAATGAAATATTTCTGTGGGGAAGGACATAGGAAGGGCTAAAATGTCACTTCACATGTGGGATTTGTTTTGGGAACCCATTATGTTTGACATGAATGGACAATCAAAAAGGGAAAGGTCGAAGTCATGGATGAGACAAGGCCTTGCTATCTCTTCCCTTTATCAGGTGATTGTAAAAAGACAAAGTTAAAGAAACTATGACGATGACTGATAAAACTGCAACTGTCTGCTTACCAAGTTACGGCATATTCAAACCTCTGAGTGGATTCAGCATACAGTGTTCCCTCGCTATATCGCGGTTCACCTTTCGCGGCCTCGCTATTTCGCGGATTTTTTTCAGTGCAATTTT
>JBAJHX010000051.1:15062289-15101385 GCA_037176925.1 Amniataba percoides | reverse complement strand
CATCCAATATATGGCGTTTTAAGATTATTTATAGCTTCGAGAGAGAAGCAGCGAGAAATGGAGTATACAAAAAAAGGAGGGAAGAGACGGAAACACTGAAAAGCAACAAAACAATTGTGGAGGTTAAAATCAATACATGTCCCGGCTACATAGCGTCAGTATGCTCCTGAACAAGACCGCTGGCCTGGCACGCGGCTCAACAGTCCGAGTGGAGAGAAAGCTCTGTTGTTTGTTGTGCACCACCACCCTGTGTGTTGTGAACACCAATTTATATATGTGCATCCAGATTAGCTTTTTATTGAGTTCTCTCGCAAAGCAAAGCAAAGCAAAGCAAAGCAACTTCTATCAGGAAAATGTTGAAAATAAATGTATTAGAATTGGATTTTGGGTTGCTGCTGTCCCACTTTGCTGTGTCATATCGAAGTCTTCTGACCATGGTGTTTCTAGTAGAAGAGGAAAGAATTATTATGTAATTTTCTTTAATTTTCTTCATGCTCTATAGTCAGGTCTATTCACGCTGTACACTTTCCACATTAGCTTCTTAACACACTGTACAATAGTTATAATCTTGCTTGAACGTGCACCATAATAAAGGCATTATTATTTCTATTATTATATAAACAGTACAATCCCCTCAACAGTCATATGGACAGTAAATGCCTTACAAATCATTTTTAAATAAACATTTTCAGTATTTCACTTTTTAAAAGACTTATCAGCTTAACCATTGTTTATTAGAGAAAGACAGACTTATATAAGCTTTTGCCATTTTCTTTACTTAATTTTTTTATTACTGGCTGCATTAAAAATAATTCTTGACAGTTAAAAGGAGCACTTCATCTGTCTCAGCCTGATGAGAGAGGTAAGGTATTCCAAGTGGAAGAAGAAATCAGAAACAATTAGTTTACAATTTGAAGTCGATCAACAAGGTCATGATTCAATATCTAAAATATTTGGCATCCAGAAATGTTTAATTTCTACTTAAGTAGAATTTCAAATGTCAAACTATCAAATTCATACATAGTATGAACTAAGTATCTTTAGTTTCGCTGAACAAAGCAAACAATCTGTAGATGTGACCTTGGACTTTTGCAGCTGCCATTATTCACCACATTCTTTAAACCACTCACTGACAGACCGAGAAAATAAACAAGACTCTGTTTTTTTTTTTTGCATGCATGAGTTCATTTTTCAATACATGTCCTTTGGCAAATATTTCAATATGATGGTCGGTATTTTCTTTTTGACATCATTTCTAAGGCAATAGTAAAGTGAGGTGTTTATTATTCCAAAGTGAAGTGACAGAAGTAACTTTCTGTGATGCTGTTTACTTCAAAGTAGTTCCTTTCCTGTGTTGGCTCTTAGCGGCCCCGTCAACTGTGCCACCCGCCCTCCGCTCACTCGTCACCCGCCCTCTGCGCCCACAGGAATTGCTCAGTTGACTCAGGAGATGTGGGCGGGGTGTTTGTCACAAGGCACCTGTACAGCTTATTCAGCGTATTATCTCATCAAATGCAACACAACACTGCACGACATTACCAAAGATGCGAGTAAGCACATGCGTGGCTGCCGGTATATGCAATTACAGTAGCATAATGCAGCAGCTAATGCGTGTTGCCGTTATGTTTTCAAGTATGCACTGACACATCTGAAAGCCATTGTGGTGTTGCACAGATTGTTGTTATTACACAAAGGCAGCATTATTCTCAATGGCTCATATATGTATATTGATATTTCAGTGCATTTAAGCCATTCACAGATTATTTATCCTCGAGCGAGTAACATTTAGAGGTTAATTATTTTCCTCATGCCTGATGCTTTTGGGCCACTCGAGGACGCAGAATTTTTGGTTGCCAAAGTAAAGCATTTTGAATGGATGGAAATGACGACCTGGAGCAGGGCCTGAGTGCTGATGAAATGCTTGAGAGAGAAGGCCAACAGCTTTCATGGATTCACAATGACTGAAGACCTTTTTCTCCAAAATGAGTTTTTAAAGCCATCCAGTCATGCTCTGAGAGGTTGTGCCCTTATCAAACACACAACCAATGTGATCATTTCTCACATTGTACAGAGGCAGCATGTCTTTGCAGCGGGTTAATTTTAGTGTGAAAATAAAAATAAACGTGTGACTCGAAAGTCCAGAGCTATGAAAAAGCTCTCGGGAGAGTGTTAGCAGGGGAGAGGTGATGTCCAGCTGAGCAAAAGGCTACAGAACTAAAGGATGTAGTTCATCAGTCTGTGAGAAGTTAAAGCCACCATGTGAAGGATTTAAAGACAAGACAGCCAGACAGACACACATAGAGAGAAATCACATTGTTTAAATTGTGATTAAAGATTTTTCAAGTCCTGACATGATTAAATTAGACTCTTAATGTCACACAGTTCTAATACAGAATAAGGGGGATTCTACACAAAAAAAAAACATTTACTCATAATCAGTTATGTTTTTTCAATGTGTTGAATTGATCCTGGTTCCATTTCTTGCCAGACAAGCCTGTGTTATTTTTTTTTTACAATTACTATTATTTTCTGTGGTGCTCTGTGTCAGGACTCTTGCCAACGCACTGAAGAAATACTAATGTCGTCCTAACCCCCTTTGCTTTCCCCATCTGTGGATTTAAGCAGGGGACACAGAGATGAACGAGCTGAGAGTTAACACAGACTGCACCAATTTTCAATTGGATACTCTCATTTTTTTCTACCAGCAAAATATCATGCTGGCAGAGTAATTTCAAAGATGCAGTGATGACATTAAGATTCTGCACACTGAAACTTTAACGGGGAGGTGGCTACAGTACAAAAGTAGTAAATGTACAATTTTTTCAAAATAAAAATCTGCAAAGGTAGCGGAGACTTAAAATAGACATCTAGACAGCTGTTGAAACAAGATATTTTCGTAAATGAAAGGTTTGAATGAATGAAAGACACGTCTAAATGAAAGACCTGGAAATAGTTGTGAAGTTTTAGTTTAACTTTCAAAAAGAACTTTTCTTTGGGTTCAAAGCATATTTTTTCACAGCCTTGGCTCTAGGCCAAGGTGTTTGCATATTTAGCTTTTACGTCATCCTTTTTTGATATAAAAAGGAGCTAACTACCTTTGCAGTAAACACAATCATCCAATGTGCTTGTGTGGGCGTGTGTGTGAAAACTATGCATGTGTGCGAATGTGTCCTGTAAATTGCTGCTCTGAAACATTTGTGCAGCCCTAACCTAACCCTGTTTATGAGAAACAGCCATGACCTGGATGTTGTAAACAGCAATAATCTTGCCTTGAAGGTTAATGGCAGTGATAACTATTTACCCCCAAAAATGTTTCTGCTGTGGGAGTTAAAATATGGCGCTCTACACCTTGGATTATTTTCCACTCAGCTGCACACTCTGATCATTAAAACAGGGGGAAGACAGTTCATCCGTGATAAATGCACGTGTTTTGACAGCAATGAACTGCTGAACTGCTGCTATATATTGGTTCGTGTCCCACTGACGACTCTGCTCCAAAAACATGGCTTGTGTAATGCCCCATAATGTGTGTGTGTGTGTGTGTGTGTTTGTGTGGGTGCATTACACAAGTCAGTTAAAGGACAGACAAGTGCTTTTATGACTGAGGTTTTATTTCTTTATCAAGTTGTTTTATGTTATTTAAACATGTATGTTGATGTTCAAATATGTTTTAAAGAATTTACTGGTTATTTATCAGTGGCTTCAGTCCACAGTTCAGCCAACTACATCTCAGTTATTATTGAAGAACTACTTTTACTATTTCTAAACCTAAGCGGTATAAACAGATGTTGTGAAATGATTCAGCATGAGCAAGGGGATTGTTGTTGCTGTATGAAATATAAAGCTTTACCATGAATAACCTATACAGTGTGTATATTTATAGGCTTTCAATTGGACACTGAGACTCTTCAGAGACTGCCATTGCAATGGTATCAAAACAATAAAAATAATCTTGAAGTTTATTGCAGATTAAAATGTTTGAGTGATCACCTTTATTCTGTGATGAAATGTTTCTCTCTTCACAGAAATGATGATGGAAGAAAAACTTAGTATTATATTCACATATGTGTTCATGGAGGTTTGTGCTGTTGATTACACATTGCGCAGCACCTTTTTACAGCATAGTTGGCTCTGGTTGAGTTTTTCATATTGGTTACGCTCCCTCTGCCAGGCTCTGTGAGCAGAGTGTGCATCATGTTCAATTGCAGTAACCCGGCGCACCCTTAACACATCTGTCAGGTTGCTGCTGAGCCTTTCAGGAAAAGAGCCGGCTTGTTGTGAAACATAGAGGGACAAAAATAGAGAATGTCTTGGCTGACAAGTAGCGAAGGTTAAACAGGGTAAGGTTGTATTTCAGAAGTAAAGGAAGAAGTTCCAGGGTTACTTGTCAACTATCAGACTAACAGGTTCGGGCTTAAAGTTACATTCGTGTGGATGTGCGACCAAGATAGTGCATAAGCAAAATATAAAAACATACTTGTTTTTTACATCATCTGAGCTGCGTATGTGCGTATGATTATCAGTAGCACAAAGAAAGAAAAGCAATGGAGTTACGAGTTAAATACTTAGAGTGAGATGGTTTTTGGGGGGATCAGTCATATTTTAGTGCTATAAATAACTTGACATTTGTGAATGCGGGATTACTCGGCATGAGCTAATTAATTTTGATTTGATTTGAAAAGAAAGGGAATATTAAGTTGCCTCCTTTTTATGATTGTTTACCACTGACTCACAAAATAAACCACTTTAATTAGAGATATATTTCTACACTTTCAGCTCTCGGCGCTGGTGGAAGAAATAAAGGCACTTGTTTACTGTTTACCGGTTTGTACCCATATAACCTAAAACCTCAGTCCATCTACACTGAGTCAAGTATTTTATGTTTGTTCGGAAGCCACAGCCGTAACCAAGCTGTCCAAAAAATGTAAGCTACACAGGCAAGTGTCTAAGACTTATCATAAAACTGTGACATGTTTCTCTTTTCTCTGTATTTTTTAATTATTATATGCTGTCTATGTTGTTGTAAAGAATCATTAACTTTAGTCACTTACTGGTGATTGTTTTTCCTTTTCACAAGTGAACAGGCTTTTTGTTTCAGAAATCCAGTCAGTGGTGGTCAAGACACCTTTCAAAGGTTTTTCAAAGAAATCAGGTGATCACCATGACAACAGAGTTGGCTCTAATGCAACAGGGATGTGAACTGGCTTATTCAGTTATAACATTTTAGCTGAAAGAGATATCAGAAACCACATTATCCTGTGACACCCTGTGTCTAAACACACTGACAAATTATTAATTATCCCTAGACATGTGACAAATGCTTTTAGTCAACAGGACATGACATGATAGAGGTTATCACCTTGTCTCCTAGAAATTATGTTTATATTGCTATCAATTATCAGCAGCAAATACACTGCGGAAGAAATGTAATGCTTTTTATTTTATTTGATGATTAATTATATTTACATAATGACAAAATGTTAATTACCATATTTGACAAATTGCAAAATGTTGATCTGAATGTATCAATAAAATGTTTACTGACACATTTCTCATTTGATTTTACCAACAGTGTCCATTCTTACAATGTAACATCAGCTTGTAGCAGCTAAAGTTTCATCTCTGTTAAGGCACTCACAGCGCTTGGAGAAGATTAGGGAAAGACCCTGTTCTTGGTTAAATATTGAAAAAGCTAAAAGTAACTTGAGTGATGAGAAATGACAGTTCACTTAAGTTTATTACCTGAGTCAAACCACAAGCAGAAGTTGGGATGTGAGCCCGAGGGAGTGAGTCCAGCGCTCTGTTCACCCTGACTATTGACTTCCTTTGTTAGGTAAAGTAATCCAGTCAGCAATTAAGTTCCCCTACAAAGACTAGTTGAGAAAACAAATCATGAATATATATACTTAATTTCTCCTGTAAAATGCTCAATCCACAGAACTGTGAACAATCTTAATGAGGACTTTGTTTCCTACTGGTATGGAGTATTGAGAGATTAAGAAATATAATTGAATTACCATCCAGCACTAATGACAAGTCAGTATAGCTATAAAAGCATGTTTCAGATTTGGCTCAGTGATAATGGGCAGTGGATCTTTATGTGCCACGCTTGCCTGGTTCAAACTTAAAACCCTCTATCGCTGTTTCTTTAGATCTTTTGACCATGATGACTAAAAAACATCACTGCAAGAGACTAGACAGACAGGAAACAATATCAAGACAAATGACAGCCTATCACAAAAGAAAAAGTAACAGTAACACAGGCAGAAAAAGAACACAGGAGAAAAATAAAGGGGGCAGAGAGTAATGGTGAGCCTTTGAGCGGAAGAAATACACATGGTAAAGCTGTCCTGGCACACCAGGCGGAGATGAAGTAGACTCACAAGCTCACAAGAGACTGGAGTGAAGACACTGGCATTAAAGCCCTCCACATGCCACCACAAATTCTGCCTTCAGACGACAAGACAAGACAGAGGAAATGGCAACCTTAAATAAATGTGGCCTGTCCCTTAAACTGTGTGTGTGTGTTTGTGTGTGTGTGTCAGATATAAACTGTTTATTTCTGTGTGTGTGTCGTTTGCGTCTGTATGAGTGATAACGGAATGAATGTTTGAGTGGGCAAGCATGTGTCAGTGCCACATGCAACCGCTTGCGTGTGTGTTTGTATATGTGACGCGTTTGTGTCCACGCTAAAACTCCCCGATAACAATTTCTCAGAGGCCATAAAACAAAGCACAGAACTATATAATAAAACAACAAGTGCAATGTTAGGGTATGTAAGAGGTGTAAAACCTCTCGACTGAAAGATCAATAACTCCAGCAGATTTATGTGAAAGCTAAACTTTTGCTTCCTCGCTCCAATCTTTCTTCTACTGACACTGTTGTTTAAATTACAAGCGCAAAGAGGCGCAGAGACACATAAAAGATATGAGACCGCAATCCAAGATGAGGCACCGTTGACTGGTAATTCAACTTATTGACAGCCATCATCACAGGAGAGACTGTGTTTAAGACAGAAAGCCCCAGCAAACACTTGCGAGCGTGCTGCAATTTGCAATCCAACTAAACAGAAGAAGACTCATGTTTAAACCTCCCCTCCATCCATTCCTTCTCTCTCTCTGTTATGCAATTTGACAGACAGCTACCCTGTGTCCCAAGTTAAAAAACACACCGATTCCACAGAGCAGCGTAGCGTCGTGCTGATGGCCGAACTGTTGCTGCGTACCGACTCTGCCAGTGGCACATTCAGATGCGTCAGCCCGCCTACCTGCGATGACGTATTTACAGAAAACAAGAGTTGTGGTGAGCGTCGTCCTCAAGGTTCCTCACACATGATCAGTCATACGAGCTGTTGTAACAGCGAGGGTACAATGTATGGGAAAAAAATTTAGTATTGGTTCAAGGCACTTGCATTCACTAGGGGGCAGGAAAGTGGTGTGAAATTTAAAGATAGAGTCGTGACATCACCACAGCCTTTTCAATGACTTGTGTATGCCAGTTTGATATAAGAGAGTAAAGGTGCTGGAAA
Organism: Amniataba percoides; assembly: GCA_037176925.1. Classification (NCBI taxonomy): domain Eukaryota; kingdom Metazoa; phylum Chordata; class Actinopteri; order Centrarchiformes; family Terapontidae; genus Amniataba; species Amniataba percoides. Next base: position 15,093,857 of record JBAJHX010000051.1, on the reverse strand, counting down.
TCTCACATTATTTCCAGTCAGTACAAAATAGCAATGTAGATTAATTTAGCAGAATAGCTGCAGAGATGCTACACGATCAAGATGGCAATATAGCAAGAAGTGTGTGGTTTAATGAGGTATGGAAGTGGGACACGGAGCCGATGGGTGTCCTTTTCCTGGTGATCCTCCACCTTCAGATTCCCACAACCTGTCTCCTGTTTCTAGCCCCTCTACCTGCTGAATAAACAGAACGTTTCAGACAACGAATACAAATGGAGGTACGGAGAGGTTAAATTGGAGAGTAGCAAAGAGTGTGTGTCTGGATTCAATGGGAGGACATAGTTAGTGTGTAGGTCCTGATTTCCATAGCATGACTCACTGCTGAAGGGTCAGTTAAAGGTCTGAATGCAAAATTCAGTGACTCTGTGACTATGTGACAGAAATCATCCTTTTGTCTGGTGGAAGTCTAGGAGCTGACAGCACAGCCTATTAGCTCTCCACCCAGCCGCGGGCCTGGGTGTTTGTCAATGTGTTTGTGTGTGTGCATGTGCTTCCCTGGTTTTACAGATGCACGCGTGTGTTTGTGTGTGGTAAAGATTGGCATCCCATTATGTTTTAAAATGTGAGTAAAAAAAAATGCTCCATGGTGACAAACGAGGGAGAAATATTCTCTTGTTATGCAAATGTTGTGCTTGTTAGGGACCTTTTTATTTGCAAAAGCCTTGTTTCTTTAATGGCAGATCATGAAGAATTTTTCAACAGATTGCCCTGGGATAGCACTGCTCTCATTTATATTTTGTAGTCTACACATCGGTCTGTTGATTGTGTGCCACAGATTAGAAGAGTTCACTGATTAGTTCTCTGCATAGTTGTCAAATGCACCCAGTGTCTTTCTTTTGTTTAACACATGCATCGCACTGAACAGGTTTAGCCCAGTGGGCGATAAATCTTGGTTTCATCATCCTCAAGCATAAATATCACAGCATAGCAAGCTTGCCGGCCTCCAGACGGCATGCCATCCACAGGCCTGGATTAAAGTGCTGGTTCTCTTTCCACATTGTTTGAAATGAAACAGGCATGCTACAGACAGCACCGAGCACTTAGCATGTTTTGGCTGTCAGAGTGTTGATAGCTCGAAGCAGCGGTAGCAGTGGTACTTCAAAAAAATGTTGGGCTCCATGGAAACAGCTCAACAACAGCTCTGATATTATATATCCAAAATGCTTGCATGTTCCAGGACTCCTGTCCAGCTCTCGGCTCATGATGTGCATCAGTTGGAGGTAGAGTAGTGCTTTCAGTGCCTACTTTCCATTTGTTCACATTTCATATTGTGGGCTCACCAGCTGCAGGTTAGGTATTTTGGGTTGAGTGCATTGTCAGCCTTCTGGTGGGCGGGTATCTAGGTGTGTCGACCCCTGGCTTTGAAGACTGGTTCTCTCTATCATTAACCACCCAGAGCAAGTGTGAGAGGAGGAGTGGTACCGATGGAGTAGCTCTGCTGCACACATTGCACTGAGTCTGGAACCAAACTCCTGGAGAGGAGTGTGGTTAGACACTCTTCCAGAGTTGCCCGGGGTGAGAGGTGCTGGCACGCTGTGTGGGAGAGGATGAGAGGGTCGCCCCTATGCAGCCGTGACTTGCTGAGAATAACAAGTGTCTAGACTGTCTGCAGGGGATCCTGGAAAGGATACCACCTGGGGACTGTAGTGGGGGACATCAATGCTCATGTGGCCAATGATGGAGAAACCTGCAGGGAAGTGAGTCAGAGGAATGTCCTGCATGTCCTGAGTGGTTCTTTGTTATTGGACTAATGTGCTAGTTATAGATCAGCTGTAATGAATACCAACATGTTCATATACAGTGATTCATAAATTTAGTTGCCGGCATTACACCTGAGGCCAGAGGTCGATGATCGACTATGTGCTTGTGTAATCAGATCCACAGGATATGTCTTGGACACCTAGGTGAAGAGCAGAACTGATCTCCACATGCTAGTGAGTTGGACTGGATGATGAGAGAGGCAGCCAGACAGACCTAGTAAACCAAAATATGTTGTCTTGCAAAATTTTGGGAAAACATAACATTTTGTGCTTACTAGAAATTCAGACCTGACTACGCATTCCAGACAGAGAAGACAAATGAAGGGACCAGAGCGTTTCAGGGCTTAACCTTCAGATTAACGAGTGTAAATAACAGGAGAAATATCCCTTCAAGGGTTGAAAATTATTCATTTAAAGGTCTGATTATGACATAACAAGAGCAGAGCCACACTACTCATATGGTGCAATAAATTATAATTACCCTACTAATATGGAAGGGTGGAACAAATTACCACCCCGACCATATACATAACAAATATTTGAGGCATTCAAAGCCATTGCAGGCTGAAAAAAATCCACTGTTTTTCATTTTATAAATGCATCTCACGTGGTCTTGTTATAGACACATTGGAGGTATAAAGAAATTCCTGTGCTGTGATTTACCAGGATGCAGATAAAATACCTTCAAGCTTCCCAACAAATTTATGCTACTTCAAAAGTAGATTAGATGAGATTAGATTAGATTTAATTAAAGTAGATTGGATTAGATTAACAAATTGCATGGCAAAATGTGATCATGTCCATTTAAATGGGTCATACGCACAGGAGTGGAAGGTCTGTGAAGCCATGAAGATGTGAATTGAGGGAACTACACACCCGCCTTGAATGTTTACTGTGCAAATAGCCATGCAGATGTCCAAATTGGAGAACCCTATAGGAAACACAAATTACTTAATATTCTGCAGTGACTGAGGAAGCATTACATTGTAGGGAGGGTAAAGGGGGGCTAAAAGTCCACTTTATATTCCTTTTTGTGTAATCCAGAAATAGTCTTTCGACTGCTGTGAGGCAGTTTACATGCTGTGAGCTAAATTGGCAATAAAAATGAAACAGTCCTGTATGCACCTATCAATTTAACCTCATACACTGTATATCCAAAGCCTTTTCCCTGATCCGCTGTTTTAGAAGCGACACAACATTGAATACTAATTACTATAACATGCCGTGTTTCTTTTACAACCACCAGGACGAAGACTGCAGAACGAATGGGAACCATCTTTTTTCTATATTTATTTATTTTTACTGCAAGACTCTGATGTTAATAAAAATCTGTCTGAAATGATTATACCTTAACCAGGAAAGCTTGTAACCTGTCTGGATATATTTCTATGAGCCCCTTAACTGTCATGGTTGCAGCACACCCATGGTGCCTATTGCAGCACTGCTTACAGTATTTCAACTTTAACCATAAAACATGTGGAGGCAGTGAAAGCTCAGTGGACGTTTACTGTTATTATCACCGGGAAAGGATTATATTCTGACGAATAAGAACAGATAGTAAAATGGGCTCTAGGATGCAGAAAGTCTCTACAGTCTGCATGTGATAGGTGTCTTACCATCTTATTTGACGAAAGGCAAATTAATCCTATATTGCAGGGGCTCAGTAACTGTCAGAATCATGTCCATATTGGATGATTCAACAGTTCACAATTATAATGCAGTGCAGGAGGTAGTTTGACCAATATGCAGCAAGGCGGGTTGTAATTCTGGTGGTGCAGGAAACCACTTCTAGTCACAGACCTCACAACAATCGTGTTTCTGTCATAACCATGATCCCTCCCTTACCTGAATCAGGAGCTTTTATTACCTCGTCTGTACCTCAATCACGTGTAGGTTTTCATTACCATGACGTTTCTGACACCTCAATCAAACCTACTTAGCTGCCATGCATAGATACTGTGGAGAGCGAGGAGGGCTGTAAGGTCTTGTGCTTTAAACAAAAACACAAAAGTTGGAGTGAAAAAACTAGAGTTGAGAAAAAAGTATAAATATTCATAAAAAAGAACAAAAAACATTATGCCCATTGTGTGCAAAACTCAGGGAGTGTAATTTTTTAAAAAAAGGGAAAATATTTGTCTAAAATTAAAGTGTATGTGTGAGAATTTCTTATTATGGATCTGACTTTAAACGCTCCAGTGACTCTCATGCTCAAGCACTCCCTTCACCTGCTTCAGGGATTCAGGCTTGGTAGGTGGTAGCAGAGGGAGGCCAGGAGGCCATTTGAAATTCATGAAGGCATCTGTCAGTGGTACGCATGAAGTAATTGGTTCAATAATAAAAGAAGAACATGTCACTCCTCGTCAGGTGGCATTGCGAATGTTGTTTCTGTTTGTGTGAACAATAATAAAAGTGTTTGATGTTACTACATCAATGTCAAGCCCAGTGTTCTCCCCAGGCATTTAGTGATGACACCTTTCCACTTTCATTTATCTTTTAATATTTCTTCGAAGATTTTGGCTGCCTGCCACTGATATAGAGGGAAATTCACTAAGTTGTTTGACAAATATTCACCACTCCATCAGGGGCACAAACAATGAAAGCTTACTGAGAAAGATGTATTTGTTTTTATTAAACTGCAGAGGAAGCTAAAGGGTCATTTCACCCTAATCATTTTACTCTTTCCTAATGGCTGGTTTGATTTGCAAAGGTGCTGAGATGCCTAATAATGACAAAGGTATCAGGTCAGTAGTGAAAATGTGCTCAAAGTGTTGAAAATTATTTGAAACGTAATGTTCTTATAGCATGCAACCTGTACTTTTAATCAGGAATAAAAATCTATACTCTCTCTGTGCTGCTTTGGGCTGAATTATAACATTTGTTTGTTAGCATTTGCAGTGAAAATGCTAATATGCTAATGTAGTAGGTACAATGCTCAAGGATCCATTTTATACTTTATACTTTTTAGCATGCTAACATGCCACTACTTACCTGTAAACACAAATGACAGCTTTTGGAAATGTTTTGCAGTTATTATATTATAGCTGTGACCTGCGAATGGCATTTAAAATAAGACATTGGGGTTTAGGGTTAACTAGGGTTAGTCAATTGGACTTGCTTTAAGTTCTTGAAGACATTTCAAGAAGCTTCTTGGATGAGTGAAACACATTCAAGAACTTCAAGCAAGTCCAGCTGACTTTCTTTCAAACTCTTAAGAAGTACCATGACCTGGATGACTGAGAATCTTCACAAACATAAACAGTATGGTAAAAAAAAAAAAATCTTTTGCTGGGCACAAGGTGAAATAGGTGAATTGGTATTTTATCATAAGCCCTTTGACATTCACTCTACTAACATAAAAAAGAAAAGCATCAAATCGTCACAACTGACAGGTTGAAATGAAACGTTGAAAATAAATTAAAAAAACATTGATCATCAATCATTTGATTTTGAAAATCCTTGTAGATACATTAAGAGACTAATTCATTTTACAGCATTTTTTTTCAGATACACTCTAGGAATTATATTATACGTAGACGTCACTGATACAATGCATTAACCTTGTACAGAGGTTACATGCCATCCCTTTCTTCAAATCTTTCCTTCTCTCGTTGCTTCGATCTATCACATAATGGTTAAAAAGTGCAGAAGTCAAATAAATAAATAAATACACCACCTCTCGCCACATTACCACAATGAGGGATGACTCATGCACATGAATACGCACACAAACATGCTCACACATATACAGTGCTCAGTCTCCTTTTAAGATGCAAATGCTGAGATGAATTTCAGCAACGTCTTTCACAATAACTTCAGTGTGCTGTAAATGGATACAATAATGAGTTCAGTATGGAAGCCCTCAGTCCTCGACTTGTGAATCCATGTGATGCATTTTTAATACATGCCCCAGTCTGTGGCTTTTCCACACAACCAGAAGTAGGGATGTGCCTATGACTACATGATGGTCGTATCCTTTATAGCTCAAATTGTAAAACTTTTTCATAGCTCCCAAACCAGAGCTGCAGACTTAAATCAACACTCTCCATTAAATCTCACTTACTGTCTTAACTCATTCTATGCATTGCTGGTAACCTGTGAAAATAACTCGTCAGAGTAACATTATAAATCTGAAATAATATCTGATCATGCTGTGCGGCTTCAGCTCATATTTTGTGGATTTCTTTGGTACAGATTGAAGAGGGATGAGGGAGAAAGGCATAGCAGGATCTCAGCATAATGTTTGGGTTCCCACCAAGCAGCAACCCTCGAATATGATTATACTCTATATACTATAGACTGTATGACCTACTACTAGTGTGCTTCAGTATGCCCCACGTGCATAAGATTTCTCTTGCCAACAGTTTTTACACTATAGCTGTTGTTTTTTAATGTTGAGACCAATAGAAATTATTAAAGAGATTTTCAAATTTGTTGAAAAAAAAACAAAAAGAAAATCTTCAGTCTGTAGCTTGAGAGAAGAACAGAAAGAAGCAAATTGTTGGAGCAGGTTGAATGTTGTCTTGAAACTCAGTCCCATTTTTAAGGCAGATTTGTAACTAACAGTGATAAAAAGCATTTGTTTTCCAATTTTTTTTTTAACCAGAAAGATTTTATTGGGATTTGACTCTCTTTATTACTTTGCATCAGTTTGTGTAACAGATGAGTTGTCATGTATTGGGTTTTACAATTGTTATAGTGGTATATCTAAAAAAAAAAACAACAACTTTTGTCTTAAAATAAAACATGCCATGTTTATGTTTATATACACAAACAGTTTACATTTTCAAGATGAAAAATCTCCTGTGGACTTCAGTTTTCTTATAGCGGTCAAATCACAGCATGTTATTTCTCTAATAGGCTGTGTGTAAATTTACCATTTGTAATAAATGTTTACAAAGCTGTGTTGATCAGTGTGTTTTGTGTCCCTAGGGTTTGTGAAAACTAAACATGAAACATATTTACAAAGTGTGTCTAGATATTGCCTGTGGATCTGACACAGCTCTCCTTGGAGCAATTTATACCGTAATGATGCATTTTCTCAGAAAAGGCAGTTTGATTCCACCATGCAGCATGAGTGGGTATTTAAGGAGTGTGACAGGTGCATAAAAAGTCTTGTTTTAGTAAAGTGTAGAGCCTCCATGAACTGTGAGAACAGTCTCTGAAAGTTTACAGACAGTTGGACACCATCATTTCTAAAAAATATCTCTTTGTTTGGTGTTTTCATGGAGGCGCTCAAGAGCACAGTCTCAAGTCTCCACACAGGTGTTCATTTGGGCTGAGATCTGGTGACTCCAAAGGCAATAGCATTGCAAAGTTGGAAAAGCTATTTTGGGCGCCCCTGGTGTCCCATAAATTCTTTCTGTAGACGGATTACTTGACTCCCAGTTGGAGCGCTTGGATGGCTTGGGTTTTATCTGAGGTTGACAGCAGAAAATTGCAGGTCATGCAGGATTTTATGCATGCTTGAAGTTTAGACTGTCTGTTTTCATTAGCCTTGATTAATATATATATAATGGGGTATCATCTGCATGTATAAGCATATAGCATATATAAAGTAAAAAATGGTCCAAGCACAGAAACTTGTGGTCTTCTAAGCCAAAGGTAGTCAAACCTTTGGCTTAGATTCATCATTAACATGTACAGACTTCATCATTATCATCATTATGATAAGTATGATTGTCATAGTGACTGTTCATGTCCAGTATGAAAGCATCTATTATGCGATTTTATGTCCCCCGACTCATGTAGTCATGTAATTTGTCACTTGTCTGGACTATTAATTGCATATAGAATATAATGCAGACAACATACTGTCTTTTGTGGACACACACACACACACACACTTTTCTCCCTGGTGCTCACAGCTCTGCACTGATGACCCCTGTGTCACAGTGGTAATGTGAGACCTCATCTTAACTGACCTTAATGACTTCTGAATCCTGCCTCGATTACCCACCTCGATCTTTCCCTGTCTCACACACAACCTATTAGCATAGCGCTATCTTTAACCTACCTCTCTCATTCATTAATGAAGCAAGGGAATAGGTGAAGCGTATTTAATGAAATCAGAGTGTGACCAGCCCTACTAAATCATCTGCACAGGTTAAAGAGCAAATGGCTCTTTACACTTGATCATGCAGGCAGTAAAGCCATGTGCTCCGGATAGATTTTGATAAATTTGTCTTGGTCAAACTAAATGTAGGATTTGTAATACTATGTGAAAATGTCTGTGTGATAAAGAGTTGGAAAAAAAAATCCACTGTTCACATAGCAATCAGTTGAAACGACTCAATCAAAAACCTATAATAGTTAGAAGTTTTATCTATACTTACTTACTTTTTTATGACCAAATGTTTTGGTGAAAGGAAGTGAGGTGAGAGACAGTTTGTGTGAGGGGAAATAGAGGAAAGGAATTGAGTCATTTGAGAGACGAGAGGGAACTGAGCGAGGAAAAGACGAAACGAATGAAGTGACAGGTTGAGCCCGCCTGGAAGAACAGAAACTGTAAAACTGGTGATGCAGGATGTATGTGGGCTGAAAGGTGTGTCTGAGTGAACAAATCTGCGTCTGTGATAATATTCAGTTTGAGGTGTCAGTAAAATATAGTGTGTAAGGAACAAGTTTGGTTAAAACCACTGTTATTTTTAGGTTTAGCCATCAAAAAGCTGCAAAACAATCACACGGAAACATATAAACCAGGGTACAGATCCAACTTCGTGAGTTTTAGAGGCGATTGTTCACGAATGTGCATTTCTTTCACCAGAGAGTCGTGTGTCTGCCTGGTTCTGTTTCGTAAATCTCATTCACTGTGCAACTGGGTACATGTGCACAAGCCTCATGCCCACTGCCACCCTCTGGAGCTTCCTGTTCTGACTACCTACCCATGGCATTTTGTTCAACATTGCACACCAGTTTTCTTGCTTTGGTTTTTGTGGCTTTGTCATAAATAGCAGTTTAGACATAAGTGGACAGAATTGAATGAGTTTTTACTTCAACAGAGGAGGTGTAATGAAACTGAATTTTTTGCTGAATATTAATAACTCCGGTACTAGCCTGATTGGTAATGTTATTCTGGTAACGAGGCAGTAATGTTATTTTATGGCTCTAGGGCTGGTAGCTAATATGAAAAAAGTCCTTCAAAAGTCATAAGACAAGTTTATTCAGGTAATATAGCCTTTGTGCCATAAATTGCGACAGGTTCTCACTCCCAACTAATTGCATTGGTCAGGCACATTAAAAAAAAGCTAAAGAGATACCCATTGTGTTTAATTTTTGCAGGAGATGGTGAAAGCAGAGGCTTATGCAGGTGGTTTGTTATTCTATAGCCATTACACACTTATTTCATAATTATAAGTTAGACTAAAAATCCTCAGTATTGCCATTTTAATCACGATTAGTTGTGGTGGAGATAGTGATTTCAGTTTATGGTATGATTACTAAAACACACTTCTTTCACAATGAAGATTAGAATTAACGGAGCAATAACATGAAAATTAAAATAATATCATGCATCCAGTAAAGATAATGATAAAAATGAATCTCAGAATTCAAAAGTTTAAGCTAAAAGTATTCCTTTAATGATTTTCATAACATTTTACAAATCGATGTGCAGACTACAAAAAAAAAAAAAATCACCATCGGAAATGTCTAAAGAAAAACCCCAAACAAACATATATATATATATTTATCTATTATTTATATTCGGTTAGTCACATTATCAATTATATTTTCTGTGGTATCACCTGCAGCTGGCTCTAGAAATCCATGTGCATACATATTCTATATATGTGTGAGGTCTGCACATTCTCCTTTAGAAGTGCATGTTAATGTGTAGGGAATGGTGTATGGAGGCTTTTTGTGTGCATTTGTGTGTGTATGCATGCAGTTTTTATACATCTGGCCCCAGGTGTAGTTTCTGACATCCAATATTCAATGGAAACAAGACGAAAGCTGTTCCACTGAAAAGAAACTGTGCTCCAAATACAGCACGTTTACACACACACACACACACACACACATACACACACACACAGCTACACAAAGCCATCTTCCACGTGCTGAGCTGATGACAGATAGTTAAATGTAGTGTTAACCAAACATATTCACCATCACAATTTGCGCTTTTCACCCAAAACACAGTTCAAATTTATTGCCAAATAAAGCCTGTCTGTGTACCTTCCATAAAACACATTATTGCATTAGAGCGCTAAGTGTGAGTGTTTGGGAAAGGTCACTCGGAAAAGTGGGACATGATTGGCGAGTGGTTATTTGCAGTCAGTCATCGTTGTGACGTGAAAATCCATAGGGAAGAAGAGTTGCCTCTCTCTCCCTGGCTGGAATTGACCACCAATCGATGGTCTGGGAAATTGGTCGGTGGTGCAGAGCTATGGGGTGTGGAGCAAAGAGGTGTTGAAACTGTTTGGTGAAGCATTAGCTAAAGATTATTTACGATCATACATATATTTCTGCTGACACATCGGCAGTTAGGTCCCGGATTACAGGTCTTTCATTATGCGCCAAATGTTTCTGTTTTCTTATTCTAAATGGCAGACTTGGAATTGTATTTCCCTGCAAATGGTTACTCTGTGATTACATGCTGGAGTCCAAATGAGGATCATTTACTCATCTACATTGTCCTCCCGTTTGGGCTCAGGTCTGCAAGCCCAAATGTGATGCGCTCTCATTGCCATTTTCTCATTTTGTCTCCTCCTTTCCTCGGTGCTCCCTCCTCCCTCACTTTTCCTGGCTCCACTGGTCTCATTTCCTTCTTTCATTCGCCCTCTCTTTCTCTTTCTCATTTTCTCTCTTTTCCCAGTACCACAGAGACTTGGAGATGAGCTTATCACTTTCTGCATCACAGAACCAAGCTGTCATGCTGGCTCTGAATAAGCCTGTGTGTGTGTGTGTGTGTGTGCACGTGTGTGGAGAAAAAGATGTGAGGAACAGCTTGTGAGTGCAGGTACTGTGGAACAACATATATATATATGTGTGTATATATATANNNGAATGAACTCTGAGAATATTGATCGAAAGTCTGTGACACACTGGCGACCTGTGAAGGGTTTACTCCACCTCCTGCCCCGACGTGTGCAGGGACAAGCTTCATCTCTCTGCGGCCCTGAGCAGAACAAACAGTTTAGGTAATGGATGGATAGATGGATGGATGCATGGCAGCCTGACCAATCAGTGGTAGATGTCATTTAACACTTTCAAGAATTGCACCACAGTGTATTGCGAATCCATTACACAGTCTGGAGATGGCATAAAATTACTTAGTATTAGCAGAATCGACACATCCACAAAATAATGTTACCAGGAATAGAAATATAGGTTCAAAGGAATATCATTTGTTCTACACACAAAAGGAAATTCTTGACCAGACATGTGGGTATATGACTGTTCAAAGGTGATAAAATGTCATTAAGGGTCGGAAGACAAGATGAAATGACCTGGAAAAAGATTCTTTTTCAAGATCAATATAGTGTCAGGCTATCAAATCAATGGAGAAGATTTTTTTTCATTTAAATGTTTCTGGAAGTCACTGCATTGACTAAGAATGAAAAGAAAATCTCCATATTGTAAAAGAGGACAAAAGAAACTCAAAAGAATCCATAGAAGTCTCTTGTTACTGATATTGAAGTCTGGGTCTTTGCTAAGCTCCTATACGTTGTTTCGCCTAATTTAAAACCTGTATGAACAGAAAACAGCATGAAACAGATTTTTTTTTACTTGAGGTAACATGAGGCCAAAGATCACAGCAGCACTAAAAAAACAAACAAAAAAAAAGTGTATTTGACAGTGTGTTGTTCACATCACGGCCGCTGATCATCCCCACTCCATGTTACAATTATCCATACTTCTATGCCATTAAAAAAATCACTGCACAATTTATTTGAACTCACAACACCATAAATGAGATCTGCTACCTCTCCGTATCTTAATGAATGTTTGTAACTGAAGCTTGATAATCATTAATTGTGTATGCAAACATCACTTTTACCATTGACCCATCCATCATGTTGTTGATCCAGCTATGTATTTTTTTTGATGGTTTGAAGAAAGAAGCACAAAATGTTAATTTCTTCTGTCGCTTCACAAAAAGGTTTTATCCAACCCCTTTGTTTCTAAGTTTCCTGATTCATGAATGTGAAGGAGTCATTTTCATTGGAGCAAACAGCTATTAAGTGGGCACCACACGCGTCAGTAATTCAGGGGCTTTTGATGTGGTGAAGCCTGACATGAAGACAAAATTACCATCCAAACATCACTATCTTATAACATGCTCTCCTGTGTTGACCAGGATGTGCTGATATCTGAGCTGACTCCTGCAGCGATATTCTTGCCAAAGCTGCTCACGTCACCTCCAAAATGTTCCACCCCACGTTTCATCTACGCACTTTGGGAGGTTCGGCTTCTTCATCTTTTTCTACAGATGCCGCAGAGCTGGCAGCAGGCAGCTGTGGTTTGAACCAGTAAAACTCAACATGCAAATCAGCGAAATCAATGAAAACCATCACACGGCATGTATGACAAGTATGAGTACAGTAGAAGGCAAGAACAGGAAAAGTATGGGCGCGCTTGGATCCTCTTCAAGGACTGACAGCGTTATCTCTGATGCTGTATATGCAACTCAGATTGCATTTTCCCCATGCTCTTCCAATAGACAGGTACAGAGAGTCCCTGCAGATGTCACTGAATATGAGGAACTGCACTCTGCATACATGCTCCAGAATTTCAAAAACCATGGTGGATCTGGTTCTCTTCCACAATGCAAGGCTTAAAGTCACAGAGTAGTGAGAAAAAAACACTTTTATGTTTTATAGCATCTGCAGTGGTGGCGTCAGCTGTTGAAACTAGATTCAGGAGATGACATGCACACTTATGATGCTGTGGGAGTTGGTACTCAAGGCCGGTGTTGCCTACTAAAATAGCATAGACATCTTGATGCTCCACCTCCCAGTGACTTTCATCTCCTGAAGCACCATACATGATCAAGTGTCTCTCCACCTGCTCATCATTTGAGAAAGTTTTCACAAGGGCTTAGACAGCTATCTGTTGTTGTCCTACATCAAATGTGTGGGAGCTTTTCATGCGTCGGCAAGCCAGCACATCACAGCACCTCGCTAAAGAGGTCTGGTCTATTTGATGACGAGTGACAATGCCAAGTAAAAATTATGCTTTTTTTTTTTTTAGGTCCTAGCGGGTTCTTGTGGTTGCTACATGATTGACAGAGCTAAGCTTTCAGTGATTGTTCTCTTCATGCTCTCTGCAGCTCTTTGAGGCTTTGTGAATTTTTAAGAACAGTGTTTTCCTTGTCATTACTGACGTGACATGGCCGGGCTTGCGGGGTTTCCAACATGTTTCTATCATGTCTTGAATCGCGGAACTGCAACCAGAGAAAATGGCCGGTTGCCTTCTGAAATGGATTTGAGCAAGTGCTTGTCCGTGTCTTGCTGATGGGACACAGAGGGAAAATGCACTTGCGACCCAGATATATATTGTGGAGGATTTTCCTTTTCAGCTGGACTTTGTGTAGTCAGTAGACATCTTCTGTTTGTGGGATTGATAATAAAGTAGCCTCCACATTGCTAGACACAAGCTTATTTAAATTGGGAGTGTTTTTTTCTGTGTCCTCACAGTTACAGAAAAATAAAAGCCCAGAAAGATATGTACACATGTGGGGATGTTTTAATTAGACCTAAAATGAAGCTCCAAGGCCAAGGTCAAAGCTGAATATCATTAAAATGTGAAAAACACCTTGATATAACTGCCACTGTGCTTTGCACCAAGGCATTTATTAAATTGTTTTTGATTTATGAGTTCAGTGAAATTGACTTACAACACTAGAAAAAAAAGGTAGCAAAAAATAAAAGCACAGAAGTGTCGCCTATCACTACTTTTTTAATAACAGTAGTAATATATTGCATTTTTATACCACCTTTAAAGAGACCCAAGGGCACTTAGAAGAGTGATTGAAACAGTATTGCTTTATCTTTACATAGAGAGAGGCCGCAGGAGTAACCGAATGTATGATATGTTAATACAGTTTTAAAACTGTGGTCATAAACTGAACCTAAGGTGACAGACGTGCCTGCTCTCTGTCAGCTCAGTGTCACTGCAGAGCTCTGAGGTTCTGCTTTTAAATGAGCATCAACAACTGGAGCAGGGTATCATCTGACAGCGCCAGTTGCTCGCACTATTTGAATGTAAGGGCGGATATTTCACTTCAGTGTTGGGGGCAGCAAGAAAAGCATAAAAAATCTTAGTGGCTGTTTCTGAAGGGGACACCATGTGTGTGTGTGTTTTTTTAGACATATGTTAAATAAAAGCACATTGCACTTTTTGCTATAGCACCACCATCTGGTCCAATTGCAATGTACCTACTGAGGAAGAAGTCATCAGATTGTGTAATGTATCATAATTCATTAACGGTTCATTAGCAGTGGTTGACTTCAGTCCTAAGGTCCTTATTCTTCAGTCATGTTCAATTGACTTTTCTCTTTCAACAAAATTTTTTCAACACAGCTGCTCATTTTTTTTTGATAATGTAAAAAGAGTTAAATGCAAATTCATGCTTCAGAGGTGATCCTGTCATATTACATTGCTGATGCAGAAAATTACTTAAAGCTTTTATTTGTAGAATCCTGGATGCCTGAAAAACCTCTTTCCACTTCACACAGTGGGAAGCAAAAGAAACAAAAACCCTTTATCTCTTTATCTCTCTTTTTTTTGGGCAGATGTTCTAGTATTTTATCTCATGAATGTATGAAAAGCACTGAAAACACATTTTCTCATCCAGCCTCATACATAAGCTCTCTACTCTCTGTCCATGTTTTGGTCTTTGCACATGAGAGAAATTTAGAAAAAGGTGATGTCACATACTGTTACCTATCAGGATTTAGCAAATAAATCCTGAATCCTGAATCTGGTTCTGAAATCTGATCTGGGACTCCCCACAGACAAAACCGCCACCCCCTCTTTAATTTACTTGCTTACTTTCACTCCAGTCTTGGGATCATGAATATGTTATTTGATCCCATAGACATGTACAATTGAGCCAAGAGAGCCTGATATTGCTGTTTGACATAAATGCCTTGGGGACAGACCTTTTTTTTAATGTATATTATGTGGTCTGAAGTTATTATTTTCTGACTCTTGGGAAATTGGAAACACAGTAAAATGAACCATTAGAAACAAATAGAAATAACCAGTTTTCTTTCTGTTAGCTACGTTTGTTTATGTAGGTCATACAGAGGCATTAGTATTAAACCGAGACGGTTTCCTGACTACATAGAGCAGGTTTAAACCAGAACACACGCATTTAGGTTACTCTATGTGATCTCCTTATTATAATTAATGTAATAACTGATGTAATATTTTTTTTCACTTGCATTCACTGAGCTTCCCCTGATGCTGGTTGGAGACCCCCTGGAGAGGCCCGCCTCCAGCTTAGAAAACATCTGAAAATCTGAAGATCTGAAGCCAAGGTTTTGGGAACTTTAAAGGAGAGTATAGAATAGTGAAGCCCCTGTGTTTTACATGTTGCCTTTTGTGTTGTGTTGTCCTGACACACAGTATGTACGCTGATGCTTTACTATCAGTTTTTATTGTTGAAACAAGTTAATCCTCTGGAGTCGACTGAGGTGCCACCACATCCAAATCACATGACCGATATATGATGACATAACATGCAGCCTTGCTGAGTCTCTGTTTCAACTTGCGTAAAAAATGTTGCCCTTCAAATTATTTTCTAGTTTTTAAATTGTGTTGATAGGTCGAGAAAAAATTGAAGTGGCACAAATAATTTGTGACACAAGGTGAAAAAGTAGAGCACTGGAAGGCTGTTAACAAAAAGAAGATCTACAGGGTTTAAGTTCCTCTTTAAAAATGTCTGATAAGTGGTGCACTTGTTCTTTAAAGCATATTCTATCATGTTGCATCATCATTTTCCCAAACTTGAGATGAATTCACCCTTCAAAGATTTTTCTTTTATTTTTGTGATCACATGACGCTTTCAATCAATTCAACACGCATACAAACATTTTGTCACGATTGCGATACTTGTATAACGTAAATCTCTTGACACAGCAAACGTGGCCATTAGTGACCACAGCAGCCTCCCTGTGCAGCACACTGTCTAGCACTCACACTGGCACTGATATTATAATTAGCTTATCTGTTGCGCTACTGGCCAGCTGGGCAAATCTTCAATAATACAGCAGACACTAGCAGGGAATGAATAATTAAATGAGGTACAAGAGGGGGAGAGTGGTAGCATGATAATATGCTGAGGTATTGTGAACAGTGTTTGCTGAAGATGTGGCAGGAATCTCTCCGAGGGTGACGGAGTAACGTGCTCTATACGGACACTCGATGTGCATAGAGGCCCCCCTTCTTTTCTTTTGGGCGACCATTGACCTTCTGATGTCTTTGTTACCACTAATGATGAAATAAACAGATGGTGTCATAGCCACATATTTTGGCCACAGTGACTCAGGGCGCTGTTGAGTCACGGGTCAGACTCTCCCGAGCATCACTCTTAACACTAAGACAGAATCTTTTAGAAAATACTACCAAAAATAAATACATAACCCCATGACCGCAAATGACAAGTGCAGTGACTCCTCCTTTGCAAAATTATGTTCCGCTTTGCCTCCTTTCTGTACTCAGTGCTGACTTTGTAAAACACATTTTAGTCATTCATTTACAGTATGTTTTACAACTTAGGTTCAGCTCTGTTGTTAGATATGGTCTATTCATTTTTATCTTGATCTTTTGAAAAATCATTGTTAATGGTAAAAAAAAAAACTGCATTGAGAAAAAAAAGGTACGGTTCAAATTCAGGTAATTAGTTGTTTGTTCTCTCATAAATAATCCCATACAAGAGCGGCAGTCTTTATCATAATAATACCCTGTATAAACCAGCCATATAAAAAAACTACTGTGTGGTTTACCAACATGCAGGTAGACATACAATATATGAGCACAAAGGCACTGAGCACAGCAGGGCTCAGCTGAAACATTCACTGTTACTGCTAAGGAGCCTGAGCATAATTGTGTATGGTCTCATTTAAATTCACTCTGTGAATCCTGGACACATTACAGAATGTTTTTTTATATTTAGGGCATAACAGAAGTCACACACACGCACACAGAGGAAGCACAACATCAGTACAGTATCTAGGCTGAGAGCAGATGACTCAGACGCAGCAGTAGGGCAGTATGTGATGGCTCTATTGGGGGAATTTTATTCTCCGTGCAGCTCTACGATTTAGACATAATTAAATCAGGGCCCTCACATAAAAATGCTGTAACTAATTAACCAATAAATTATCAGTTGCTGCTCCATAAATCATGATGTACAGATCAATTTTTATGTGCAATAGTTGAGAAAAGCTGAAACTTGCCGCTTAAAAGCGACAGAACATGCCTTAATATATTTTTGACTTAAGAAATTGTATAAAGTTAGAAAAAGTTAAATGTGTTTGATATATATTAAGGTACAGTTCTGCAGGTCAAGATTGAGGGCCACACCAGTAATTGTGTCTAACTACTAGTGTGGCCCACAATTGCTACAAAATCCAAATACACTGTATATTACATTCCTGCAACGCTTGTGTTTTTAGCCAATTGGGGGCAGCATATACAAGTTGTGAGCACAACATTGACAAATTAGTGTATTTTAAGCTGATATGGGTGCATCCATTTGGTGGAGCGTGATATGAGACACTGTGAGATACACCAAAACAGCATGAATTAACAGAGGCAAACAGATAAATGCTGAGTTTGACGAGATATAAAAGACAAGTGGAGTGAGCTGCAGATTGTGGTGTAATTCTCTGTAGGTTCATCACTTTGAGTGCTACCTTTCCACTGTCACATAGTTACATTATGATCTCACACTAGACTATTACTATCAGAATATCGAATGCTGTTGCTTGATTTGGTATTAAACAAATGACAAAGATAAGTTCAAACATGAAATATAGCAAAGAAGGTTGGCAACTTCCAAGCTTCATTGGATCCAAACTAAAATAACACACCTGAGCAGATAAAATATTTAATAATCTAAGCTATATTATCAACAAAAGGGAAATTGATGTAAATGGATGAAGTGCAGTGAACATAAAATAGGTTTACCCACCTCTCAACATCTGACTTCAATCTTGTTGGTTAATATCTTTTCATTATCTTCGCTACATAACCTGGGTAAGTCAAGCACTGAAAACACCGATGCTCAGATGCATCAGGTGTTAATGGGATGCACAAATCGTGCTCTACCAACTACACCAACCCAGAGAGAAATAATTTCACTTCCACCAATAAATTGGTTTGCACGAGCCTCTGGGCAGCTGCCAGACAACAACATGGTGGGATTTTCACAGCATCACCATTTTATGTTGAGTCGACAACATGTACCAACTGATTACTCAGTCAGAGGACTAAACTAGCTTTCAGGACTGTCACAGTCAATACAGCGAGCGGTTTTATTCTACTGTATGTAGCCACTTTCAGGTGGTGAGTGCAAACACCTGTAGCTCCATGTCATTAAACAAAAAGAGGCACCACCTACTCCTGCAGTTGGTACTACACCATAACCACAGTATATATTTTCACAGTTTACATACATGTCCCTCATCTTATGCGTTAATATTAAATTAATATAAACTGTGTAATAGTATTAATATATTTACTATACTTTGCTCCAGATATGTCTGAAGTGATATTTACTAGCAATATTAAACAGCTCTGGTGACTAACATGTCCAGGTTGCTTTATCACCAAAGCAGTCTGCAACTTCATAACGGAATATTAATTGTATAAATGAGTGATGAGTGGGCGAATAAACAAAGAAAAGAAAAAGCTCATTGTGATGCAAATGTGATATGAAAACTCTCAGGTGCTCCTGGTAGCTGCTGGTACCTCGCGCATTAACGGCAGCACCATCATTTACCTCCATCTGAGAGGCATCCAGAGAAATGAGAAAGAAATGACGCCTCTTAAAACCACAACTGGCAGTGGAAACAGCATGGCCATTAGCATGCACTTGTAGCGTGCTCTGAGGCGATTTATGTAATCTAGGCCTGAATAAATGAGCCTGACATTAAATGATAAATTGATGTTAATGAGTAATCATTGAGGCACAGCAGATATGAAGTCTACATGCACTCAAATGTGACAACCAATACAAGATGCTTACTTCCCGCAATTCACCCCCCTGCCCCATGCATCCATAAACAATTAATAATCATCATTTTGAAATGGGCTGATAAACTAGCAGCACCCTCAGATAAAGCATTTTATAGCATATTGCAAAGTGATGGCCGTGTGTTAATTATGGAACATATAAAGAAATAAATGAAAATTCACTTAACTGTATACGACAGGAGAAAAAAACAGCTTGAAAGTGTTCTCAAGTAATTACCCCCCTCTATGAATCTCCATGCACAATTGCAGAATTGCAGAACAGTGACATTAATGTTTGATGGCAACGGAAACATCTGATAAAAGGCCGGAGTGAGAAACACGTCACTTTTTTCATTCTAGATTTTTTTCCCCCCACTCTGTGTTACCTTTGTTGTGTTTTGTTTGTAGATGAAATGGCTTAGATCTTCTTAAAACTGACAGGCACGTTGGACAAATTATTCTGTTACGGCTTTGATCCCCCTCTTGGCCTTTCAAGCCTGGGGGGCTTCAAAGAGGTGCATAACTGAAAGAGGACATAGTAGCTTACAAGAGGCCTTGTCCATGTCCTTGTCAACCAAGACCCAGACATGGGTCACATTGGCAGGCTAGTGTGGTGTACAAGTATGTCAAAATGAGATCAATTATTGATTTGGTTTCTGATTTAAGCTTTGTTTATCACCTCATTTATGTGATCAAAGAGGACCTGATGAAATGATTACTTTTAATGGGATGGTCTGACATCTTGGCTAGTATGTTTATTCACAGTCATTCAGGAGAGACGGTTGAGAAGGTCGATACTGCTCTCGTATCCGCGTGTTAAGTGTAAGGCAGAAACCAGGAGGCAATTAACTTAGCATAGCATAAGGACTGGAAGCAGTCGCACACAGCTAGCCTGGGTCCATTAAAGTTCACAAATACATCTACAGGCACATAAAGCCTAATAATGAAGACACTCTATCCTGTTTGTTTAATGTGTACACAAACACAGTTTGTGGTTTTGTATGGTCTGTAAACCACGCTTACAGTGCCACTAAATAAGAGCTCACCTTGAGATAATCATGTTTAAGCATAAAAGAAAGGTGTTATTTTGTTGGTGGGTGTAAGAGGTGGCAGACCTGAATTCATATCGTCACATCTCCACAAGTCCTTAGCAACGTTCTCAACCAATGTACAGAACACATTTGTCCCTTTCAGCCCATGTCTAATCCTCTCCTAATTCTACACCAGTAATCCTGTATCTGAGCTGAGATGTGATCTTTAAAGGGACTGTGAAAAGAGGTTTTCTGCCAAGGCTGAGAGGAAGAAAGTACTTATTTGATAACCTTATTGTAAATGCAATTTCCTGAAAAGGTGGGAAAGCATATTTGCTGTAGTATACAATAAAGGAAAAGGAGAAATGGGGGCATCTATTCACTGCAGCTTTAATGTTTTCTCCACAACAAGCTTTGCTTGCTATAATTTAATCAGGCCACTAGGGATGGACCAAAGACAGCAACAAATAAGAAACTGGTCAAGCATCAAGTTGAGAAAACATTTTGATGAAAGGCTGTGTTTTTCTCGTGACTTAGATAGGGATGTTCCCAAATGTAATATCTGCAGTATTTGAAAAAGCCAAATTTATCGTAAAATACATGCGGATTCAATCACTTTTATTTGGCCAACAAAACATGATGTACAACTGAGAAATATAATTTGTACTGACAGCCAGTGGATAGTTTTGCACAAATTATTTATTTTTACACAAATATACATTAAACAAGTATGTGTTAGATACGTGTAAGACTTTGTTGGGATGTTGAGATGTTGGAATTGTAGGAAAGCAAAGTGAATCACATTGAAAAACAAACATGTTCCACAGTCACAGTCATGAAAAAGTTGACTTAAAACTACTGGCAAACACTTTCACTGTAGTATGCTAGACCTATGTTGATTACAGCAGTTGGATTGAATACAGCATAAAAATCAGTTTGAAGAGACTTGAAATAGCAGAACCACAGGTAATCCATTACAGTGAATCCATCTCCCACTTGAGAAGTGATATGACAAATATTAAGGTTTGGAATGGTAAGTAACAGTGTTTATTCCTGAAGATCTATAGACAAGATAAATTTCCCTCACCGTAAATAAATAGATGCTCACTCTTTAGTTTTTGTTTGTTGCCGGAAAGCATTCTGGGAAAAAATCAGTCAGGAGAAGAAGTACAAAAGTTTGGTCCAGGGAACATTGCTGAAACAAAAGTAAAGTGCAGCATCTTAGCACACAATGACTCTGAAATGCAGTGGGATCACAGATTGATGGAAACAGTTCAAACATATCTGACAGTGGAATTTTCCTTAAAGCATTCTCATTGATTATTCACATTGATTATTTTGAGACAAATGCTGGGTGATGCTTATTAAGAACATTATCGAGACTGTGATGAATATTGCTGCTGGCTGAGTGAAAGGCTCAGTGCAAACCCTGATACATTTTCACACTCCTTTTATTCCTTACGAATGAGCTATTTAATTATTTATGGTATAACGTCACCGTGAAGCCGCAGCGCTGTTCGTTTATTTTGCCTCTGGGCACATTGCCCTTGTCATGCAGGGTCACTATCATTTGGCTATTTCTTGCTGGGCTCCATGTCTTCTCATCTTTTCTCTGAATATTTTCTTTCCCTTAAGGAAGGATGCAGTGAGCTCAGACTAGAAAGGTTCAGAAACATCAGTGCTCTTATGCAAAAATGAAAATGACTGGTCACTAGAATACTACCTCTGCAAAGGAATTCAAAATGACAAATTCAGAATAGTTGAGCAGCATTGAGGTCTCTTGACTTTGAGAAGCTCTACCAGGAACTGTTTAAATGTAACAATTTAAAATAACTAGACTTAACTCACAACAACAAATACAGCAAGTACAAAAACTTATTATATTTTTAAACATATATTTTGCTTAGCAGCTGGCTTGTATTCATTGTGGCACTGAAAGCAAAAGGTCAGTGCTGTTGGTACCTAATAACAACAATGGTTGAAATGAATGTAACACATAAACGTTTTAATCAAGTAAAATAACTGTACAAACAGAGATACTACACAGAGTGCTCAGAATCCTGTTGGCAATTGGATTCCTCATGTTTTCTCCTTTTACTTTTCCAGTGCTGATAGAGTTTATTGAGAAAAGAAAAGAAAAGAAAAGAAAAGCATCACGCTCAGCGTTTTATCTCCTCTACCTCCTCCAAAGTAACTCTTCACCTTTCTTGCTTACTCCCACTTTTTGGCAGTGATAAGAACATGTCAAATGCAGATCTAGTAGCTATGTAGGTGATGACCCATCTGATTACCTTATGCACTGCTGACACACTTTAGTTCAAAATTTATATGCTGCTTTTGATGAGGTGAGGTCATGCCGATGCAAACATAGCCAGGTTTACAGTAACAGCAATGCAGCCTTGAGGATACTGCAAATAATTACTCATATAACAGTAAACTTATATGAGTAATTATTGATTATTATTTCCTTTTCAGCGTGGTTACTTTTGCCTGATACTGATACCCAGCTGAGTATCACAAAATGTGTTAAAGCATATGAATAATTACTGCTATTACTTATCTGTAAAGTACAATATTACCTCACAATGTAGGTCAGCACATTCATCTAGTGTCAGTGGCTCTATCAACAGGCGAACACTGATGAACTATATATTAATTTCAGTGCTTAAAACATACACAGGAACATGTATGGTCCTTTTGAGGGGTACAGGGGGAAAGAAACGACATTTAGATATTCAATATACCACACAGCCACTGCAAATAAGAGGAGGGCTGCACATCCTCCCAGACAGTCTGGGATTTTAAACCACTGAGGGTGCTGTTTTTGAAGTTTAGAACTGAAACATTTCATCTTTCAAAATGTCAGTCCCACTTCTGTGCTAACACATGACTATACTTTCAAAGTCATGCAAGGAAGACATAACTATGATTAAATTGTCCCCTGCTATTTACAGCATACTGACCTTCTTTTAATCTCCCCCCAAATCTACTGGCCTTTCCGGTGGTAGATTACTACCTTCCCCTGGTTGCCTGTCTGCATAGATAATATTTAGTTGTCTTAAATCAAATCTGTGTCTATCTATCTGTCTTTCATTGCCTTCTATCGATCTGTTTGCTTTTAATCATCATATCATAACAATAATATCATAACACTGCATTGCAATCATAGTGTAATGAGGCCCCAAATTAGCTCTACCAAAGAATTTTGAGATGTAATGAAAAGCACAAATGTCCTCCTTGCTTTGAAAAATAATGCTTCAGTTTTGGAGGACAAGAAACAAACACCACTCGAAAAAAAAAAAAAAACTCCTCAAAAAACTATGTGAAACTACACAGAAGTCTTCAACTGATCAGCAGGAGTGAAGGACAGGAGACTCATTATGACACAAAGCAGGTATGAAAAAAAAAGAATAAATTTAAGGTATTATCATAAAACCTTTCACTGAGTTGGCCCCTTATCTTTCTTGAAGGAATTCTCATTTTCCTCCATCCATCTCAGAAGTGCTGTCATTTTGAAAGGTAGACCAGCACAACTGTCAGCTGAGAAATAACCTATCAAAATTTAAATGAGAATGTTTTCGAGAACAGGATTAAAGTTGAATTTGGATTTAATAAACAAAGCCACAAAGTGTTGTAGCTGCAAACGATTCAGTCAGAAGCACTTTAGACAGGAAACAACTAAAACACCTCCAAGTTAAGAAACTGCACACTGGTGACCTGCACAGGTAAGATCTTACTCAACACGTAGGCAGATTACTGCAAGCTGTGACTGTGGAAGAAAAACAAGATACGTAGAAAATTATGCTTAGAATAATCATTTTTTTAAAACATATTTCTTCCCTTCATTAATGGTTACTTTAACAAAAAACAGTATAAAGACACCACATGTATAATTTATGTAAACAGAATGAATGTTAAAATGAATGTTAAAATGAAACATTAATGTCATACCCATGCCTCTAGAAACAACATAACAAGTGAATGTGACCAAGAGCATGAAGATTGGCTGTTTCCATTCATTTCTAATAGTTATTTCTAATGCTTACTACCAGGTACCGGGTGTTTTATCAGGTAACATCAGACGTAACATTGCTGGGGTTTGCTTTGTCTGAATTTGACTTATTTGCTACCTGAAGGTTTGTCTCCTCAGCTGCCACCTGCTCTCCTCTGGGTGAAGTGGTCTCCTCGCCATGGTGAGTGCAGCAGAGGGCACATGTGACCTAATGTTAGGTCAAATATTACCGCTTGACCATGAAGCAGGAATTATGTCTCTTGAAATCTGCACAGATTCTGATATTGAGCTTCCATTTTCTTTTACCACTGACTGTTGATTTTCTTACATTCATATTTAACTGTTGCTCAAATGGTGCCTTTGCCTCTTTCTGCCCCTTGAGTCCGGTTGAATCATTTTCCAGGGTTTTTGTTTTCCATGTACAAAACAGTTCATTATATACGATAACATGTATTACTGAAGAGGATTTTCTGCCACTTAAAAGCATGAAATGCCATTCAGTAATATAAAGTAGTCCTTTAATTCCTTTAATCTTATCTAATAAATTGGTCAACGCAACAATTTTCAGGGATGCACACTTGACCTTGAACTCTCCTATGGTTTCTGTGTGGAGGATGTGAATTTGGTTTGTTTTTGCCATCTCTGATCAGGCAGTGTTCTTTCCAAGTTCCACTCCTCTCTCGTGACCCCAACCACCCCTTACTGATTCGCTTCCGCACCCTGAATTCATCCTCTGTGCCTCATTTATGCTGAGCTTTTACTGCCTCAAACATATTTTTAACACATTTTTTCATCATAATGATTAGTAGAATTTCTCTGCAGAGGGGCCCGTCAGCGGGCATAACTAATGCACAGTTGAATCCTCCCTTGAGAGATGGGAAAATTTCTAGATAGTGGAGACTCTGCAGCACATGAACACTGATTTCACAAAGCTTGATGTTGACTCCTGCCCACCTTTGACATCAGCCCACTTCAGTGAAATCTCTCTGTCAGTCTGGGAACACACTGTTGCACAAGCTGCCCTTCAGACTGCATTCTCACCTGGTTTTTAAAAGCCACATTTCAGGCAGATGGTCCAGAAATTTAAACCATTATTAACTGTCTACTAGCATTTTCCCACACAATTTTAACAGCCCACCGTTTACACCCTTTTAAAGAAATCTTCTCTGGGTACCTCTGTAATTTTAGACCCATCTCTAAACTACAATTTTTGTCCAAGATTTTCAAAAAAGTTGTCCGTGCTTGACTGTCTTCTTTAGATTTCAGCCAGGTTTTCGCTCTAAATACAGCATTGAAACTTCTCTGGTCAAGGTCTCCAATGATTTTTTCTTGCCACAGACACAGGTTTTTAATCTATTCAAACTTTCCTCAACCTCAGCTCATTCTTTGACACCACTGACCACAATGTCTTCATCACTCGTCTGAAAAATATTGTTGGTATCAGTGATATTGCTCTCATATGATTTGCCTCCTCTCTGTCTGACAAGTCTTTCTGTGTTACACTTGGAGAAATCTCCTCTTCACAGTCTTCTCTGTGTTGTGGGATCCCCCAAGGGTCTGTTCTGGCCTTCCTGCTATTATCGTTTACATGCTATCCCTGGGGAAATTTTTTATTGACATATTATTATGCTGATGATACACAACTGTATGTCCCTTTTAAGCCTGACACTAATGTTTACTGCTTCATGCTCTGCCTTGCTGATGTGAGGAATTGGATATCTGAAAAAAATTCTGCAGTTGAATGACTCCATATCTGAAACAATGATAATTACCCCCTTCTGCCCCTGTACAAGCAGCATTAACGGTCGCTCTTTTAGTCTGGTTGCCTTATCTGACAATGTTGAAAAAGAGGCAGGTAACCTTAGAGTTACTTTGACTCAGAGTTGTCTTTTGATGCTCAGGTGACTAAAGTGGTGCAGTCATGCTTTGTTGCAGCTAAGACATTAAACAAGATCAGGTAATTACTTTCCTCTGCAGATTTAGAAAAGGAAATTCATGCTTTTATTTCTTCCAGTCTTGACTTCAGCAATGCACTCTATTATGGAATCAGCAGGTGAAACATCTAAATGCAAAGTTGATACAAAATGCTGCTGCTAGGATTTTCACTCAAACAAAGAGAGACAACCACATCACACCAGTCCCGGCTATCCTTCACAGTTTACCTGTGAGTTGCAGAACTGATTTGAAGATTTTCTGTGGTTGGGCTCTTGCCTGAATCTGCTATCTGTTAACCCCCTATGAGCCTGATCACTCCTTGAGAACCTCTGCACGGGCTCTACAAATGGTTCAAAAATCTCAATTTGCCTTTAAAGGTGACCAGGCCTTTGTTGTTTGGGCCCCTCAGCTGTGCAACTCCCTGTTTGTGAATCTGATGCAAGCAAGCTCGGTAGTATGTTTTAAGCCTCTTCTTAAAATGCACTTTTACTGAAAAAATGTGGCTTTTTCTTAACAGATGGTATTTATTGTAACTATTTGGATTACATTATCTTCTTTTATATCTTATACATGTTTTGGCTCCTGTTTTATTGTAAAGCACTTTGGAACTTTTAGTTTTAGAAGGTGATCACCATTCATTGAAGGTGAAGGTGATCATTAAAATATGTAAAATAGGACAAAATAAACTAATAAGCTGGGTTGTAGTTACACACCCAAAGTGTGAATGAAATGGGTTCTCAAATACAAAAAGGGTTTGTTGGCTACTTGGCTACACTGTCATTGCCTTATTGAGCTGATATAGAGAACAGTTGTCTATTTAAGGTAATCTCCTCTGTCTGATACATATGAGAAAAAGGAGGCTAAGCATGCTTGGTGTCAGAGCCAGTGCACTGGAAGCAACACACTCATATTACAGTATGTTTTTGTTTTCATGCTTCAAAGTTCTGCACACACAGTAGTATCCCACTTTGCCAGGTGGGGTGTTATCTAAGTTTTGAAGTGATTGATTCGAATAAACTGCAGGCTTCCACAACAGCTCTGCCATCTTTGCTGTAGAGCTCTCACTGTTGAGGAGTGCAGAAACGCTACAGATTGAAGCTTTAAAGTCTGCAAAAGCATGGCAGAATTTATCAATTTCACACAGCTCAACAGTTTATCGTTGTTTGAGCCTAATATGTCATTGCCAGTCAAGAAGCTTTCATCCACAGAGTAATTAGGTTATTAATATTTATTTGTTCATTTATTTCTTTTCCATTCATTGCTTGGCAACAGAATTCAAATCAGGATGTAACAACTGGGTCAATAGAGCCTTGAAAAAAACTAAGGTCAGTTTGTACCTAGGGAGATGAGAAATATGTCAAAAAAATGAATGAATTCATATTAACACTAAATTCATGGTCAACATAGTGAGCCATTTTATTAGCAGTGAAGGAATTATTAGATTAAAGAAGGTTAAAGCCTCTACACTTTTGCATCCATCTCTGCAGAAATGCTCATGGGTTTTTTTTCTTCAAGCAACCTCAGAGCTTTTCAAATACACTCTTATATGGGTCACTTGATAGTATGATAAATGAGGAAGAGGTGTACCAAGGGACATTAGTGTTGGATCTTGGGAGGCAGGATGAGTCCCAAAGCAGTGGTCGCCTTGGGCTTAGCCCAACTTGCCTCCCCAGGGGAAATGTGTGACTAATATAGTCTCCAAGTCTAAAAATAATTATTATCTCTGGGTTCAGCTTGCAAAGGACATGTGTGGTGATGTGCTTTGTAGAGCCCACACAATACTTAAAGCAGCTCAATGGAACTTTTAATTTTTTGTTAATTTTAGCGGCCCGGCAGTAAGCAGCTGAAGCAACTTGAATACAACCAGAATAAACTCCAGCACTGTTTTGTCTAACATCATGGAAAAATATGGTGTAGTGTCAGGTATTGTAATTTTGACGATGTCGTTCTTGTTTGCTGACATAGAAGCATCAGTATGAAATTGAAACTGTTTCATAACCAGTTAAAACTCCATAAAGTACTTTCAATTGGAGTGTTCTGGAGCTTTAAATGCTTGTACTTAAACAGGAATTGTAAGTGTGTAATCAGTTTTGCATGGGTTACACTCAAGTCATGACCTCATTTGCAGATATTTTATATCTTGCGACATTTGGTTTAATATATTTCAGTAGGTAGTAAATATAATTTCTTATCTCACAAACCAAAACCAAATAATTGATTTTTTTTTCTGTCCTAGTTTTTTCCTCCCATTTCAATGAGTCTTTCTTTCTGCTTGACCCAATATCCCTTTATTTTTCACTGCCACTCTAAGTATCTTTACCTAACCCCTCCTCTTTGTCTCTCATTATGCCAGAGGCTGGTCATTGCACTCTAACACAACGCTTCATTAAAGTAATCCCTAACAACAAGCTTGTGAGTATGTGCATATGTGCACATTGTGGAAGGCGGAGCTGGTTCTGCACCTATTGAGATGGCGAACACTCAAAGAGAGTCCCTCGAGGGCCATTGCATATGCCAGTCCCTTTCAGATTAGGACCTGAATGTGTTTGCCCAGGAATATGCTCCAATTTTAGACTCACTGGTGAAAGTCAGCAGATTTGCAGGGAAGTAGAACATGTGTTGGTTTTATAAATTTTGAAGCTTGTCCCTGGATTTATTTAAAAAAAGACACAGTAGTACAAAAGGACAGGAAGGAACAAATGTTCCAATTTATTTTTTGTTCCATTTATTTTCAGGGACACAGATTCTCTTACGGCCGTTGCTACAGCTGCTGATAGCGGTAGGTGTTTTGATGAATAGTTCATTTATTATTTATCGCTTGTTTATTCATACATGATCAAAGTGTTAATTATCAATAATAGAATTTCATCAAAAACATTTATCTGCAAGTTGAACTTTAATATCAAAGATGGAATTGAGCAAAAGGATGAAGTTTTATCACTGATGATCACTTTGAATTGCTTCTGGAGAGATTGTGCCTTACAGATAAACTTGAGCTTGAACAAACTCATTACATTAAGACTACGTCATACATTTGATAACAGAAATAAAAGGGAGGCATAATTAGTTTTTTACTGAACTCAGTAAAATCTTCTCAATATGAAGACCTGCTTTGGATTTCAGACAATGGTGGAAAATAAGTAAATATGTTTTCTACTCTAATATAATATGAGTATAATTTTAAGGTACTTGTACTTTACTTGACTCTTTCCATCTTACGCTACTTTAAACTTCTACTCCACCACAAATCAGAGGGAAATATTGTACTTTTTACTCCAGTATACTTATGTGACACTGTAATTACCAGTGACTTTTCAATCTTACATAAAGACATAAAGTGCTTCCACAAAAAAGTGCACATTAAACTGCGGGTCTCTAAACTTTTTGGCCTGCAACCCTTTAAAAAGCATCAGTGTCTTGTCACATTTCAAATGTCAGTGAGTTGTTAGCAGTTCCACCAAAGAGATTTCCTCTGCAAACTTTTTAAATGCTTTCATTTAAATAACACTTTGAAGCCCACAGAAGAAAAATGATCTGTTATTTCACAAAAAAAGCAAAGATAAGAGAATAGTTAAAAAAAAAGAGAGAAAAGAGAAAAGAACTTTGATGCTTCTTTTTTACTACCCTATTAATCATCTCCCGACCCTCCAGATTTATCTTGTGACCTTTTGAAGTGGTCCAACCACTTGGTAGGGAACCACAGGACAAAAATTCCTAACTTTATATAAAGTAGATAAACTAGCTCCCTTTCCACCAGATATAAAAGTTACATGCTACTTAGACATTGATTAATCAATAATAACAATAACAACAATGACAATATGAAACCTGAAATAGTTATCACATCAAGATACAGAACTATTATATTTACATGATTTAACTGGATTTAGGGGATAATATTTACAATCTGTACCTACTTATTTTGGATACAGAAGCTTTACAATGAATAATGACTATTTTTACATTATTCTATAGGTACTTTTCAGTCAAGTTAAATTTCTGCTTGTTTCATAACTGCTTTTAGAGCAAAGAAGATGTTTTAAGCAGGTCTGAAAGTCATATATCAGCCGTATCTGGCTGTTCTTTTGGGATGAGGCCTGTTTAATTTGTATTCAGCCAGCTGACAAGAGCAGACAGCACGTACTGCACATTTTCTTCCAGTATGAATGCATCTAGCCTGCATGTTCATGGAGTTACAGTGAAACAGCATAGTTAAGATATTGTAAGAGTACAAGCAGCAAGACTCAGGAGCCCGATGGCTGTTTCCTTTGAATATCCTACTTTTAAATGTCAGCTTCTGCTGTAGTGTTATAATCAGTGTTTTCTTTGCCGTATGGCATCTATTTAGTTTTTAATCCACATGGGCTATACACAGTTATGCCACTTTCCTGTGAACATTTATTATCTCACAAATACACAGTTAATGTATGAAGGCTTGAATATACATGAGCGCAACACTGCTATGAATTATAATTAGCATGGGCTTAGTAATGCATAGAAAAGTAGTAAATGTACAAATGATTACTGTTATTATTATCATTATTATTCAATTATTATTACATTTTACCAAACAAATTATTATTAGTGGATTATTCCCACGTTATTCCCTATATTGCTATGCTCTATCTAGGAGAGATAAATCAGATACTGACTAATTAATTGACTAATTAATACTGCTGTGTCTGTAAGTATATTATATCAGAAAGCACTTGGAAGCAGCTGATGACATGTCATTTCAGGATGAGCCACAGTATTTTTTTTTTTTTCAAATTAGCTGAGCTGTCAGTTCTATTAACTGTCAAAATAAATATACAGGCAGCATAACTGGGAGGTGGCACTTTGCATCTAAACCAGTTATTGATCTTCTGAGCGAGCTGCTTCAAATCGATTAGCTTGATAAGGTGGGATGCCTGTAATATGGTGAAAACTTGGTGGGGTAATACAGCATAAGTGCATTGGAGCAATGCTTTCTCTTGTTCTCTCAAGTTAACAGTTAAATGAACAAGACATCAGAAGCAGTACATTGAATCAACATGTCCATATCTGAGACGTGACTTTGATCAAACTCAAAAACGACGAGGAAAAATGAGATAAAGTGTGAGGAAACTACTAATAGTTTTCTTAAAGTGAGAACATATTCCTCATTTGAGCAGTAAATGTAACCAAAATTAGATCCAAAATGCTCCAAATGACCATTTCTGCTGACACTGCAAAACCTTCTGTGGGACATGTACACATGGAATGATGAATTTATTAAGCAGAAATGGAAAATATTCTCTAGTTCTACTGTAGTGACTTAAATGTGAGGATTCAATGCTGTCCCGTTTCTGAAACACTTGTAAATGAATGGATTTTGGACGACTGACTGGACAAAACCAGCATTTTGAAGCTTTCACTGTGGGCTTTCAAAGTATGATGGGCAGTGTTCTACCATAAAGCAACCTTTTAAAATAAACAAAGAAATCATAAAAAGAAGAATGACTATTAAAAGTAATTGTTGGCTGTAGCCCTTCGTAAATGCATTGCACTTACTTAACCCTCCTGTTGTCCTCATTTTCTGTATACACCCTGTGTCCTCCGGGTCAAAATGACCCGTCTTCACTA
>JBAJHX010000051.1:15038548-15061970 GCA_037176925.1 Amniataba percoides | reverse complement strand
GAAATCATAAAAAGAAGAATGACTATTAAAAGTAATTGTTGGCTGTAGCCCTTCGTAAATGCATTGCACTTACTTAAGTACTCAAGTCCGCATACTGACACACTGTGGATTAAAACATTCATTTCAAATGTTAATAGATGTCTATTTAAATTAGAATATTTGAATACGTAACATTGCTCAGATGTTTTCATTCCATTGCAATTTCTTTTGCGTATGTCCCTGACTGATTTTTTTATTGTTTACTCTTTTTTCATTAAATTGCCCTCCAACTGATACTCCCATTGTATAGATGACCCCAATATAAAAGAAGCCTCTGTTATTCCCTGAGCAGTATAGTTTATGGTACAGTGTATTATATCCGTAAGTGCTTATACTTCCCTCAATTCCCCGCATGCTGAAATTGCCTGAACACATTTTACTTATGCCCCAGCACTCAAGAACAGCTGCAAAGATCCTATCAGGTATTCTTATATATTTGCATAATTGTTAATATACCTCACAGCGTTGCATTAAAATTTAAATTTCTAACCACAAACAGTGAGCAAAGGGGAACACTATGCTCCTGTAGACAAATGCAGGAAGAGTGAAAATGGATGCAATTTGCATAGTTGTGAAGTGACATCAAAGAAGGCTGCAAGGCATCGTTGGTCCATAAAGTATTCTTTCACTATGTGAGCCCAAGTCACGTCCTCCAGTTAGTGTAGCTTAGCACGTTCAAGAGGCTGCTATTTGTGCTAACTGGCTATTTTAACATCGGAAACCAAGGACTAATTAGCTCCTCCACATCAACGTAAGCAAATAATTGAGGGGTGAATTGTTGTTTATAACACCCCAACCTTTCTCTCCCAACATGCACCAGGTTGAAGCGTGCATGTATGCTCTTCCCTTCCAAAATTCAACTTCTCTGTTGCTGCGGAACAAGGACTCACTAAAGATGTGCATTTTTTCCCCAATTCTTTTCCTTTGTCCCTGGAAATAACAATTAACTTTTTTTCACAATAAGTTGGTAGCAAGGCAACATATCTCACTCGTTTTTGAAGACATTCAAAAGACTTTAATTTTTAGTGCCTTCAGGGGATAAGAATGTCCCTCTTTTGTACAGTAGAGCAACTATGGTTATTTTTGCTTTCATCTGCAGGATTGTTTTCATCACAGTGCCACTATATTGAAAATTAATAGCATTTCAGTCCGTCAAGCTGTGTAGTAAGTGGCTGTGCACATGAGGGGATTATATGTGTGTGTGCATACTCATTCAGCTATGTATTTATGTAGATAGAAAGTCTAAAAGAAAGTAGATACACAGATATGTATTTCTGTAATTAGAAAATATAATGTGCTTCTTCACTTGTTTACATGTCCTCTTTAATTTCTTCACAATCTTCTGGTAATTATCCTGTCTGCTATCTCTTAGTTTTCTTTAGTTTTTATTTAAGTCACTTCATTTGTGCAAAAAGATGAACTCTGATGCATTTCTAACTATTAGGAACATCAGAGTGGGTTTCAACGTGTTGTTTAGTTGTCAAGCCCACAAATTTACTGTTTTGGTTTACTCTTACAGCTCTAATAGCATCACATTTGGCTGGAGCAGACAGCTGTTGTTTGCCAAAAACCTCCAAAAACCCACGAGAGACCAACAACAAAAAAGTGAATATTGGATTTACATTCATCAGGTTGAAAGAAACACGATAAAATGAATAATGATATTGCTCTGTCGTTTGCCATGTCAAATTAACAGGTGAAGATATGTCATCACTGTCATGTAGTGAAGGTTTAAAGAATTATATAGCTGAATTTAAAGCAGCAACACTGAGTCACAGAATCCAAACTAAATCTTACTAGATCTGCTGTGAAAATGCAGTCACCCAACACTACAGAGGTACTGACTGGCCTTGCTGGGACTTTCAGTCTAACTCTCGCTCTTTGCACATTTTTTTAACATTGATTCAGATATCACAATGGCACAAAAGCCACAAGCAAAAAAAAAAAAGTAGTCTACTCAGAAGTCAAGAATCTTTTCGGGTCTCCATGATCAATATGAAGTTTTTCTTTCTAAGCCACAGAAGAGCACAAGTCAGACAAAACTATGTAAAAGAGCCCAAGGACTTCTGGGGTCGTCTAATGGACTAGGCCAATTATTGACACTTATTATTAACCTCCTGCTAAATACATCACCTCAATATTTTAGGCTTGTCCATCTTGCAAGCCCTGAAGCTGGACACTTCAGTGAAATTAAATCAAACTAGCTGAGCAGCTCAGAGACTGACAGCTGTGATATGGTTTTAAATGTTTATAGTGAAATAGGCAAAAACACATCTTTAGCCATAACACCATTACATACTAATACAGTAAAACTGGTAGTTTGCTGTAATATGTTGAAAAAATATGAATATTGATTGAGTTATTTTATAAGATAATAAAGATTACACTTTTGTTTGAGTCAATATACAAAATAAATGTTCATCCTGTGTATAGCTGATCGTGTGTATAGTTCTACTTTTTTATGCACCAGAACTGTTCCCAAAATCAACAAAAAAAAAAAAAAAAAGAAAAAAAACCCCACAAACAGTCAGACTGAAGTGTTTTATGGATGCAAATAATGGTGTGTTAAAATTATGTGAAATTCTCAAATGAATCCCATATTGGTAGTGACAATAGTGTTATTACACAGATTCACATTTTACTGAATAGATATTTAATCATTTCTTTTGAAGTATCTGATGAGGAAAAAAAAGTGATGTTCCCCACTTTGATGGGAAATATTTCTCATATGACCCTTCTGATTGCTGCTGCGCACATCAATTTTGTATTTGCCCTTAATGACTTCTATCTGCCTACCACTGCATTTGCTTTGAGAAATAACTGTTGATAATGATGAGGAAACCGTATGCCTGAGCAGCGACACAAGAAGCCATTTGGAGCTTCACATCAAATTGATTTGTAGTCTGAACAAGTGCTTGCCAAAAAAAAGGGGAAAAAAAGACACAATTTGATGTATAAAACATGAAACTGTTACCTTGTGGGAGTTTGGAGGGCCTCAAATACACGTTACTGTAGGCATGCAAAAGGGGTTTTCATGAGACTAAGAGATGTCGCGCACAAAACCATACATCCTGGTTGAGCGAGAGCCCTGCTTGCTGAATTAAACATTGGAACGTGGGAGGCGGAAAGGTGGAAAGGTTGCTAAGTGCTGCATCCATCTACAGTCCATATGGGTGTGTGTGGAGAAAAAGCAAATTATTTGTAATTACTGCCCCCACCACATAGTAAACTAAACAGAATAACAAATCAAAATGGAGTCAAGGTCAACCTATAATACACAGAGGAAAGCAAAAGACACTTGTGATGGATTATTGAGGTCGTAACTTTTAACGCTACACTTCGATCTTAAAAAAAACAAAAAAAAAAAACATCTTCTGATACTTAGAGCTCAGAAAGCCGTATGAGGCTTGTATTTCCTTGGCCTCATGGGACTTTGTTGTAAAGTTGTTTCCAACAGAGCACTCCTGTCTGCTGTCTCTGTACTGTTGGGATCTGAGTGCAGTATTACAGTAAGCTAACAGACTGCAGGCCTACAGGAGATTGGCCCAAACTCTGACAATAGCATTCAGGCTACAGTAGCTGTTTCACAATTCTCCTTTTTTCCCCTTAATTAAGCTGAAGCTGAACAATACTAGCGTCACATATCTGCAGTTCCAGGTTGCAGTAAGAAACAGTTGAATGAATGAAGCAACCTGAAAAAAAAAACTAGGATAAACCTATCCGTAAATTCCAATCCTATCCCAATTTCCCATGGTCCTCGGTGACGTCCACCACCTGCTCGTTTTGCACTGATGTCATTCTGATTGCTCTGTATCTTGATGTGCATCATGTATCAAGCGGCACACTCTGTATTACAGCGCAGTCTGCACTGATGCGTGAGACAAACGGTATCTGCACACGGAGGTAACTGCCTTCAAGACAATAAGACAGTGTGTTCGCACGCAGTTACATGGCAAGATAAAAATATTTGCTCGGATTTGATTCTCCAGTCTTGAGAGAGACATGACAGTGGCGGAGACCTCGTTCATGATTTGTCTGTCAGGAAAATGTTGCAAAGGATTGCATAACCCTCAGCAGGCAGTTGAGCAAAGATCTGAATTTGATTTATGCATAAAGGCCTGGAAACAGACAACTTTCACCGAGTTGGTTATTCCTGAATGAATAAAAGAAGCAACATTTATGTAACAGCGGCTTAGACACAGCCATATGTTTGGAGTTGGTCATGGTCTGGAGAGCACAGTTTCATTTAAACAAAAGGGGCTTGGTGGTAGGAGGAAAGGATCAGATGGTGCACAACACTCGGCTGTCTTTTCGGCACAAAAGATTCTGAATATAATTTAAATCCACGAACGGTACATGTGTTTTTTTTCCATGTCAGAGCAAATCCTACATGTAAATCTATTAATTCTGTCATTCATGTAGCAAATTGAATATGACCGGATCCATTACCACAGCTGAAATATTATAAAAACATGCAAGAAAAACCCCCATCATAGTGCAGAACTAGCTACTAGTTCATAGGATTATCCCCTCAGCATTATTAACATGCTGCAGCATACATAAAACCTGATTAATAATTAAATCTTTATCTATTTAGCAAAATGCTGTCAGTCAGATGGAGACAGTATACATTATGCAGATTGAACATTGCCTTTCAAGGAGAACTAATGTGGCATAGTGAAGTCAGCCAGTGTGATATCTATATATGTTGACATTTTCATTTAGAGGAGAGAAAATGGTAGGTCTGTCACTTTGTGCCACTGTTCTAGAGGTGACAGGATGATTTCCTTTGGGGGGGATTTTTGCCTCACTTCCAGTCTTAAAAAAATGGTGCATTAAGTGAAACGCCGCCTTCAACAGGAGACATGAGAAGTATTCATGAAAGGGATCTACCACTGCAGACAACAGGAAATAGTTTGCAAATTGTAATATCCAAGGTCATTTTAAAAAAGGTTAATATAATTTAGAATTTGGTAGTATGTGCTATTAAAATTAATACAGTTATTCATATTCAAAAAGCTGAGGTAAAGAAATTACTGGGGGGGATCAGTGGCCCTGAGTGCAGAAGGCACCAATGTAAGGGAAGAGTTGCGTTGTTCCATTCATTAAAATGAATAAAGCCAAGCGCATGTCCTCACCACCTCCTCCAGAGACAGAGCCAAATATAATTATACCTTTCCAGGTGAAGGGGCCCCGGAGCTCACTGGTGGATGAAGAAATTACAATTGCACAGTAAAATTTCAGCAGACAATGATCTGAGGCCACGTGAGTGAGTGACTGGTGAGCGAGTCCAGTAATAATGGTAGTATGGACTCACTAAAAGACCTTTTTGACACCTCTTTGCTTCTTGTCACAGCTGAGAAAAACCCATCAACTTGCACTGTAGCGTTATGCTCAAAATGATGCTCAGAAACAGCAAAAAAATATATGATGACTTTCTTCCAATATATAGAAACAGATGATAAAAAAAACATGTATGAATTGTCATATATTATCACATCTGAAAAGCTGCAAACAGAATAAAAGACTGGAATTATGGATCTCCGAAGATATTTGTGCACATCTCTAGGGTCTGTGCAGAGAGGGGATCCAAATCTCAGCAAGCAAGAAAGCATATGGGTTGATCCAGCTGCTGTGGCGAGATTGGTACTGAAGGGAAAAGAAAACACATGTAAACAATACACTCAACAGCCACGTGAACATCACCCAAAGACCTACGTGCATGTTTGCTCTCGTGATTATGCAGCTCAGCCACAATTACTTCTCTGAAACAGCAAAAATTAGCGATTAGCAACTGAAATATTTGATATTACAGAGACATACAGAATATAGTTGCTCTACTTTATATGAATTTACAAAACAGTAAAAAAAAATTCTTCCCTATTCTATAAAGTAGACCACATTGATGACCTAACATTAATATAAATGTGAACCGTAACTGTTAAGTGAACCCTATGTGGTAAAACAAAGGTTTAATTCTGGTAAAATCACCTCGGTAGTGATGCACAATAATCGGCACAGAAAGCGCACAAATGAAATGAAAAGAAGTTCCTACAGTGTCATTGTTTTCAGAGACGCTAAGCTTGGAAATACCTTTCTTTATCTGTTATCTCAGCATTCACTTGAGGCCTCGCTTGAGTGACATTAACGGCTTACTTACGAGAGTTCTCAAAGAAAGTGGAGAGTGTGACCTCTTACAGAGCACAATAAGGTGACATAGGTATTATAATGCTCATTATAGGTATTCTAGGTGCTTATTATTAATCCAAAGGACCTTTCTACGCTACACAGAGACCTCACAAGGATGGAAAAACACCACCACTCCATTGATTTTACTATTGCTGTCTTGCATTTTTGGAATAAATGGGCTTTGACCCTCTGAGTCGTCTGTAATTTGCACAACTTGTCTCTGTGGTTCTGGCATAAATGTTCTCTCCTCCTGTATACAGCACAACACATCCATGAGGGCTACACTGCAGACATTAATTTGAATCTTTACTAAAAGCAGCCAGAGAAATCAAATAATGGGTTGAAAAATGGAACAAAATACAAGAAAACAGCCATTTTTCACCTCTATTTCAATGCATACACCTAAGTCCCAATAGTCTTTTACGGTAACAATATTTATTAAATGCCTCGCTCCTCAAGGGATGTTTCTTGGCAGTAAACAACTGTTTTATACTGCATCAACACTTTTCCTTTTTTTATGGTTTACACACATTCACATTCACATTCATTAAGTAAAGGTAAGGCTGAGTGAAAATTTAAATATGTATTACTGCTTTCCAGGGCTTGGTTTGAATGGTCTCTCTGAGGACTCTGAGGTGAGATTATCAAACATTGTAATTGATTACCAAATCAATGCATGTCTTGACAGAAACCTACCATATAGAGAATCATTTGTGTGCTGTTTCAATTGACCTCGTGAGCAATTCTTTTTAATTACATCATGTCCTACCTTCATGTCGACGCTCAGTGCAAATCAGAACAAATGGAAGTGGTAAGATTGCTCACTAAATGGCCATTTACGGGATAAAAATTAAGGGACAAAGACCTCTTTACTACGAGTGCTGCTGATTATTCTTGGAAGCACAGGCAGTTCTGGCTGTGTAAAGATGTTAAGAGACATAACCAGTCTAAGGCCTGGCACAGCAAGGGAGCAGAATAAACACAAAAGTGCTCTTTACTTGTTTTAACCTCCTCAGTGCTTGTCTTTAATAGATCAAAGTCATCAATATTCCATCAGTATCCTGTTGAACACAGAACATCAGAGTTAAAGGACGGCAGCAAATAAAAAAAGAGAGATTAGAACAGTTTAAATTAATAATGGCATTTTAAACATACATTAATTTTAATTTACAGCGACTTTCAAGTTATGCACATTTTAATTAATGAATTCTTTTTCATCTTTGTTAGATTGAAGGTGGTGGGGACTCATTTTCTATTGTATCGGCGCTTGTAGACAAGGTCTTGCCTGAATTGGCTGGTCAGATACGACTCGACATTGACTGTGGCCACTTCACAGCAGTAATCATCAATATTCACTTGGGATAAACAGTACTCTCTGCTGTACATGGGATCATGTTAAGGTCTGACTATGGCTTTCTCAGAAATGGTTTACACAGTGTGTTCCACAGAAAGCACTCAGGAGTTTACCCTGGAGCATGCAGAATATATC
Organism: Amniataba percoides; assembly: GCA_037176925.1. Lineage (NCBI taxonomy): Eukaryota > Metazoa > Chordata > Actinopteri > Centrarchiformes > Terapontidae > Amniataba > Amniataba percoides. Next base: position 15,054,253 of record JBAJHX010000051.1, on the reverse strand, counting down.
TCCTTTATGGTGGTGGCTTGTGTTATAAGATGGCAAAATAATTATCTTCTATATGCTATACTTCTGTTTTATTCCTTTCTGATAGAGATGCATTTTTTTTCCCATCAGCAGAGTCATGTAGAAAATATGGAGTGTATTTAGGGTCTAAATTCCCATTATGGAAATGATGTTGCACAGAGACCTTCAGGATATCTGAGAGCAGCAGAGGGTGCACAGATGGTGGTTGAAAGTTTGAAGCTTTCCTCACAACTCTTCCACAGGCCTGGTGTAAAAAGAAGACACAACACACATTTTCTGCCTTAAGTGTAGGAAGAGCTCGGATTAGAAAAAGAATAGAGACCGGAACCATGTAGGTATCCAGTTCCCCTGTGTTACTTTACAGCAGTGGTTTCAGATTTGTTTTCCTTTGGCTTATCAGCTTTCTGCGCCCAGATTTTGAATTTCCAACGTTTGTTGCATGAATTAAGCAAAAAAAGAGGCATTTAACTGGATGCACACCACAGCTTTCATAGGTTGTTTGTTTAATTAGACAGACAACAAACTACAAATCATCATGTATACTACTTTATTGCCTGACAACAAAAATTGAGTTGTTTTTTTTTGCTCACATTGCTCACTGCCCAAATGCATTCAATCAAATTTATGCCTTTTGGATTACAATAAGTGCCTAAAAGTATTTGAGGCTGAAACAAACTTTTGTTATTATTTTAAATAAATCCAACCACGATTTTCTCAATAAACTGTTTGGTCTTGTAAATGGTAAAAAAAAAAAAGTCCATCACATAAGAGCCTGAGGTGACATCATTAAATGATTTTTGTCTTACCAAGAGTCCAAAACCAGAGGACATTCACATTACAATTATATAAAATGGAGGAAAGTACAAATTTCTCAGTCTGAGGAAGCTGTACCCAGATTTAAAATGCATCTAACGTTATGTATCTTTTATCTCAAGCAATCCACATCTTTGAAGCCAATTCACTTCATTGTATTGTAGCCAATTCCACCAGCACATGAACTCATGTACATACCACAGACTTGTGAGTCAGCTGCTGATGCGCAAACCTGCTTTTCCTTTTCCACTGTCATCCTCCACACATCCATCATCCATCCTACCTTGTTCAGGATGGCAGGAAGCTGGAGCCTATCCCAGCATGCACTGGGCAAGGGTTCAGGTACAAGCTTGACAGGTTGCCAGTCTATCACAGGCCTAACGCGCACAGACAGAGATTCACAATCACACTTACACCCTCAGGCAATTTGAATTTTATAATTCACCTTGCCTCTGTGTCTTGGAAGGCGAGAGGAGAGCAGATGACCCAAACGAAGCCCACACAGAGACAGGAACAACACGCACAGTCACTACAGAAAGGGTTTTTCTTTGCTTTGGATGGCAATGTCCATCTGTCGGCCTGTCTACTTTGGTCTCGGCAAAAGTATCTCAACAAATATTGGATGAGTTGCCATGACATTTGGTACAGACATGCGTAATCCCTAGAGGAGGAACCTGGTGCCTTTGATGATCCTTGAACTTTCAGAAGAACCACTCAGCAGGCCAATGTTTTCACTTCTATGTCTACTTGATGAGTTGGCAAAATCTGGTAAAGACATTCATGGTTTCCAGTTTATTTCCAGATGAGGACTTCTTCTCGCCTGAGATAAATGTACTCTGATATCTGGAGTGAAATTACATGGCTGTCTCTGTGCATCTGTAGCTCTGTGTGGAGGTACACTGTGTGGGCAGTGTGTCGTTATGTTCATCTGGGAGACTCTTGAGACCTCTTGGAACAGGCTGCATGGATTATATAGTCCATCTGGCCTGGGAGTGTCACTGGAGGAGGTGAATGGGGAAAAGGCTACCTGGGTTCTCATTCCTATCACCCTGCTGCTGTAACCAATAACACAAATATCTATAATGAATGACTGTATTAGACGGCATGAGCAACAGCGGAGTGATTTCTTTACCTAAGCATGACTTTCATAATTGATTTAGGTGTGATGTATAGCAATGCATTCTTGGCAAAATGCCCCGTTTTGAGATTTGTAACTTCAGACTTCAGAGTATGACTTTGTCGTGAGTCAGTGCTCAACAGCAGAGCAACTTTATTTTCTTCTAATCTTCTCATCTCCTCCCTGAGGACATTACTCATTCGCCTTCTCCTCCGCGTTTCCTGGGAAATGAACACTACTAGTTCCTAGAGTCCTATTTACCAAACTCCCTTGGGTGCTCCCACAGTTTTTTGAAGGCTGGGAGTGGTGCAAATAGGGCCTGTTGAATCAAATGTGAATTTAAATGTGAGGCATACTGATGCATACACCAGATAAAGTGACATTTGCAAGAACTAATTTTGAAAAGCAAAAAAATAAAAAAAACAGTAGTGAGAAAACAATGATGATCCTTTACATCTGACAAAAACCAAGCAGATTATACCACATAATGCCACTGGTAGGCATACATAAAAATCCTGTTTACCCTAATTAAGGGATAACAGTGCTAATATGTTTGCCACTCAGCCTCACAGTTACTATTGATCATCAATTAATCATCAAAGTCATTTGTCACTTGCATCTGATTTGCCCTTACAATCGTACACCAAACATCTCTGGGTTTAGGAGTGTAAGTCGAACAAAACAAGCAATCCAGAGATGTACACCACAGGCCTTCCACTAAATTTCACTTCTTACATTTTATAGACTAAACAATTAAAATTATTAATATTAATATTAATATTATTACAAAATAAATATCAGTTAACACAGGTCCCTAGCAAGCTTCCAAAATAGTTTGTCAAGTGTAAACTATCATTACGATTACTTTTTTTGCTTTGAAATAAAAATGAAAACAATAACATCCGTACAATTCAGACACTAAGGGTTGTCCCCAGCGCTTCTTTTTACCATCTTTAGACTTCTCTGTGGTATGAAGTATATGCTGCATGTGTGGGCAGTCAAAGCATTAAGCCTTGACCCAAATGGATTTTGGCCCCCATTACGTACAGTGAGGAAAAATGCAAGAGCGAAGTGACCCCCCATGTAGAGTTCAATCTTATTTAACTTTGACAGTCAGAAAGGGAGGTGAGACTGACCTTTCCCATCTCATCATTTCTGAAACATTCTTGTTTTTGGAACTGCATGGTGAAGCTGCAGAGCTTTTTTGCGAATTCATGGCAACTTAAACAAGTTAAAGACAATAAAGTGTTTTAATAAGAAGCTTTTTGATTGACACCACAATTTCTAGCCCTGCTCTCTTTCTGCCCTGCCACACAGTTAACTTTTCCAAATCCAAACTTCCTGTGTCTTTAAAAGATGGCAGCCGCTACAGAGATTTACCATGACTGGTGCGTGGAGCTGCAGGGGGCAGTTCTTAGGACCAGTCAAAACTGTTGAACTATTTAAAACATGTTCCAGTTGTTTTGATCTGGATGCCTGCATCATACTTAACTAAGAGTTGGTATGAAAGCTAAGTGCGACTGTGGCGTGTGGGCGTGCATGTGCGGTAAGAGAGAAGGCCAGGACCATTGCTGAGCACTTTGTGGTCTGTCTGTAAAGTGCACCATTATTATCATTCTTTTACTCACTGAAAAAGAACAGAAAGAGATTCAGTGGTAGAAAAAGGAGTTGGAAAACATGGGACAAGGCTAATGAAAATGTTGTGTTATAAAGGAGCAAATGATGAGAAAATAAAAGCTGGGAGTAAATTGAACATAAGATGGTGTGACTGTTTATCTATAATAACATCCACTAGTGCTCTGTGTTAATGTGTTATTACATTTTCAGAGAAATTGGGGATCTTGTTTTTAGACTTGGGTATGAGCAGTAAAGTTTTTCTTTAACACTTTCATATAGCACTTACATTCATTTGTGTGGTTGTTTAGGCTTTCCTATTGTCACTGTGAGTCTAATTCTATTCAAGAAGATGAAGTGGAGACAGATGCTCATCGGGCAAATATAGAATATATTAAGTTACATGTTCATTTGTGTCGTTCAGTTTATGCAGAACTAATTCAGCAGCTTTTTTTACTTTTTGCTTATAAGTTGTCATAATCTTTTTAAGAGTATCTTTGAAACTCTTGCTCTGTCTGCACGATTGATTGTAGCTGCCTGGAAATAAAAAAAAACTGTTAGACCAGTCAATTCATCCATGGCCTTGCCAGACCACAATGGGCAGATTGAGTATTGTGAGCTGGCCTTGTCTTACTAGAATTATCAAGCCAAACTGAATAACATCTTTTCAGAAGGTTTTTTGGGTGTCTTGAACTTTTTCATTCGATCGTAAAGAACCGAGAGTTTGTGGTGCTTACAAGATACTGATTTAGCTCCTAAAATAAAGTTTCTAAAGTACCTGGTCATGCCCTCCCTCTCCTATTTGCACGCCCTCAGAGGTGGTGGGTGAGCTGGAGAGCAGCCAAGCCGTGGCAGACACATTAGACAGTTGTAAGCACAAAGTAAGGTCATGCTCAAACTTAAGTGGCCAAGACTGTGAACCCGCACCCTGCTCACTGGAGAGGTTAATAGGGATTAACAAAGAAGGGCTCTCTCGGGAGACACTGCTATGTTGCCTGTTTTTAAAGGCATACATAGACTTGGCATACAGCAGAGCCCACAATGGACAATAGGAAACTGTAGTTACAGGAGCCATAATTGGCACCAGATTCTTATCTTCTGGAGGAGTAGAGACAGAAAAGAGCGTCTGCGTTCGCTCATAGCTGCTTGTGTCTGCGTTCAAACATACTGCAGCGAGCTCTGGCGCAGACAAGTGCTTATCAGTCTTGGCGCAAGAGATTGATAACGGTGAGATATTGTGGCACGGACCAGTGGCAGTTTGGACTGGGTCAGCAATCTCCCCCAAGGCTTTGGTAATGAACAGATAGAGCCGTTATCATTGCGGCGATAAAAGCAGGACAGAGCCCCTCCATCAATACAGGAGCGTCATTAAGAATGCCCCGTTTCTGAGAGCTCAGACGCCGGAGCCTCGGCTGTGAAATCCAGCCATAAACATTTCACAAAATTCACCAGAGTGCTCATATTTAAAAAAAGCGGCCACACTTTGCTCGCTCCTCCTGTAGCAAAGAAATGTGAGAAATGTTTAATTACTTACAGAAAAGCTAATCTGCAGCCAGACAGATAATATCAGAAAATATATTACTTAGAAGCTGCTTTATTTCAGTACATTAACTTAAAGAAAGATTCCTTTAAGTTGGAGTCTCTACATAGTTTGTGTGCAAATGTTGGTGTTGAATAGAAATGTTCAAGTGCTTACCTATCAACTAAAAGTACCAGGTGATGATGGACTAATTAATGCAATTTATATCCTCTTGGAAAATTACATGCAGTCATTACGGCAGATATGATAACCTCTTATTAATACTCAACAGGGCACAACATAAATTAAGCAAAATAAGAAATGTGAGCTCATCAGTCAGCAGCATCTATGTCAGTTGGTTGAATGCAGTTAGCAGATTTGGTGCAGTGCTTTTGCACACAGAAATGATGCACTGCGTTAATTCTCCTTTAGTGAATGATCTGCCATGGCAATGAAGTCATAACTCAACAAAATGAGGATTATGTTAATACACTGTGTTACACGTCTGTTCGTGGACCGAAATGAGGATGCTGAAAAATGCTACCAAAATATTAGCATATGAAAGCAGTTTCTCAGAGGCCAGGAACCGTGTGTGCCAATAATGCTCAAAAACTCACACCCCACGCTCCCGCCCTGCTCTCCCACCCATTCCTCTGCCTCTGCGTTACTCTTTCAATATGTTTTTCGGTCGCACTTTTTCTTTCCCGTTCCACCGCTTCATCACTTTCCCCCTTGCCAATGATTTCCCTTTTTTCCTCCTCTTTTACCTCTTGCTGCCCTTCTTTCCCCTCATTCTCGGCACATCCCTCCTTTTTCCTCCCTTCTTCCCGCTCCTTTGTCTTGCCTCAACCCCTCCATCATTTACTCCTTGCCTACCTCTCACCTATCACTCTCTCCTCCCTCCTTACTTCATCATTCAATCTTTGTGCTGGTGCAGCTGCAGAAATGAGACTTGGCTGTGACTAATCTGCTGGCAAAGCCTCCGAGGGCCCCTTGTGGTGGTGCCTCTTCACAGAGGACACGTGTGATTGATTGAACCTGGGGAAAACTTTGTCAGGCTGGCCATCATGACTGGATCTCTTGCCTGATAATAAATTCCCTCCTCCCTCAAGTACTGCGGGGAGACACAAGTGTCATGCGGTGCATTTTCATGACACACGGCGCCCCAGACTGTTACGTTTGATCCACATTGCCAGATTCTACTTTCTCTTTTACATACAGCCCGACTCTCTCTCTCTCTCTCTCTCTTTCTCTCTCTCTCTCTCTCTCTCGACTCCCATGCTCCCATGTCCCTGACCCCAAAACCAGCCACCACATTTTTCAGGTGCAGTGTGTGTTTGAGCAAGATGTGAAAGAAAAATTGGCGACGCGTGCGTGTGTATAAGAGTGCGTTCTTGTGAATATGGATATTTCCAAATATGGAAACACAGGGTGTGCATTTTCAAAGTGTGCAAGTGTGCAACCGATCATTCCAATTACCCCCTCCCTGGTGCTAAGCCTAGTGTGCATATCAGATGAGGGCTTGGGAGAGAGAGCGGGGGAATTACTTTTATCGGCAAAGTGTCATGACAAATTGATTTTCTCACTTAAATCCCAGACAATGGACAAGACATAGCAGGTTAACTGTTTCTCTCCCTAAATGGCCCATTTTCTCTTTCCTTCACAGATCAACGCCACCAAGTCATTAAGAATCGCGAGGTAGACCCCTGCGCCATAACCAGAGGGGCCACAGCGCCAGCTCCCTCCCTCTCTCTCTCTTCCTCTTAACCTCTTCCCTCTCTATTCCACACATGTTCATTTATCAAGTGCTACCGATGGCTCTGGAGCACAAGTCCATGTATTCTATCACAGGCCCAGTCACCCATTGAAAAGACCCTGAGGTACGTTTGTCATTGGGCTGCTAGATTCTTAGTGAGGTTAGCACATGAGCCCAAACACACACACCCACACACTTACTGACTTACAGTAAAACACCAAGGAGGAAAATGTGATTAAGTTGCCTAAAGTTTTACTGAAAATGACTTGTGGTAGTATTGCTAAGCAGCAGTATTATGTGCATTTATGTGCTGGTGGATTTGTGTTAAAAAAAGGTGCTGCCATACACATACACATACACTGTCTTTATAGGTCATTGCCAGGTTTAAAGTCTCAGCAAGTTGATTTTCCTGGACAGCAGGAAACAGCATTATACTATATCGAACATTATCAGTATTATTGTAAATAATACATGATCTGTAAGGCTTAAAAAGATAAAACAGGTCTCAGTTTGTGGTTAATGGCCCACAGAACAAACTGGAGCATGCTGTTTTTTTCATTTATATCTGAGGCACAGACTAATAATCCATATGGCAAGTTTTGCAAGACAAAATAGTGATTGAAATGCTATAGCTTTTGAAAACTTGGTTTCAGCTCTTAAGTCCTTCTCACTAACACTACATGTACTTGGGACTAAATAAGCAACAATAAAAACAAATCAATCAATAATAGGTTCTTATTATTCAATATTTATTAAGTGTTTGACTTTCACATCTAATCTACATCATCAGGACTTTGTGATTTGATCAGATATGACACAGTATAAATTCATACAACTGTAATCAGATTTCAATCAACATGTTGCGAAAAAACCTGATTGACACATGATGAGAAAAGCATCATCTCTGAAGAGAAATAACAAAAAATGTTATAAATGTGACTGAAACTGTGTTAATTTAGGACTCCATTGTTCAAAGCAAGAAACCAACATAGAAAACAGCTTTTCAGTGTCTTAAAGGCCAGCACGCTCTGGCAGTGGGTCATCACAGACTGAATAATCAGCGCACACCTCCTATCAATTTCCATTTTCCACATTAACTCTGAGGATTTGCTCCCTAAACGTCTTGCCTTGTGTGTGCAACAGCGTGTAACGTAGTGCTAGTGTGTGTGCGTGTGCATGTGGGTGTGTGTGTTGCCCTTTAGTCCTTGCACCTGGTAAAAGTGATTAAAAGAAACAGCCATGTTGACCAGTTTTCTCCTAGGCCACTACACACAGACTGAAAGCTCCAGTATATTGACTATCCCTTCTCTGAGAGCTCCGGTCCCAAGGCTGAAACATACAATCCCATAGCCGTAGTGCTTTAAGACACCTGCACCTTCTTTCAATTAAAATAACCAGTTGAGTCTTCGAAGAAAAGCAAAAAAGTCACTATGTTTTCAACATATGCTTCCAAATACATTGCAAAAGAAATAAATAAATTAAAAAAAGCAAAACTCGCTATTTGTTCTATTCCACACAGTTTACTCAGATGTGGAAACAGTCCTAATAATTATGTGTGTGTATGTCTGGTTGCATAACTCGTGCAAACTGTGGCATTTACAACCGTATGCTGTTACACACTGCAGACAGGCCTTAAGGTATTTAGTGGGAAGTCATCTGAAAAACCTTACACTTTGCTTCTGTAAATCTTCTATAATTCATGCGAACAGCGAGAGACATCCTGCAGCATAAGTGTTTATTCACCCCCTGAAAAAAACACACAAGAAATAGCCCTTAACAGAATTTAGCTCTTACGTAAGTGGGCACATTATTGTGTATTTTTTTTAGCAAGTGGTTTTGCGGCTGTACTGTTACCAAAATGACCTTTTGTGCATATACTAATCCTAAACTTAATGGCCCGTGGTGTGTTTGGGGTGATATAGTACACAGCGGTTCTCTTCTCAGAGGATTGCGAGACCTTTGAGAGAAATCCTGGCCAAGATTCATAGCTAAAATGAAATGTTAACACTAATGGTTGTGTTTTTTCATTTTATTACATAGACAGCGCTGGATAAAGAGAAGATGCAATTTGGAGGAAATTTTCTCCAGTGCACTGAACCATGAAGAAGTCTGATAGCTCACAGGTAGAAAGAAGCCTGACTGACTGACCCGAATGCGTCTCTTGATAACGGTGGTGTGCTGGAGGTAACACAAAAGTTACCGTGCCCGAATACGGTTTTATCCAACTGATGGATCTCACTCAAAGGCTCCACACACCCAGTTAAAGCTCCCCACAATCACCTTATTCTGTAACACAGTCATGGCAATTAACAGTTATGGCGGTGAGAGTCATTTGCCACCTCCTCTCAGAGGGCCCAAAATCATACACAACTACAGCAAAGTCATTAGTCCCTTTTCCTTCTGCCTCTATGTAATAACAACCCAATTATGTCTCATTTGCACAATAAACACATGGGATGAAGAGTTCCACACATTTAACCACAATAAAGAAAAGCTGCTGAAACGAGCCACGACCTCTAAATTACACATCAATAACTGGCTTCCCCACTGGAGGGATGAACAATCATGCTCACAGTTCCTTGACAGAGTGAACGCATATACATACATCTGTGAGAGAAATTTGTCAGGGCATATTTGCAAAAACACGGGGAACAGATGCTATCAGAGTCAGGGAAGGCAGGGAAAAGGACATTTGATTGGGCTGTCATCTCAGTTTCACTCTCCGTAGGACAGCTTTTCTTCAACCAGACACATGAATAGAGGGTAACTGCAATGCTAAAACCCCAGTATATGAGGAAAACACTCATGCCTTTAGAAGCAGATGCCATGCACATAAAATTGCTCATTAATGTGTTTGTGTGTGTCAAGATTACATATCCGGTCATATATAGTGACTCAGCGTGCTGCATTCCTTAGAATCGTCTCAGATGATGTTTTCACCATCTTTGGGGGGTGTACTGCTTCAGAGGAGCTGCCAGGAATCACAGAATTGCTTCGTCTATATTGCCTCGCACGCTGTGCAAGCATGGAATCAAGCCTTCACATTTGAGTATCACCTGACACAAAATGTTGGTAAATGTTTGTGTCACAGATATAAATGTATCGTTATGGTACATCCCACATGGTGGATGCTGCTTTACAACCAAAATAAGAATTTACATTGGTTTTTCAATTCAGTGTCATTTGTTCTAAGATATGAGATCTAACAGAAAGTGATCAGTAGAAGAGGAAGAAACAACAACAGCAATACAGTACTTTTTATTCAATAAAGCAAAAAAAGAAGAAGAAAAAAACAAACCAAAACAAAACAACAACAACAATTTAATCTCACTGGAATAAAATGTATCGCAGACATTAAGTGACTCATACATGCAGAGGCATCATGCGTGTCTCAGGAGAATAAAAAATTGAGTTATTCCTAATTTGTTTAATCTCTTAGAGCATCAAATATGTGAACATTTTTAATTGGCTCCCACTGACCGTTCACTGAACCACTCTCCTTCACTACATCATTATGGGAGGTTACAGGTTACCTTAGAAAAGCCCCGTTCAGGATCAAGTGCACAGCAGCACACGATACCACTAACTGTTATCAGAGTCCAGGCTGAAGTTAGAGGCTCTCTCCTTCTCTGTGGTGAATATGTGCAGGTTTCCAAACACACTCGATAGTCCTGAAAACATATTATTACTGTAAATTGGTTATGTATTGGTCAAAAATGTTAGTCTTCTACACTATATTGGTAATACTAACAAGCATATTTCTATTCTAGTATTTTCATGTATTTTACATGCATTGTTAACTGATGTGGATGTTTACTAGATGTCTTCCTTTTTTGCATCATTGCACAGCACTGACTGTATATTATGTATATAGACAGATCTGCATTAAAGATGCTTTTGCAGGTTTCACATCCCAAATAAGCAGCTTGAGACATCAAGAATGAAGCGGAGTTCAACCAAGTTTTTAACTAACTCGCAGAATTATGTTATCTAGCTAGCCAGCTAAGTGACAGTCGTCATTTTAGCCAGAAAAATGGTTGACTACTTGTGTTGAATCTTTTATTACTGTAAACTGCTAAACTGGAAAGTCTGAAAGGTGTAGAAACATGAACTAAGAGGGGCCCAAGCCTCATGCAAGGTCCATTCTTTCATTGCTAAAGGCAACATTTTTATGCATGTTCTAAATTTGGTACTGGCTGCTCCTACGATATATTTATTGTTCAGTGCTGATATTTTACACTCCAGGCTGATGTTGGCAATATGAGACTTTTGTTTGTGATGGTAAATTTGCCAGTGCATTGATGTTACAATAACTGATAGCACCTAATGGCAACTCAGTGCTACTTTAAGAGATTAGCTTCTTTCGGTGGAACACATTTAATACACAACAGGGCTTCAAGTAGAGGGGCTCCTGAAGTCACACAAAGCAGCCCCATGACAGAGCTCCTGCTACTGGCCAATCCACCGCTGCTTTAAGCCGCATGATTTCCCTGATGAAGTGCAATAGAGCCACTATACATACAGCGTGACAAGATGCTGAAACAACCAATCTAAGACGCAAATTAAATCCACCTACTCATTTTGGCTGAGCAGCTGTCTGTGTAGCTCTGAATACAAATAGTGTGAGAGGTTCGGGCAGGTGAAGTCACGTGATGTGAACTGACAAAGGGCATGCAAAGCATGTAGTTCAAATTACAAATAATCATAAAACAGTCCTCTTTGGCAAAGGGGGAGGAACTGGTATGATATCCAAAAAGCATCATGAACATTAGTAGTTGATAGTTTGGGGATTTCTGAAAAGTCCATTTTAAAGGTTTACAACAGTGGTAAAAGCCTGTGGGTGGGTTTTCACACTATTCACACTTTACTTTGTCAAGTGCTTCATATGTAGTAAACAGTTGTTGTAGTTGTGCAGTTGAAACGGTTATTCGTCTACTGGGCAAAATACCAGAGAGAAACGCATCAAACTTCCTGATCTCTGAAACAATGAGGCAGCACCACATATATGCAGTCTCTGGTTTTCTGGCTTTGCTTTGGTGTTTCCGTCAATCAAACCCTTTTCAAGAACATGAACAATGGGAGCAGCGACTTGCTGAACATTTCATTTAGTGAATGAGACAAGTGAGACGTTATTGAAGGAGAATGCGGGCCCTGATGAGAAAGAGTGATTATAATGTACTGTCTTTGTTGCACAGACAAGTCAGGTACGGTTATAGAAAGCTGTGGATTTTAAATTCTTCATCATTTAATAAACTGAGACCCACGTTTCCAGGCGGAGCTCAGTTGTCTGGTCTGCACCGGAGTTCAAATGAGCTTTAACACCACCTCAAACCAGCCGCACCAGCCGACAAAACGCTCAAGGGTTCAATTAAAACGGACCAAACAAGAAGTGTGAAGGTGCTTTTAAAGTCCAACTATAGTTGCTTTTAGTCATCAAAAATTGATGACTAAAAGCAACAAGTGTCTGTGTGTGGTTGCAGGCAGATTCCAGCTGAAGTAAATAAACTTATGCTGTAGTTTATAAGCCACAGATAGTATGTATCAGTATTAGCAGGATTAGTGAGGAGTCTAGCCTACAAACTGATGTTAGCAGCAAGTTAATGCTCTGACTGATAGAGGAAGCAGCAGTAGGGGACGTCATAATGAAACCAGAAACACAAAATACATTTTTTAAAAGTAAATACTTTGTGCAATTGACAGTGCAAACCTGTATGTTGTAGCAATAAAAAGTAGATAAAATCAGTAACGTCGACTCTCTGTCTGTCTTTCTCTTTCTCACTATTTTGGAGCTGTCTGCTTTAAATAACACTGATGCTTCTTCAGTAAGAAAAGGGAATATTAGTGAGTGTTGTCCCTGCAGGATGCCACCTGTCTGCATGTGGGTGGACATCACGGATGCTGGCATCAGCATCATTAACACCCTCTATTATAATCTGAGTAACTCCTCTGCCTACTCTGCTTGATTGTTTCAGCGTGTGAGCGGCGATGTGAGACGTTTTCTGCTCCGTCAACAGCAGTTGGTCTCGGGGAACATTTTGTTGCTATAGCAACCCCTACTGGCAATGATACCTGACGGTTTCACCTCATCTGGCACCATTTCAGCCGCCATTTTGTCAGAGTAAATATTGATATGTATTTTTATCTGACAACTTTATAATTGTTGTTTTGTGATTGTTGCTCTGTTTATCGTGTTTTTTTTTCAGTGGCCAGGTCATAGTGAACATAGCCAACCATGATACTAGCTGTCTGAAGATAATATTATGCACCATATACTGCAGAGTATGCGCAAACAAGTGAGAAAAGACTCACTTGAGAAAAAAAAACAGCATAACAACAGACTTAGTGGGCGATAACATGCGATTAATGCTCATCAAAGAATTCACTGACTCCTTGTTCCCTTTGGACGAAGCTATGTCATCCCGGAAGAGACCACTCCAATCAGGATAGAAATGATTCATCATAATGGTGATCACTCAGAACAACTATGTATTGATTTACAGTGACCCTTCCCTCTAAGGGGACAAGTGGATCCAAACCATGCCAGAAAAATGTCACCTACAACACAACAGAGCCAGCAGATCCCCTCACCGTCGGGGTCAAGGATTCAGGGTTTTCCTTTGCTTTGTCACCCATCTGTACATGTACATGTTTACTAGATGAGATATTGTGTTGTACATCCTATGGGTGCTTTTCTGGTGATACTTACAGATTTATAACTTAGTTGATAGAAAAGTCTTGTTTGTGGTGTCTCATCTTTCTAGTTTGCATTCACGGTGACAGTGCTTTAACCAGCCGTGTTTTCAGAGACAACTTAGCCAACTCCATCTTCAACCTGTATTAGACACGTTCAGCTCAGTGTGCTTTTAAGTGCACTGCGACGGGGGACATCAAAAACGTAGACCATGAGCTATATGCTTTCTCTTCTCCCCCCGTACACTTTATTTAACATTTATGCATCATGCATGTGAAGACAATTTATTAATCCCCCAGGCAGTGCCGCTCTCAGAGTTGGATTAAATTGGCAAATCTTTTGTATCCTTACACTGCCGCTTGTTATATTAGTATTTCAATATCAGTTAAACCGTTAATATCCTGTCATTTGTGTTACCTTGCTGGTCAATGACTTTTTCATTATAAACCAACAAAAAGCTCTTCTGTTCATTGTTGCAGTTTCAATACACAGAAAGCTGCTTTTGCATTTACGCCTCTATTGTTTGTTCATTTTAATCTATTAGCTCATAGGTCAGATGCCATATTGGCATTAAATTAAAAGCTGTTGCTCATTTTTCCTTTCTGGCCTCTCTTGGCTTCGTTTCCCTAGACGAATATCTCTTACTTATCGCTAACAGTTTAAAACACGGCTACTGACGTCTGAAAACGTGTTTGTTGTGATTCGACTGCAGTCCACACAGCCTCAAAGAGGCAGTGTCACAGCAAGCCAAAGGTTGTAATACACATCACGGCATGGTGTTCATGGGAATTGGAGGATTAGGACGGAGAGAGCGGTGGCTTAAGACCACTTCAGACAGATGCAGTGGTGCGTTCTTTTTGATCCATTTGGCAGGTTGGCGGGTGTTCATTTCAAGTCCTATTTGTGAGTATATTATGGACAGAAGGTTACCGGTCAAAGGTCCGTTTTTTTTTTCTTCTTAGTCTTCTTTGTTACCAAATCCCCAGAGAGAGACTTTTACAGGTTTCAAGCTGCGTCTATGTGCATCTGTGTGTTTATGTGCGTGTCTCACCAACACACGAGGCGAGGGGGATAAAGCAGCTGACCTTTTAATGATAATCTTTTCACAGCGGGCTCTCACTTCCTAATCACTGTCAACCCAAAATTTCAGAGATACAAAATCCCTTGATATGTGTGTTTTTCTCTGTGAGAGTAGCTTTGTGGCGGTTTCCCTCCATAGGCCTGTCATGGCTTTGCCGCCTGTCAGCGTGCTCTCACTGAGGTTCTCCTGGGCTTCAGCCTGTGATGACCATCCTGTAAAGCAAGGATCCCCGTGTAAAGCTAACCCAGTTTATCACCCGGGCCGTGTTTCTTCATGTTCCCGTCTCCCTTGCCCTCCCAGGTGACCAAACTATGACATGTGTCAGTGATGCGTGTTAGTGTTGGGAGATGGGATGGGGAAAGGGCAGGGTTAGCCTCCCTTGTATCAGAAGTCAATGATTCACTGGGGTGAGAAGAACATTCTGCAACACTGAGCAGATCCTTCACATTGCTCTCTTTCCTGGCCACATTTCCTTCCTTTGCTTAATGCAGCCTGTCCCTTCCCCTTCGACTAGTAATATAATAATACAAAAATGCTACTTCAGAGTCTAATTATCAGTCTCCAAACACGCTATACTATGAATCTGAAATGGGGGTTAAATTATTTCAGTTATCTGACTTAATTAATGTGTGTAAACAAAACACTGCCCCCCCCCCCCCGACGAGTGCTAATCTCATTCATTTGTCAAGAACAACACAATAAGGTCGAGAAATAACTTCTTTCTGCTGTGATCCCTCCTATAAAGGAGAGCGTTGTGCAGCGCATTGAGTACACTGCGTAAATGCACTATAGCAGCACATACAAGTTATAAAACATTCAAACACATTCACAGAAGAAATGTTTCCGGTCAGTGCTTATTCTATCTTCACAAAATGGAGGGTCAAGCTGTTCTCAAACAGAAGTGTTTTGCTTGAAGCCTGCTGTTGTAAAGAAAATAAATAGAAATGTGATACTGTTAATGTTAAAACATGAAGAAAACACTATACATTTTCATGACAGCCTCTCCTCTCCTGTCGATCACAGACTCAAGAGGGCTTGAATGTTTTCTGAGACAGACAGTCAGCCACTCACCGGCTCTGATAACGAAATGGCCAGA
>JBAJHX010000051.1:15026134-15038448 GCA_037176925.1 Amniataba percoides | reverse complement strand
ACAGACTCAAGAGGGCTTGAATGTTTTCTGAGACAGACAGTCAGCCACTCACCGGCTCTGATAACGAAATGGCCAGACAAAGGTACCAGAGCTCAGTACACTGTAACTTAGGAAAACACGTCCAAAGACAAAACCGCAAAGGAACAAAAGCTTCTCATCGAACAGCTGCTCAGCATTTAGAAAAAAGTGAGAGAAAGCAACCAAATACTGACAGTGCCGATAATTCAACATAGTCAGTTTAATTTAAAAATGTAGTGTTTTTGATTTATTCATACATATACTGAGTACTGAACCATTCTACTGCAGCTTACTCAAAACTCAAATCTAGTATTTTCATCTGACCGACGTACATTTTTTTCTATCAGAATGACCCCAATTGCCTTGTAAATACTTTTAAAAAATTGTGTGTCTTTCATCCATAAAAGTAGTGAATTTTCTTTTTCTGTGCACTGTAGTCATTTATAGTTCTTAAAGAGTCGTAACTATTGGAAAACCAAACAAACGTTTCCAAAAAAGTGTCATAAACTCTTCCAGGGAAAACTGGGTGCTGCGTTAATGCCTTGTGATTCAGGAGTTTTGAGCCAGTGTTTAATAGATAATACATATTCTGGCCATATGTGACATCAGCTCAGTAATTTTTTCAGATATTCTCAGAACGATCACACAAACGTGAAAAGACAAATCCATTAATATACATACATACATATAGCCTGTGGCTTTTCAGTACTGCCTTTTACTAGTTATCCCTTTGTCACTACAAATAGAACCGAGCTTAAGCACACATCACTTAGCAATTACAAAATGACTTCGTGCTGCATCATTTCATAATGGTGACCTTTTGACATGTGTGTGTCAAAAACAATGTCATCAAAGTCCTTGTAAAGATTCATTCAGTGAGCCTGCTTTCCATCCCCAACCCTAGTCTGTTCAGCTTCAGCTGCTCTGCTCCTTTAGCAGAGAGTTTACTTCCATATCACAAAGAATTCAACTTGACAAAGAGCACAAATTTAATAGAAATTCTACAGAACTATTTATTACACCCCGTGCTAACGTTTTCAAACACTGATGCCGGTGGGGGTTTTTGTTTCTTTTATTTGATTTTTTCTACAATATCTGCCCATAGCACTACAATATGGTTAAGGTTACACAAGAGACAGGGAGAGATCAGCATCATTGTTGGATTTTGTGGAGAACAGAAATGCATGCGCTTGTTTATCACATAAGAAATCGGGATTAAATCTTCTCAGCTTCTCAGTTTCCTGTCCAGTGAGAATTGCATAAAACAATCTGTGTATTGCATTGAGTAGTATTTTGAAGCTTTTGCAGGCTGTGTGCTTCGGGTGATGTAGAAGAATCTTTGCTCTGATGCTTTCCGGGAGATTTACTGTTTTGGTGCTTTTTTTTTTTTTTTAAGAACAAATGCGTTTTAGATAATGATACATGTCCATTTGCATTCTGTATCCAGGCGCAGTCTGATGTATCTCTGCACAGTCTTGGCAATGTCAGAGTCCAACAAAACAACTGCCAGCACTTGGCTGATTTCACGAGTGCATTTTGTCACCAGCCTAATAATACGCACTGATCTCCATACACAGCAGCGGCTGAAACAAGCACTCTGCAGCTGGCAGTCTGCTTTGGGACAAACTCTTTAGCCTGCTCCAAATGTGACAGCATGAATAAACAAATCGCACTCAGCTGACCAGCAGATAAATGCATCCCTGTAACTTTAAACTCTTAACTGGCGGCATGAAAGGTCCGGCTACAATCGTTAAGACCGCTTAACGGTCCTGAGCGCAGGAACAAAAAGAGCCAGAAAACATCATCAGTGTCATATTCCCAGGAAGTCTCACACTCTGTGATTGTAGATTTGCTTCAGCATTGACTGTCATGCCGAATTAATAGCGAGAACATTTCTTTGGGTGCTCTGAGGCTGCAAAGCAGGGTGCAATCCTTCCCCTTTTGCCTTTAAGCAGAAAAAAGGGAGTTTGTCAATCATCAGCATCCTACTTTCTTGACACGCCACGAAACCACTGCAATTGGGTAGCAGGGTGTCTTCTAGCAGTAAAATAGCACCCAGTTGGAAATGTACCATAACTTTCTACCTCGTTTCCTCTCACATGCATCACCTCCTGTGCACGATGAAATTTCCGGCTTTTTGTAAGTCTCTTGCAGCCACTTTGGTTTCAGCGAAGGTTATATCTTTTCACGAAAAGGTGGCACAAGACAGATTTACGCAATCATTTCACCATTGTGGCCAACAAGAAAGTGAGAGAAAGAAGGCAAAAATGGTTATCTATATACGATTTAAGCTGCTCCCCAAGAAATGTTGCGACCTATTCTTCTTTTCAGAAGCTTTCATCCGTGCATGCGTGGGAATGTGTGAAAATGTCGAGCATGTATGTGTTTTTCTGTGTTAATGTAGCGGCCATCGAGTGACACGCCTGCTGTGTCCCTCGAGGGGTTAAAGTGTCATAATCACCTCGCGCTCGTTCGACTGGCCTTGAGGATGTTAAAAATGAGTGCTCTTGGCAAAGGAGGTGACATGAAACTTCTTTAAAAATGATGGGGAAACTTTGATAAGTCCTCAACAGGGACATGAACTGTCAGGAAGACAGATACCTCAAGTGAAGCAGGGACCTTTCATTAATGTAACACAATCCCTCTGCCATCTGTTTAAGCTGACATCGAGAGAGCCCTTTTGAAGCACTCGTGAGCCTCATGCGTGAACAACCCCACGGCATTGCTTATCATTGACGCTCCTAGGACTCTCCAGGTGAATAACCAGGGTATCTCTGGTCTTACAATGCCTGTACAGTAATATTAATTATGTGTGGGTTTTTTTATTAGATTGTTTCTTTTAATTAACGATTACTATGTGTGGGAAAATGAAAAAAAAAAATCTATTTTTTTAATAGAAGAATAATGTTTGTGTGTGTGTTTAATTAGGTGTAGCTGTACATTTAAATATCACCGGATTTGTCGGGATTGTCAGATTTCAAATGTCCCACTTGACTTGGCTGCTACACAGTGAGTATTATTGTCCAACTGTCATATTTTAGTAAAATTTAAAAAGGACTTAAAGTGAGAAAAGTACTTGAATATTCTTACATGTGAGATAGTTAACAGTAAATATCACTAAATATAATGTCTTTCTCACCTCATTGCCTGTTCATTGGGTTTCAAATTTGGTTCTCTTGTGTGTACACAAGTATTTGACATACTCTCTGTTACTGCCAATGGTTTCACACCTTTCCACTGATCTACAGGTGGTGGGAAGGTATGCGGCAATGAGGCCAGTAAGTCCTTGCACGTGTTGTGTTACAAGGGCACTCCGCAGAGCAACTTTAACAATTATAATTTGTAGTTTGGAGATCTGTTTGTGGGCAGTTTGCAAGACATGTAATTATTAGTGACCTACCTTTGCTGGCTGTGTTGCTCATTGCCGCTTTGTGATTCTGTAGTCAACCCTGATTTGAGAGCAGTATATTGCTGCTAAATCAGACTTGAAATTAAATTAAGTGCATTTCCATAATGTTTGTTTATGTCATATTTGTAATCTATATACTTAATATTTGTAAGTGTGAATTGTGCCATAATAGTGCACTTTTGACATACAATCTCAGAGAGCAATTATCAGTGAAGTGATCACGAGTATCAGACACTTTTAAAGAAAGTAACATCATTACATCAGGGGATAAAGCAAGTGTTATTCTATATTTTGTCCACAAATGATCCCCATTGTTAGAAAATCCCATGAAAACAAACCAAAAATGAGTCTCTTAACATTTTCCAACTTACGTACCATGTCTGTGGCCTCCACCTAAAGACATATATCAGCAGATTTTACTCAAACCAGAGTAAACAGTGATTTTGTTGGGGAGTTTTTTTCAACTGTAACTTGAAAAACATTTGATGATTAATCATCATGTCTGGCCTCTGTCTTAGTAGTAAGTCTTTACAGCAGCATTAATACGTATTTTTCAGGTTTTGCACAACAATGGAGGTAATCTTCATTTGAAGTTTTGGAGAAGACCATTTATTATTAAACCTCCATTGTCATTTCTTTTTTCATTTCAAACACTGAGGCACTGTCATGCTTCTGAAAAGTCCTAGTACTTGAAGTTTTACCTGCTTTTAAAATGTATAAATAATGTGAAACTTTTAAAACTGCATTATATTTCAGATAGTCATTCCACTTTTAAGCAGATGAAAAGAAGAACCCAATGTACCCTCTGCCACATGCACAGGTCTATAACATCCAACCACAGGTTGAATACAGCTCAGAACTGCATTGGTATTCCTGCCACAATTGTCTGCACTATTGCCACTTCTTCAATTTATAAGCCTCCTCCACTACAATTCTTCTGTGTCCAACTACAAATAAAAATCTCTGGCCGGCACACTACTTGATCAAGATGGTGTTGTACCTTGCTACCCCTCCTATCAGTATTCATGGCACAGGGCAAAGGCACATTTTCAAAACAAAGCCACTGCAGCAGACAAAGAAATCTCCTCCAAAGCGGGCTGTAGAGCTCACCGGAGTGGGCCAGAAGCGGAGCTAATCTTTCATAATCAGTGACAGTTGCACTGATGTCAGATCTTAAGTAATCATTGAGCACGAGCTCAGCTATCTTTGGAGGCGTCTGACGGAGCGACAAGGGTCTGAAGGGAAGAAGGATGGAGCGGGAAAAGAGAAAGCACGAACGCGTGTGACAGGCCAGAAGAGAGAGACGAGAAGCAAAACGCGGCGCATCTAATGAGGGAGGGTAGACGCTAATTAAATTTGAGAGGAAATCTCAATGTGAAACTTTATTCTGAAGGCACTTGTGATAAAAGCGGCGTCTCCCTGAACGTGCTGCCTCTTTATTGTTCTTTGAGTGGTAGTCGATTGAATTGGCGATCATGCATGACTGAAGGGGACGTTCGGTAAAGTGGGCGGGCGTGTCGACACAACTGGTCGGTCTGGTGTTCTTTCCTATAGGTGTAAAGTGCATTGATTGTCAGATTAGGCACTTCATTGAATGTAAGTAAAGAGGACAGATCACTAGGAAATTACCTAGTCCTCCCCTCTTGTCCCATATTTCTAACCTGGTCTTACACTCTTCTTCACCCCCACACAGATCTCATAACAAAACTTATCGTTTACCTCTGTTTCAGTGCTGCAAATGGACTCCGCTGCCTCCAGTCGTGGTCGTCTTTGTCTGAGGCTCTTACTGTACATGAGCATATTAAGCTTGCCTGCCAGACGAGTCTGGGAAGTTGGTCAGATTGTGAATCATGTCTGGCCTCTCTCATATCTTCCTTCTGTTATCTCAGGATTTAAAAGGGTGAACGCAGACCTTTTCTTTTATTTAAAAGCTGTAAACATATATCTTTTCATCTGGGGGGACGGTGTTGCCGCTGTGTTTCCTAATGGAGAGTTCGGCTGGTGTTGACAAGAGAAAATAAAAATCAAGCAAGAAGACAAACCCTGTAATAATCACTGGTGCGGTTTCATCGGTCATGGAGGATTCACAATGTACGAACTGTCACCGCCACCTCGGATAGCATCTATGGATGTCTCTGTTTGTTCTGTTTTGCTTTTATAATTGATGAATGGCCTGGAGAATGAGGGCTCAGTTCATCTCCATTTTATCAAGAAAATCAGACCGAGAGTGGTGTTCGCGTCTCGCACGAACAGGAACGTACTGCTAATGCTGAAATAAAACGTGACGGGACAAAGCTGCAATACAAAGGACGGTGATATTTTTCATAATGCAAAGTTTTTGTGGGACAGTGTTCTGAGGGAGAAAGAGGCCATTTGTGTTGCAGTGTGACCGACTCACTCATTAGACTCATCTGGCCTGTCAGGCTATGAACACGTGAATTCACAGTTAACACATGACCTCACACATCACACAGCACCTTAACAGTTTGTGCTCACTAATGCTCATACTGTAAATGTACAGCTGGCCTTACAATAATCCATCCGATTTCAAGGATGTAACACGTTATGTAATGCCACCGCTTTACTTTCTCTCTCAAGCCGTCTGAACACACACATTATAACATACCATCCTGTCCCTGTATGGCAACATAACATGTCTCAATAGTTCTGATCCACTTTAAATACACTTCAGCAGCCATGCTATGCACCTCCGTGGAGCTGTGCTGAAAGTTAGTCTGCCAACATGCTCACAACGACGATGCCAACATGCTGATATTTAGCAGGTACACGTTACCACGGTCAAGATCCCACTTTAGCATGATAGCATGCTAACGTTTTCTAATTTTCACTCAACACAAATGAGTTTTGCAGATGTCTGCATATAAACCAGAGTAATGCACAAATACATTGACTTTTGACCCGGTGAGAAAAATTCAAAGAAATCTCATAGTGCAGTTTATGTAGAATTACAATTTAGTTGTAAAAGAATTAATGGAAATCCAAAAAAAACAAAAAACAAAGTCAACCTTACTGGGAACATTTGATCATTCATATAGAGTCTTAGACATATTTATTTTTTGCTTCTTGCGATGCATTCACAGACACAAAAGAGTTTCCACACCAGCCTGTGACCATCATGTCACATTCCTTCTGTATCTTGACTGTCACAGATATGAATGAATGGCTGTAGCACCGAGGAAGCCTCAAACTTTTAACAAAACACAGAAATTGGAATTTGGAGCAAAGGATATGAATGAGTTCAGACACTGTTTTCGTTTCCTGTTTGCTATCAGACAACTCATTCAATAAAGGGAAAGGAGAGGTGGATATCCTGTTATCTTCACAGCAGTCTGAACCAGAAGAGTAATTTCAGATTTCAGTTGTTCAGACAAATTACCATACTGTACTGTCATTTTGTATCTTATAATGCTCTCTAGGACTGGATTATAAAAGAGAACATAAACTTGGGCTAAAAATATATCAGCAGTAGCAGGATGGAGCAGGCCTTCAACATAGGCTCTCTAAATGACTGTATTATCAATATGGGCCTCAAGGGCAGACACAGATGATAGCCGTATATGTCATCCTGTCTGTGATCAATTACTTTTCTGGAGACAAACACAATCACTTCTCTCTTTTTCACTTAAAAAGGAATCCAGGCCTGTATTTATCAAACTCCTAAAAGTGAGATTTTGGACGTGAGTGAAAGATAAGTAAAGTAAAAATGAAAAAACTTCAGAATATAAGTTCCTCATCACATTTCTTTTCACATGAATAAGAGACTGGTTACTCTGCAGCACACAGACATAGAAATGTTTGCATTATGTAAATGTATTGACTTGTGTTGCAATGACTCCATGTATCTTTACTGCCTGTACTTTGTGTCTTTGTGATACTAGGTTTTCCTTATTTGACTTCTTTCACATACTTCATCAAATGGCAGCTGCTTTCCTTTTTCTCCTACTTGCTTCGGGTTTCTAGGAATTCATCCCCATTTGCACATTATAAGTTTATTAGCTAGTCGCCAGCGTGTTACATGCTGCTGACAAACTCAACATGGGACCACATGAGCACATCCAAAGAATTCACTGGAAGCCACTGCTCACAAAAATGCAGTCAAACAGAAATAATGAGCAATTAGTCTTATTCCAGTATGTTAGCTCGTCATGTGACGCTGCCCTTGCGTGTGCCTGTCGGATGATTTGCGATGTGATATGCAGCTATCTCCACTGTAATTCCTACTGCTGTGAAACAGCTGTTTTTTTGCTGATCCAATCAAACACAATTAATATCTCCAACATAAACACTCTGCTCTTGCTCTCCCTCCGTCTCTCTGTCTTACACGCACACACTCCCACAATTGCATGATTGCCCACCTCCCCCCCTTTTATTAACACCACTTGCCTATAGGGAGCTGGCAAAGTTAAGTGAGCTCGCCATCTGTTAAATTACAGAGTGTCAAAACTTTTAGCTGCTGAGTGATCCAGAGACATAATCCCATGTCTCCTTGGGTAATGAATTGTACTCATGCTAATTAGCACGCACATGGCCAGCAGTAGCAGTGAGAATGTCCTAATCAAACAGACTTACGGTTTTGTCATGTCTACGGTGTCTCTCTGCTCTCTGGGGCTGGCTGGACGGGCCTTGGCTCAAACCTCCACTGCCCCCATCCCTCCCCAACACATCCCACTGAAGGCAACTTTTCTTATTGGACAGTACAGACAAAACACTGGCAGAGGAAGGCGGAGGACATGCGACAGCGGTTCCCAGTTGCACTCAGGGACGTTGCAATTATACTCCCCTCCAAAAGGATTGGAACATTGAGGCTAATTTCTGTATTTTTGCTGAAAACATTTAGATTCATGAAAAGATGAATATGAAAAAAAGAGATCAACATTTCAGCTTTTATTTTCCAGGTATTTACATAAATAAATCAAAATTATTTGTAACGGAAAACCAATAACCAAACCAAACCTTTTGCATTTATCTTTTGTGGTGCTTTTCCAGGTTCACTGTAGCCTCTTTCAGTTGTTTGTTTAGTTTGCTCCTTCAGTCTCCTCTTTAGCAGGTAAAATGCATGCTTTATATTGCTTAAGTCTGGAGACTGACTTGGTCAGTCTAAAAGCTTCCAAGTATTGCCCTTGATGAACTCCTTTGTTGTTTTGGCAGTGTGTTTTAGGTCATTATCTTGCTGCACGATGAAGGATATCCCAGTCAGTGTAGTTGCATCTTTCTTTAAATTGGCAGACAAAATGTTTCTGCAGACTTTTGCTGCTGCCATCATGTGTTACATCATCAGTGGAGCCTGTCCCAGAAGAAGCCATGCAAGACCGAGCCATGACATTACCTCCACCATATGTTTGGGATCACAAGCAGATCCTTTCCAATCACATGTTCCAACACTTTTCTTCACCTAAAAATGTGTTTTTCCATTACAAGTAATGCAATCTTTTAAGTTGTATATCAGATCCAGATGAAAATACTTGTAAATAAAGATGTTTGTCCCATATTCATCTTTCAAATGTTTTCTGTCTACAGCAAAAATACAGGAATGGGCCTCACTGTTCCAATACTTTTGGAGGGGAGTTTATGTGATAACACATTTTATACTGCTGGAACACTTTTTCCTTGAGGAAGTCTGCAGGGAATATTTGAGATTAACAATATCAGGATAAGGAAATCATGCCTCATCAACAACATAGGAAAAGGCAGCAATACAGAGAGGCAAACAGCTGTTCAAGAAATAGCATTATCTTGAAACCAGCGTTTGCATCTTTCGTGCATGGGCACTATCACTCTGTGCAATGGAGTCGATAGAGTGATAGAACGGGAGAGTGAGAGTGACACAGAGAAGGAGAAAGTCCTCAAGGGTGAATGGAGCGCAGGGTGTCTGTGTTGCTAAACACTGGCTATAATAGAGGCCAAGGATTAGATGGCAAACTTTATACCTCTGCACCCACACACACACGCACACATCCACTGCATTCCATCAGGGCTTTATCTGGCCTTTTATTTGCCTTTATCGAGCATGGCGGAGGCAGCCCGCTCAGCGTTAACAATGTCGGGCTAAAGTCATTTCACACAACACTACTTGGTCATGTAAGCTGACAACTTTTATATTCCCTTATGTCCTTGGCTGGCTGTCGTGTGAGTTTATCGGGAGCGGAGAGGAGTGCAACCAGTTGGTTTTCAGCACCAAGACGTGCCACAGAGTGGGGTAAATTGTGCTAATTTCAAGCCTGGAGGAACCATTACTAGGAGGTGAGCATAACTCGTAGTGGCAGACAAAACTGCCTAGAAAGAGGGAGCGCACATTGCTCATGGATCTACTACATGCTGCACTGGGTTTAAGTGTTCAATACTGGGCGTTGGTGTGCATCAAAGCTTTCACATGCAATTTATTCTTTGGTTGACAAAGGGTGTGTTGCATGTGTGTCTGTGTGTGTGTGTGCCTGTCTGTATGTGGTGATGGCAGTGCTTTTGGGTAGGGGGGTTTAAGGGGTTCATCTGCACAGTCTTTTAATTAACCTCATGCCCTGTTACTATCTGCACTGCCAGGGCTTGGCTGACCTTACACAGATTTATGCAGCAATAAAAGTGACAAGGTTATGGAAATACAGGCTGATGCGGGACGTGACAGAGGGGTTGCTGGACCAACCTTTAACAGGCTGACAGAGGCCATTATCCTTGATGTCAGATGAAGAGGTGTGAGATGGAAATGCCCCTTGCATTTCATGCTGCACTGCCTGCTTAAAGTAGCGACAGCGGCTGGGGAGATGACCTAATGGTGGACAGCCAAAATGCACTGTGTTGACTTAAGGATGACTCCGAGAAATAACAACAACAACAACAGATATGGTGGGGATGAAAACTCACAGTGCATCAACAACTAACTTTTTGAACTTTCACAATACAGTATGTGTGATGACTACATGGTCTTACCCTGTACATAAAGCTGCCCTCTATGTAGGCCAACTTTAAAGTGTTATGTTGGGTTCAGTTTTTCTTTGTAGCGTTATGAACTTAATTTATTCTCCTTTTTAAAACATGACATCCATGGCTGCCACCTACTATTAATCTCATAGTATTAGATATTGTCAGTGAGTCACTTCTGCACTTTATTCCTCCGATATGTTCTTGTTTTATTTCGTCATTATTTAATCTAAAATGACACGGGGTACACACACTGTATGAATCACTTATTAGGAGACCTGCCATAGCTGTCTTAAGCCCACCATGTTTATCAATTTAATGCTAAAAAAAAACAAGGGAGAAGACAATAATCCAATTCAGTTTGGGATTGCTTGTGGCTGAGCACATTCAGCAGGCTGATGATGCTCAATTGAATTTTTTTCCCCCTCTGTATTGCTAAATCAGTTAAAAATTGTGATATGGGTCCATTCAGCAGGACATAATTATCTTGTCATTCCAGTTAATTAGCATCCTATAAGGACTCACAGCCCACAAGGTAACTGCCCATCAAACAGCAGGGCAGATGACTACATAATAAGACGACCTGAGGGAAGTGCGCTTGGGTCAAAAGGTGGGTCTCTTTCCCACTGGAGCTTTGCACGGTAAACCTGGGGGTCACACTGTGGCGCATACAGATTAATACAATATATCCAGGCTTAGTCACATTGTACTGCGAGTGAGTATACTCTAAATACTCTGCAGAGTACAACATAAATTAAAAATGAACATTATGAAACTGTAAAGCTGCCTCGGAGTCTGAAAGTGATCTATTTCCCTCAATGCAATGAAAGTAAAATTTGGACTCCATTCAAAAGAAAGAGACATCTTTTTTTTTTGGGCTGCAGCTCACAATGTTTATGCTAAAATGCATTGATTCCCCTCTTAAAATGCAGAATTTCCTAAAGTCAACCAACAATCCAAAACCCAAAATATTTAGTAGGAAAGAAATGTTTTGGTGTTTTTACTTGAAGAATCATTTTAATAGTTACTTCATTTATCACAATATGTGCCAGTATATGAACACTTTTTTATTCCACATCTTTTCAGAACATCTCCTCTTATATATTCCTCCAAGGTTTTTGTCTTCTCTTGGTGGTTTTAATCTCCTCCTCCCCATTTACATGTACACTGCGGTGTGAAATCCTCTAAACTGATGTCTGACTACAGCAAACGGGAGAATAAATAACACAAACACCAGAGCTGAACTGCCAGATTCAGTGTTAATAATCAATTTGCAATCTGGTGATTTCAGTGACTCACACTCGTCCAGCCAAACAGTTAAACAATACACTGCCAAAGACAAAGACAACAGAGCAGAATTACTCCCACAATCGACGCAAGACAAATACAACATGTGCGAGCAGACACACATTATCCTGTCAGGTATGTCCTTGAACAAAAATAATCTTAATATCCACAGGTCTTTGATTATAAAATCTTGCTGGTTGCATCTTAACTCTGCAGGCAAGCCCCCCCCTCTTTCTGCAAAGTTTATTTATTTATTTATTTTTTGTCCTGCTATGTGAATAGCTTCTGGCACTGTTCATTGATCTGCTGCACGTTGTGTCTGGATGTTGTTTTGGAGATTGGGCAGGATGAAGCAGCTTATGTAAGCAACAGTTGAAATCATCAGGGGAAGGAGAGATTTAGCCGCACATCTATGTTAGAGGAGAAGTGATGAGATATCACCAATATCAACACACTCACGCTGTGCTTAAGCACATCCATGGATTCCAGAGCCCCACGGCTGATAGAGACGCCGCTGCAGAATGGTAAATATCACGGCTCTGCATGAACATCTGTTCATTACATTGAAACTGCTACATTACCAGCTGTGGAAATTAACTCAGAGCTTGTGCCATAATGCCACTCAAGATGGTGGAAAATAAAGAGACAGTATATATTTTTATATAAG
>JBAJHX010000051.1:14995254-15017659 GCA_037176925.1 Amniataba percoides | reverse complement strand
GATAAATTTATGCTAATGAAAATTGATAAAATATGATTTAATAAGTTATGGAATGTTACTACAAACCCGCCGGCGGGGCCCACAGATTGGATAATGAAAGTTACACACTGACCTTACACCAGGACAGACATGTCCAAATCAACAGAGAACAACAGAAAACACTAATGCTCTGTTTCCAGTACACCGATACAATATTCCTCTATTGTGAGTCACATTATCTTATTGTTGTGGACTTGGCTTGACTCGGCCACAGCCGCTGGTCAGCGCAGTGTGAGAGTAAGAGCAAGTCCAAGTCGACTTATCTCATTCATTTATACATGTGTTTATTTGTTTTTGACTTAGTTCCTTTCAGCCTATCCTCCAAAGGTAACAGCAGCTAACAGGAAATGAAAAAGAAACAAAAAATCTTAGCCATAGATGGTTCCTCTGAGAAACAGATAAACGTCTCCAATATCGGAGGCTAACATGTCTTTCAAAATAAATTCTAGGCGCATGGAAAGGGGGGAGTTGGGAAAAAGTCACACTAGAAAGAGATAGAGAGACAAAGAGAGAGAAAATGTGTGTGTGTGTGTGTACCAGAGATATAAGAAAGTGTGTGTGATGTACCATTATGTTCTCATGATTGGAGAGTAGATTATCTGTGGCATTTAGCATTATGCTCGAGATGCAGCCCAATTTGAAATCTGGTTTGGATTTTAAAACTCCAGCTTGTTGTCTGTAAAAGGCCACATGAGTCATTCTCCACGCCGTGGTCACTCTGATGGCGACATGTGGCGCTCACTGAAATTCGGAGGCCGTTGGCCAGAATTTATTTGCAATTAGAGCTCTGTTATTTTACCAAAGTCTGATTTCATTCAGCTTATTGTTCCATTTGAATTATGTTTTGGTTGTGGCTCAACCTGGACTGCGCTTGATTGTTGGACTTGGCGTAGCTACGACAACAGCCCTGCCACAATGCCTTTCCAATTACAATTTAACCCCATTATTTTCAGCTCATAATGAATTCATTGCGTAGAGGCTGGCAAACTCATTCTGCTTTCTTGCGAGAACAGGACTTTGTAATCACTGTTATGTAACACTAACTATCTGAGCATTCAGAGTGTTGCAAGCTCCATTAATACCTCTGTAAATATCTGATTCATCACATATTCTGGATCGACAACTCTGAACAGCTGCAACAAGAAAAGCACAATATGTCCAGAAAAGAAGAACACGGAGTTTGTCTCAGCAGATCCAGCAAAGATCCATGTTCATCATTCTCAAAATAATATGCACCATTTTTTAATCTAGAGGGATTTAATTCACTATTATTACATTTCTAAGAAGATGTAACTTAAATTGACTTGGATAGCTAATTTCAGCCCCCTCATCAGACATTACAGACATTAAATTGGAAACAGGGAGAGATTAGGTAAATTCTAATCAAGATTTATTACAGGTCTGACACTAAAATTAATACTTACTAAAAGAGATAGTCGGGGTCAAATGCAAAGTGACAGAGGACTTTCATTTACTTCGTCCCCGAGCCATTTCTCTGCATCTTTGGCTTTTTCCCCGACGTCACGACTGCACTGCTTTTGTGAACCTTTGCTCACACTGTAATGAAGGGCCTTAACAATCATATGTAATTAGCCACTGAATATTCATCAGCCGAAACCACAGCACGCCTCAGGATTTGTAGAATATAATCAAATATTAATACCTATGTAATGAGCGCAGCAGTTTATAGAGGAGGTGGGATGATGAGAGCAGATGTTATTGCGACGTTTGATCGATCGGACAAACACTGGCGTGAGACCTGACACACGACGGCAGTTTTGCGTGATCGCTTACAGAGTTTAAAAGATTGTTGCTCGCTCAGTGGGGCCGGTTTAAAAGTCTGATTAGAGGATGAAACGAAGAAGTCAGTGTCCATGTGTGCACACTCACAAAAACCTCAGGGGTATAGCCGCTGTGTGCAAAAAATAGCAATCTGTGCAAAAGGACCAGTTATATTATATAATTTGGTCTGTTCATAGAAATAGTTTTTGATTATGATGAATATTTTTGCTTATAAATGACTCCTGATGCCTCCATGTGTCTTGTTAATCTATGTGCTATTGATTTTTCTGACATACTGAAAAGTAGTAATTACACACCCAGTAATGTGCTTTTACTAAATTCTAGTTTTTCAGCAAACTCCCAGTTCTTCTGCAATTTAAAGATATAATCATGAAGATTTTGATGTCGTTCTCTTTGGTAGCAATGCGGTTGTAGGCGGCAATTGCAGGTGTGTTTTTTGGATCTCACAGGAAAAAAACGGTCCTGTCTGTTGTTTCCAAAGCTAATGACTGACAAACAGGCAGTCAGCCATTCCTCTTCAAGAGATAGCAGTCCAAGAGAACGAGAGCCACATCACTATCGCCCCTTTTCCCCTTTTTTCTTTTTCTTCTTTCAGTGCTTCCTGCCTTGGCAACGCAATCTCGATGCTGACTCTGGGTTTTCCTTGCTGATAGTTGTTTTGCTTTTTGGATTGTTTACCTTCATCTAAATGTCAGATTAGTTTTTTTCCCCTTGGTTTTGTACCTGGTTTAATAGTTTCATCAACTGTAGTCAAAGATCTTTTCTTTGTTCAGCCACAGTAACAGACTGGAAAAATGAGTCTGCCGCATCACAAACAAGCAGGTTGAGATTTTTACACTGTAAAAAGAGTCAGTTTGCTTTAACTTACAAAAGTTAAGACATAGACAAGATGAGGCAGTTTTAACTTTCTGCCTACGGTGGAATGGACACATTCACATACGGTTATTATTATGGACAGTATAGAATTGATCTCTCATTTTCTTCCAGTTTATGAGAAATAACTGTAGCTGGTCAAAGCGTTGCTAATAACATTAATGAGTAAAATTAAAAGGGAGCATTGATTGCAGCACATGGGTATTGAAATTATCAACAAACCAGCCACGCTGAGCTTGATTGCGAAAATACTGTAACACAGTGTTGTAGTAAGATGCATTATTCTTATTATTTCTTTTTATTTACTTACTTATTTTTGCTGGAAACCAATAAGTGATAGTTTACAGACAAATGAATGACAAAAACAACTGACTGGAAGGAGGCCAATTTGTATTCCAGCACACCCATCTGTTTCCTGAAACAAATCCATTAAGTTTTTAATCTCTTGTTTGTGGGGCCCATCAATTACAACACGTGGACGTAACGCAAAAGTAGAAAACACATTAATGGCTGTTTTTGAAAAATAGGATATATGAAAAGTCCAAAATATTTTGATCCAGAAAATTTGCGCAAGGAGAACGAACACAACGCTCCATCCATGTTGTCCGTCTCAGGATTACACCCTGTCATCGTTTTGGCGAGCGCTGTGATTTCCCCATGACTGCGTTAACGTCAAACAGCAACAGCCCCCACTGCTACGATGGGCATTGATCTCTGATATTTATGGGGAAAAATAGCTGAATCAGACAGGGGGCTTATTTTACTGCTACAATTGACAGAAAAATATCAATACTCACGGAGAGACCGAGGCGGTCTGAAATGAGTGAAATGATCAAGAGAAGATGTAGCTTGTTTTCATTAGGGAGTGGCTGATAACATCAGATGATTAATCACTATCTTCCCTGCTGCGGTAATTCTCTACATGAGCCAGAGGAGATCTGTAGCAACCAACCACAATAAACTATTCTGTCTGGTATAAATCAGCCTCACTCAGTAAACGTCTAGGAGAGCGGGAGAGAAAAAAAAGAAATGAAGAAAATGTTTAATGTTTCAGTTGTGACTGATTCACAAGCTCACTTTTTTGCTGATAATATTATGAAATGTGTGTGCAATGTCCAATAAAAACTGGACCATTCATACAAGCAATGGACATTTCTGTTTTGTGTTGGTTGAACAAGAGGATAAAAGGTATATTTGAAGTTCGCCTTAATCCTTGAAACAAAATGGTTCAGAAAAACAACCATCATACATTATGCATGGTGCATTTCTTTCACCCATGATTCAAGGTTTTTTTTTCCTTTTTTTTTTTTTTATTTATCTCCAGTTCTGCTGGAGGCACATGAAAAAGAGCTTGCACAAAGTAAAAGCTCAGTTTTCCTGCGTTTGTAGTGGACTAGGCCTCGCTGCTCCCACAATGGCCGACACACCAGGCTGGGTTCGATTTCCCTTGGGATATGAAGGCTATCATATCACACGGCATTTCCTTTCAACTCTCTCCCAGTTCAATTTATCGGGTACAAACAGGGTTCAGGTCCTCAACAAGAATCCCTTTAAACGACGGCTTTAAAACTACAATAAACATGTCGAGAGTGTGAATCTGAGACAGTTTCTGTCTCAGATTTACCCTTTGCAGCGTCAAGTTTGTGATTCACATGAAAGGGAGAAGCACTCTGCGGTACCCTCTGACAGTAAAGGAGGGGAGGAGAATTAATTAGATATAAAAGAACGTGTGATTAAATGTTATGTCTGACTTTTCAATTAGATTTTGAAGACTGATCCACTTTCAAGCACCTGTTAATGTCACCTATCGACCTCATCCGAACTTTAAATGCATACCTCTGGCCTTTAGATACTTGGGACTTTATCGCACCACGTCAAATTTATTCCTTTTCTTCCATTACGGCTCAGACCATTTTTTTTTTCTGTCATAATTTTCTGCTGTGAAATTGTCAAAATCGTTGAAAATCATTTTTGTGATGTTGCTTCTATAAACAGGCCCAGCATCTTCACTGAGACTGTGAATCAGCACACAGACGCCCCCACACACAAACACACACACACACCGATGAAGAGGTCTTTTAATTTAGTGTCACAGTGACACGATGACGCAGGACTGCTGTGTTTACTGCAGAGCGGCACTTTCTTTGATATCAGGGGATTTTGTGACGACAGCGTAGAAATGAAGATGTCACTGAAGCAAAGGGCATCGCTGATAACTGTGCACAAAGTGATCAGTCACATCGCTCAGATTTGTTCTCAATGTGCTGACTAATTTGTGTTTGTTCTGGTCCATTTGCAACACTGTACAGTATGTAACATGGATGTAGGAGATGTAATTCTTAGAGACATAATTCAGAGTGGGATTGAGTCAGTGCTTTACTGACAGCAGATGGCAGTCAGCGTGTCCCCCGTTTGGAGGGTTATCTGACAGTAAAATGGAGATAATACTCTAAATACATCGTTTCGCTTTAAGGTGGGCCTTTTTAAGGAGGCTAAATTATGTTTTTGCTGCTGTCCCCATTCACAGTAGTACATTGTTTGGCCTCTGAGCTGGTCCTCTGCTCCTCCGGTCCAAACTGGGAAGACGCCAGCCGTCATCTGTGTACTGCAGGCAGTACAAAGACTATGAGCAATCCTTCATTGAAACCCATGAAAAAAAATGTAAACTATACCTTCGATGTCTTAATTAAATTGTAAAACCTCAACATGCTTCTGGTATAAAATAAAATCATAATGTTTGGGGGTTTATTGGTGTTATGAAGGGTTTATCTAAGTCTTTTCATAACATAGTTTTTGACTAGTTGTAATGCTATGGGGCAATATTTTTATGAGTGTGTCTGCATTTTGTGCATATCACACCCACACGCACACATAACTTGCAAGCCATTAAACATTTTAAGAAGTTGGCTATTTATATGTTTAATGAAGCAAATGTTCCACAGTAAATGTCTTTCGTTGCTGGTCACACAAATCAGTAATTCATAAAAAACCACTACATGTAACTTAAGAGTCAGGGACTGTAAGAATATGCCCTATTTCTGGTGGGGAAATGCCATCCCAAACGAAACAATGCAACAAAATTAATGCTTCCATATTTTCTGACCTTATTGAAGACTAGAAACTCCTTACAGAAGACCAAGTAATTCATATTTGTGTCAGAAAGAGAGTGTCCACGGCCAGGAAGCTGCTTATTAAAACTGGCCTGTAAATCTATCACGGACAAGTCCTGGCCTTATTACATCCTGGTTTTAATAAAGCTGTCAATTCTTCAGATTACGCCAGTGACCTCTTTTTATGTAAGCCTTTTTAATGTTCTCCTGGGACCAGTTGGGTTTATAGAGCTGGTGCCAAATCATCACACTTAATCAAACACCTATAGCCTTCCCCTCAATTCTGAATTTATGATGTTTATAAACACGGTATATCATTCAAGCCTGTTTGACTGCACACAACGTCACTGCAGAGAGACTCGCGTCTGTCTGTGAGGAAACATATCTGAGGGTTTGATCTGGTTTTGGTGTTTTGAAGCGTCAGAAGTAACTTTTGGAAAGAAAGAAAAAAGGTGAATTCTTTGATTTCACCAGAAATGCTGCTGATACAGTCTGATACAGCTGACAAGTCTCAATCTCAGTTAGTTTCTCTGCATATATTCAAATGATATGCACCATCTAAAACTCTTTTAGAGGAAACTGATTTTCATAGAAAGTGCTGGACACACAATCCATAATCGATCTCAAAATATTCATAATGTGCTGTGAAACCACAGACCACATACCATAGTTAATAAAGCATACTTGGGCTGAACTTAAGTTAGTTTTTTTTTTATTTTATTTTCCCAAAAGATACTGACTCATGCCTAATTAGTGGCAATCACAGAAAGAGTCTCTGTGAGAGAAAACTATTCTGTGTAATTACAAATCAAATTCAGCCCTCTTAAACCAAAGACTCGACTACAGTCTATTTTCATCAAGCTGCGGCTGAGAAGGCCTGCGTGCTGCCAGTCACTCACACATGCACAGATCGATCTGGTCCTGGTAATAAACAACGGAGAGCAAATAAACCTCAGAAGTGGTGAAATGACACAAACGGGGGCTGCTATACAGACTTGCAGCAGAAGTATATTTTTCCTCACGACAGAAGACCACAACCTCGCCGCCTGCTGAGAGAGAGATAGATGGATGGTGTGTCTCGGGGTCCATGTGGGATGAAGAATCCCACCAAAGATTCGTGATGAATGCCTATACTGGAGACAAAAAGCCTTTGTCTCTGCTGGTACACAGAACTGGCCTTCCTTCATTTATTCCTCCAGAACATCCTCTCCCCTGGCCAAAGGTGAAACTCTTTGGTGGTGGGGATTGGTGCTATGTAGATTACTGTGGGTAATTATTAGTGTTAGAGCGAAAGCACACGAGTCAAGAACTCCGTAGCATCTGTTAGGTCGAGACTGAATTAATTAACTGGTTATCATTTTTCTTTAGTCAATGGTGTTGACCTGAGGTGAATTTAATTTAGGTTTAGTTCAGTTGTTTAATGTTAATACTGCTTGTTTCTGAGAGAAAAACTGAAACTTCAATTTTACACAATTATGAATTATCATAATGCTCATATTTTAATATCTGATAAGCCACAGAAACACTAGACAAATGGTATTCTGAATTTGTCAAATTTGCTCGGTGCTAACAGAACAAAGCTCGGTCTGTACGACAGCTACACAACTCGTATTACAATGTGTGCTGATTGGTGATTTACCCAATATTAATCTGTGGGTAAATGTTTAACTTCCAGCGACACTTCCATGTGCTTCAGAGAATGCAACTTTACTCCGACTATTTCATTTGATTTTTGCTGCCATTTGGGGGCAGCAGAAACACGATGCAAACACAGGACTGACACAATGAGAACACGTTAGCAAACATTTACTTATTTTCACATCTGGCAGTTCAGGAGCAACATTCACATTTCTTTGGAGTCGTGTTTCTGGCCACTGGAGGTGCAATATTCACTCATTATACCAACTCTTGGGGGAAATATGTGTCTCTTCAGCAATGAAATGTCGTGTCTGCCATTTGGTGCTGGGCAGATTGCATACAGTGGGATTTTAAAAGCTTCTTTTGCCGAAAACAGCTGCTTGCATCTGGAAACAACCCCGATGAGAGCAGTGAGAGTAAAGTGTCAAGAGTTACGGGTGGGTACAAACAAACCACAGTGAGCTGAAAGATGTTCAAAAGCTCCACAGATCCAGGAGGAAATGCAGACTTGGGAGATAATTCGTCACTTTGAGTGACACCTGTCTACATTTAATTAACAGTTTATAAAAAAACAAATACACATCATACAAAAGCAAGCAACTTTTCTATACGTGTTTTGATAATGGTCATATTTTTGTTTTCGACTCTTTAGTAGGGCACTTCTGCTTGTTACAGGAACAGTAAAGGGCAAAAGACAAAACCAAATGTCGCAGGCTGGCATCAGTGACAAAATGCCATAGTTACTAATTTGCACATAAGCGCATGTGTCTTATGTGCAAATGAGATATTTCTGTTGGATTTCTGCCTCTAATCAGTCAGCTAACGAGTGCCTATCATGACAAGGTGTTTTAGTGTCAATTGTGCTGTCACTCAAACGAACACGATGCGGTCGGTGTGGAGGATCTGGGAGATGAGGAAATGGTGGCTGGATGGTTTGTTGATGCTGCTTACGTTCCTACTCCTACGTTTCTCATGGGGGACTAAAACAGTCCGAGACTTTCAGTCTTGCCAATTGTCTGCCTCAAAAATCACTTACATTATAATAAATTCTTAAAGTATATGTCAAAATTATCTAGTTTTATGTGATTCTCAGTGTTACATAGTCAATACCGCATAGTCTGCATAGTATCACGCTGTTTTCTGGCTGTTTGTGGCACTCACACACACAAAGTCCTCAGCTGTGCCTCAACCTTGGATCCACAATGACAACAGCACTGATGTTCTCTTTTGAGATGAAACGCTGTTGCCATGGTAAACTGATGCTGCTGACGCCTTGTGTAAAGACTCAACATGGGCATTTCTCTAATTTGTTGTTCTTTTGGTGCAGAAAATTGAATGGGTTCTTCTGAAAGACCAGAAATTAGATAAACTCAGCTTTGAAAGGCACTCTGATTTGAGGAGCAATCATAACGGAGGTCAAACCCATGTACATCTGGGTCGTATTTATCTGAGGGTGAGCTGCATTTGCTCTGCTTAGCCCTCCCTTATGATTAGTGATTTCCTGAAGCAAAATAAAGGGATTGTGATTGTATACAGACAACTTTATTGAACTGGAGATGTATTAACAATAAAAGCAATTTTGTGAACTAATTACACAAACCTACTGATGCTTGATCTTAAGAGTAGACATACTGAAGGTAAGTAGCCATGGCAACAACTTATGGACAGATGAACCAACACGTCAGACAGTTCTACCTTGCAAGTAGAGGCAGATGACGAAAGCACACACACAGGTGTTTGGTTTCACGTCTGAGGGCAATATTATTATTTAGTTTTTTTTAGAAAATAGGAACCTTTCATGGATTCCAGGTCCTTAGGACATTAAGAATAACATTATATTGCATAAAATAGATAAGAGTCAGTTATTATTTAGGAACCTAAGAGGGATTTTTTTTAATGGAAGAAATTGTAAAAAGCTAGGAGTGCGCTCATTACATGATGGGAAACTTTAAAGTATACCACTGCTGTAGTTTCAGAAGGTAGTACGTCTCCCCAGCAATAGCTGCATGATGGATGTTTCTAACAAAGCTCAGGAAATGGTGGGAAAAAGGCTAGCAGTGGGGCAACACAGTCTTTCACATAGCAGTAGGAACTAATTCCTCCATTTAGGAAAGCAAAAAAAAGGTTTTACAGTCCTTTCTAGTACAGACAAAACTGAGCTGAAAAGTGTGAAAGCAGGATGTAGACTGCCTTTAAAAATCCTGTCAAATGGAGATCAGTCCAGAAAAACTAAAGAGATACTCAAAAACTAATGAGACATGCAAGGACTTCATCAGGCCTTGTGCTATTTATTCTGTTTGCAGAATCTGTGACTGTCTTACAATATGAATACTAAAAAAAATCTTGTTGAGAGGAAACTTATTCCAGGGTTATTACATTTGGTTTATGAGTTTTTTCCCCCCTCCTTGAACGTCTTTTATTTCCAAAGACTAATATCCAGCACCAGTGGGAAAACATACAAGTGCAGCTATACACTGAGAATCCTCATATCCCCCATCCTTTCCCTGAACAAAAAAAGAGTACAGTTTTAAGACTTAAGTACAACTAGCTTTGTAAAAATCTCAAATGTGTTCTTCAGTTTCCTTAAATCATACGTACAGTTACATACATACTGTATGTAATGAAGCACCAGTTGTAGACTGAAGATATACCCTCAGAAGAGCACATATCTGTAGAAATTATACCGATAAAATATTTATTATATGAGCAGTATATCATTTAGAAGTAAATTATTTAACTGTAAGTATGAAATTTCCATCACTCAAAGATAAAGATTTCCTTATCCAACATAAACTTTGAATGAATTCTAACATGTTCTCAGTGCACGTTTTTTTATTAAGTCACATGAAAGTGAACTAAAAGCTCTTTGAGTCACCTGAAATATGTTTGTTCAAAGTGAATGCTTCGCAGCTTCATTAATAATATATATGTATAAAGTATTTCTGGTTGGGTGGTGGTGAGGAAATCTGTCTAATCTGTCTTTTTTTATTCTTGTTCATTTAAAAAAAAGGTGTTTCACTACATTTCATATAGAACATGTAGCTACTATTTTTCATAGAAAGTAGCTTTTTTGTGGCTGTTGAATACTCACAGGATTGTTTTTTTTTTTTCTGGAACGTAATAAAGGTAGCTGCAGCCACAGGCTTCATACTACAGTTTCAGTGTTTGCACAGATTAAGACTCAAGCAGCATCTGAATCTTCCAAAAGCTTGCATTGCCATTTTCAAGCCTATAAGCCAACATTAACCCACAGCTCAGCTGCCAGAGTCAGACCAGCTGTGGCAAAGACATGGCAAGTGGCTACATTTCCCAGGTGTGCATCGCAAGATACGGCCTCAGCATGTTGGCTACACGTGCTGCTTGGTGTGCTGCAGCATGAAGCCGTGGCAGGAAATTAAAGCTATGTCCAATAGTGACTATGACAAAAACAAAAACTCAAATGTTTCCACTCACACTGAACAGATGTTCTCTTCCCGACATCCTGGTTAGCTTGTTTCCTACGAGCTTTCTTTCCACATTTAATATTTTCCATTGGGGACATCTTCCATAACTTTTTGTGAAAGACGTGATGCTGAACTCTTATGCTCATATTTCAAGCTAAATGGCTCTCTAATGTTGCGCTGACTGAGTAAATGGGAACATCTCACCATTTAACAGAGATTTCAAAACTGCTACTTCTTTGCATTTGACAACTACAGCGCCCATGCATCTGACATGTCAAACCCCCCCATGGGAGCTGAAGCTGTTAATACAGTCATAAGACGACACCGTGCTCTAAAATACATGACATTTTGGAAGACATAGACTAATTGGTAAATTGAAAAATGATCCCTGTCTGTGGCTGGGAAACTAATCTGGCCTTATTAATCGTGTGATTAATGAGACCAACACAGTGACTATCAGGAGAAAGAAAAGGAGATGCATTAGACTTTTCCCTCATGCTCAGTCAATTGGTAGCTAAATTGCCTTTGATTTATCTTCAGCCACAGCAAAGGAAGAAATTAGCTGGCCTTGCCTTTTGTGAAGAAGAAAATTAATCACAACAAATTTGTAGCTGTCCTAAAAAATAAATAAATAAATAAAAAAGGTACAGTAATTTTAACGTCACAACTTATGTGCAGAGTGAGGGGCATCGCAAACTTTATTTTTAATTTCCAAAAGTGAAAAAAAATAGGAAAGAATATCATCAGAATATTGCTACAGTTAAAAATGTAATTCAGAGCAATGGGCTGCATTCTCGGGTTTTGTTTACACTTTCAACTTAGAAGGGGCCTCATAAGCTGGAAGCAAAGACACATGAAGGACACCTGAATGTAACTGACTACCCATTAATTCACATAGTTAACCATGGTAACATCCCTGGGTAACGATAGCGACGTCCTCCAGCCCAGTCTTATACCTTAGTAGTGACGGGCATCACCAACATCACTTTGGCCTAAACCCAACCAGACTCAGTGGATGCAGGTCCCAGCAGCGGGCCCTGGTTTCATCTTTCAGGGCGAGGTCACTTTCCTGAAGTTGCTGACGCAGGTGAGACGGCACCACAACCTACTGCCCTGCAACACATCTCGCCAGGTCAGAGCAGCGTTCAAAATCACCCCATCGACTTGCCAATCAAAACAGAGGTGGACTTGATGGCATTTGCACAAGATATGCAAGAGTTTTCTCAACCGCTGTCTGTATGGTGGAACTTAGTATGAATTAGCCAAACAAAAGTACAACCAAACAGAAATTGAAAAGAAATGGTGCCGTGTCCAACTGTAAATGAACACATCGAGTAAATGTCATTAAACCATTGTAATACTATTTTATAGCACCAAAGAGGAAGCATTAAATGATTTGCTAATTCATTACAGTAACTGCAGTCATTTAATGAGATATTTAAAACTGGGAGAATTAGGAAGCAATTGCCTTGAAATTCTTGAAAAACATCTGCTGTAGTGTTGCCATGTAGACCTGCTACCTGCTGTGATTTGGGCAGAACTTCAAGTGCAATTTTAGAGCTTTACTCGATGGTGCAATTACTTCCATATGAACAATTGTGCATGTGGGAAACTCTTAAAACATCATGGCATCTTTCTATTTCATCAGCTCATAAGGAATTCATTATTTTGGCAAAAGTTGATCAAAAAAGTTGGCACAGAAAAACATAGTATGTACTGAGCCTTTTGATCCTTTTAAATCCATCTCTCAGGGTCCCTCAGTGATTGTTGTCTCATTACACAGTAGTCAGTTCTGGAAAATCACGGACGCAGCCTTGAAAACTCTGACTGTTTCTTAATTCTCCTTCAACACACAAAATCCGATGCAAAATTTATAACCCCTTTAACAAAAATCAAGGTTCTCTGAGCCGTTTCTCTCTAGTGCCTCTCTGTGGGAGTTCAAAAACCACACAAATTCAGCCCATCAACTTTGCCACAATCATCCATTTGCTGTTTTATAACATCGAGTCTATGCGGTCCCAGGTACTTCACATTTCATGAGTCGCTCACTCAAATGAATTTGTTAGCAGCACCTGAACTGCGTGCTGGCAACCTGGCAATCTGAGACATGCAAGGCCAAGGCAACGTCTCTATTTTAGATACACAGCAACACCCATTTATTTTGTCAAGGGCTTGTTTTTAGCGCCCCTGAATAATGTTATGTAAATAGAGAGTCAGAGATAAACCACTCCTCCCTCACAGGCTGCTCTGACAGGCACCCTGTGGTGATGGCACACGCCCCACGTCTGCTTCTTCTCAGTAAAAACATACATTTGTAAATTAAAATTACATAAAATTATGCCTCTGCGTTGTTTCACACAGGTAGGGTGGCACAACACACAGACAGAGGACACCTGCAGTAGACAGCGGGACAGACGGGTCAGTATAAATTTAGTCTGTAGTCAATCGTTGTTCTCACATTTGAGAATCAGTCTCACTTAAAACTACTTTTTATACTTTTTTTTCTGAGAAAATACACTAGGACCACGTGCAAAACATATAGATATGCTCAATTATAACTTAAAGGCTCACAACATATACACAGTAATTCACATTTGTATTTTTTAGGTTTATGGTCCTTCAGAGTTACAATATAATCACACAAAGTAAAGTGAAATCCTCTGACAAATAATCATCAAGTCTAAACAAAAACAACACCAAATGTGAGAAATCTTATTTTTAAAAATGATTAAAATAAGTTCTTTTTAAAGTGATGTGACAGCTCAGATTCAGAAACCCAACAGCACACACATACATACGTGCCGTTTT
Organism: Amniataba percoides; assembly: GCA_037176925.1. Taxonomy (NCBI): domain Eukaryota; kingdom Metazoa; phylum Chordata; class Actinopteri; order Centrarchiformes; family Terapontidae; genus Amniataba; species Amniataba percoides. Next base: position 15,003,945 of record JBAJHX010000051.1, on the reverse strand, counting down.
AGTCCTGCTGTAGGAGATTGACCCTTAAGAATCAGGGCAGTGGACTAAAAAAAATCTCACACACAAACTGAGTCACTCCTGCTCTGGCTTATGTATACATTATTTACCCCACATTTTTAAATCTATATTTAAAAATTGCTTGGAGACCAGAGTGTCTGCAAGAGATCATTCAAGGGGGATGCTTTGTGTGTGTGTGTGTGTGTGCGTGTGTGTGTGTGTGTGTGTGCGTGTGTGTATTTTTACTTTTTTCCCCCTTTTTGCTTATGGCAGCCAAATAAACCATCACAATTGGCAGTGTGGTCGATTAATATTGCCAAAACGCACTGCAGAGCAGCTTAGAGATGCAAACTCAACAGCACTTCATAAATGTAACTATTGCCAAGTGTTTTTTCATTTCATGAGCATTTTGCTCTACAAAGCTATTGACAATGTGTCCCAATGGCCCAGCGTCTTGGCTTGTTGACTCTAAATCAACAATATGGCCAATCCACTCAGCCTCTTCTGTCCAGGAGTGCCCATTATATATTTCTAAGCTTTTTTTTAAAGTGTTTGAATGAGTATAGACATTGAAAAAAAAAAGCTAATAATGATGAGCTGTTGGTACACCTGACTTATGGGTGCCTTAATTGCAAGAAGTAGATGTGCCATTGTATTAGACATGGCTACTCTTGAGTTGGTGTTTAGACTAAAATCTGAGAACGTGGGTTAATGTGACTGTATATGGGAAGCCTGCAAAATGGGGCCGACAGCTGTATCATAAAGAGAAGCATAACAAGAGATTTCAACAGCTAACTTTGGGCTTAACCCAGGCTGTCTGTTTTTAAAATGCTGGATCACAGAACCACCTCCTGTGTGTTGACTCAAGATCTCTTTCATGTGCATAAGCTCACAGCTAAACCCAGGTGTTACAGAGTCGGTTGATGTCTACAGCTTTGTGAATACGCTCATCTACGCCCATTCACATGCAATGTCAACAGATCACAAGAAACATTCGATATGAGTGTCCGTTCCCACAGAAAAGTCACTGCAGTAGGAAATAACACAGACATGGGCCAATCTAATGTTACAAGATGGCAACTTGTTAACAACAAGCAAGGAACCATTACAACAACAACAAAAACTTTCTCTGTAATTAGTTGTAATGAACTTTTTCTCACCTGAAAATGAAACAGCATTTAGTGAAAGTGTGTCAATACAAACACTCGAATTGAAATGTTAAATGTTGATACTTTATATTCTTTACAGTTAAATGTTATGGGAGGGTACAATTTAGTCTCAGTTGTATTCTCATAGCTGGCTGTAATGAATGATTCCTGCTAGGAATGGAAAACATTTCAGCACAAGCACACAGCACTTTGTTATGTGGCACTGATACAAAGCCAAAGTGTCCACGTGGTTGTGCTGTAAACATTTGTTTTATTTCTGTTTTAATTGCCGGGTGGGATGTGCGGTGAGGTGGGGCTCCCGCTGGTTTGTCAACGTGTCTCTCTTCATTTTTTATTCATTCACCTTCTATGTGAATGCATCATGAATGTCCATGTTGGAATCCTGCGTAATGCCTCCCCATTGAATCATTTGACTGCTACTGAAGTACTTCATTCACTGTAAAATGAAAGTAATTAAAAGCACAAAGTGATACATTAGCTAACCACTTAGGCTTCAAAATAGGTATGTGAACAGCAGGAAGATAGCTGACTGTACCTATCAATTCTTAATAACATGTAGATTGTACATTGCTATTCCCGACATGATTCCTGGTTTTAGTCAGAGCAGGTCGCCATCACTCCATTATTCTTGAGCCGTGGAGTACGCAGGGTGGCTCAGTGAAATGATGAGGGAAAATATTGTAAATAAATGCATTTGCATACCATCTGTACTGTTTGCATGAGAGACATTTACTGGAAATGATTAAATCAAATTTTGGTTACAAAGATGTAATCAGTCTCTCATAAACTGTTTATCACAGCACACACGCCATCTTTCCATTGTACAGATCTCTGTATTGTACTCTACATACAATAGTCTGTTTTTCTTACTGTTTGCTGACATCACGATAGTCTTTCTCTATTTCATGATAATCCTTCTGACAATTCACTCATATACTGTCTGTTTACTATTTGTATTATTCGCTCTGATCATTCTTATTTCCTACACTAAGATCGTACCTCGCTTAATATCGTTAAACAGGAATTAACATCGTGCTCATTGTTCTCCAAATATCCTTGAGTGAACTCTTATCATGAATTGTCTGTGAGTGAAAAGGGAAATAGTGGAAAGAGAGGAAGATTTGTGTCCACCACGTCTTACATCGGATATTGATTACAGTGAGAACAACAGTGGAGGGTGTGACACTGACAGCTCGGTCAAATGAAGCACAAATAAAAGGTCATTGTCTCAGTTAACTAACTCTCTGTGCCCGCAGTAAATCTGACACTAAATTTATCGTATAGTGTGGGGTTTTTTTGTTGCTTGTTTCATTTAATATGTTCATTTAATAGTTTTATGTCCCCACGACAATCTTAAGTCATCTGTGTCTGCATTTTATCAGCTACTTGTTGCAAACCCACCTTTGATCCAGTCAGTCCACCCAGTTATTGTTTCCAAAGCAGGACTAGAGTGTCCTGTGAATCCAGACAACAAAAATTTTATGCTGTGGTATGTTTTTTGTTGAAACACACCCTACTCTTTTCCTACCAACGTTTGTCTCAGTAAAAGCCAGAACACATGCTGTTATATGTTCTCTACCATGTGATCCATCTCTGTCAACCACCCCATTTAATCTGCCTTTGTTATTCACAATGCATATTCATGTTGTTTTATTGGATGCACTGCAGCCTACGGAATTAGTGTTTCAGTGATCCAACTCCAGACCTCAGGGATGTAACCTGCCTATATATACATCTATTTCCTTTTTCCTTTACTTACAAGAGCTTTGTTCTAGTAGCTTGAAAATGCCCCCCGCTCTCTTTGACTGTGTGAAAAATGAAACCCCTCTTGCTGCCGCCGCTCTCCCCATGTGGTCCAGCCATTCTGCTGTCAGTCTCTCTTTGTTTCTGCAGACGCAGCAAGTAAGACAGAGATCCCGCCATTTGTTTTGTTTAGGTGCCTGTGCTGATGGAGCTAAAGGTTATACTTGTGCGCCCCCCCACCCCCTTTATTTTTTCAAGAGTGCCAAGATTGATGACGCAGTGCTGAGTTGTGTCAAAATGATGCTTTGTTAAATAATCCCTATAATCCATGACAGCTTTTTTTTTTTTTTTTGGAGGCGGTTGGCTATGTTTGTGATCACTACAACCTCTACTATCGCAGAATATCTGGTCTCCCACCCACCCATCCCCAATATGGTGCTAAACCAACAAAAGATGCTCCACAGATAGGAGGGTCGATGGGACAGGAGAATTTTGATCCCTGCCGTTTGCACCTGGAGAGGAGCTCAGACATGGGCCTGAACAATTTGGCACATTCAGGAAAATCCAAACACACTCAAAAACAAATACTTAAAGAATGAGGCTGGCATTAAATCCCAAGAAAAGGCCAAAATCAAAAATGTGTTGGTTGACTTTTCTGTACCTATCCACACTGTGGCACTCATCCATGCACCCATTTGTTCTTTCTTTAAAAAAATGACTCACAAATACAATATATAGTTCCCATTTTTAAAGCTGAGTGAGGTCAAGTACCAGTATAACACCAACGGCTTTTCTTACAAACTTATCAGCTAATGCTCACAAATTTTCCAGACAGTATAATTATCTGTGCCATCTGAAATGACAACAACTCATGGTACCTTTTTAAATTAAATAACTTCCTTTAAATGTTAAGACAGAATTCTTGTAATGTATCCCTGCAATGTAATAAAAAAAAGTAGCCCTGCCATCAAGAAGTATGTTGAGTCATTTCATACACAAGTTAAGTGATTTATCTTGTTACATGTTTGTTTGCATTCTTAATGTTTGAAAAAATGGCAGTTAAATAGCCCTGCAATTTTAATTATAATCAGCTGACAAACATGCAAAATGGTGATTAAATTGGAGTTACTTTAATTATGTACGTGAATTTAGCTACACCGTAGTTAGTGCCTGATGAGGAAAATTGTTTGTTTTTTTCAAACGTATGGGTGTATTTACAGTTATATTCTTTCTCTAAGCCGAGAACAGGCCAAGATATAAGTTGCCGCTTTCAACATAAGAGCAATACACCTCAAGTTTGCACTTTAAATGTCTAAATTCTCGAAACTTTCCAAAGCGCAAAGAATAATCCTTGATCTCGATGAAGATACTAGATACAAAGAGGAGGAACAGCCTGCAGCTTAACACATATCTGTAACTGCACAGACCCATATCCATTACAGTCAAGATAATCATCCTGTACCATTTGGGCTTGTGTGACATTTGTGGCACAATACGATGCTGCACACAGTGCACTGACTTTTTCCCGTTCCGAGAATCAATCATTGCATGCTCATTTGTTTGTTTGAAAAATGTGGCAGATTGCACTTAGGAGTCAAATGACTTTTTCTTTTTTCCTTTTCTTTTCCATGACTTCTTTGAATTTGGCTTTGGGTGTATCTTCAGGGGTTCTACAGGCTCAAAACACAATTCTGCTGTTTGCAAAGGGCTCATTAGGCAATTAGGATGTTTTGGGGGCATTAATCTGCATCACTCTCAGCAAGAAAATGCTCTCTCTCTCTCTCTCTCTCTCTGTGGGGGCGTATTGGTGCCAGAATACTTGGAAAGATGATTTAATATTTCCATTTGACTGCCAGCCTGCAACAATGTCACTTTGATTGATTGAATCTATGTTGAACTGCTAACTCAATTGAAAACAATGTGTGCAGTGCAGCTGAACAGATCTCGAAACCAGATAGAAGGCTTGTGGCATCCCCCGGTTTCCTGTGGGAGTGTGTTCTGTCACAGTATTTAGCCTGTCAAGTGGGTGTCTGCCGATGATGCTTCCCCTTCCTCTCTGCCTCACACTGGCTAAAAGGCTGAGATGACCTTTGCGGGTGATGTCAGTCAGGCCTTTACAGCCCAGGCTCGTTTCTTCATGATATGCTCCAGAAGAAGAAAAGAAAAAGGAAAGGAAGAAAAAAAAACTTGTCATGTGTCACGCCGGCCTACCAGATAAGTATTTTTCTACTCAAATGGCGAAACAAATGACTGTTAAGTCTTGTGAAGTGATGTGGGGAAAGAAATGTAAATTTGTAACCTCTGTGTTCTCACAATTCTAGAGCGAGCTGTTATTACAAAGAACTAAAAGTGATGCTGCTCCTGCTGCTAAAGCCAGAGATTATCAGTGAAGTAGGAGTGCAGGGTGGAGTGTATCTGCGTTGGCTGGATAAAAAAAAGTTTGAAGAAAAGAATCCTTGACCAAAAAGTTGCATAAATAAGTTATTGGAAACATTGTTCTCACTGTGCATATATTCTTCTTTCTTTCTTTCTTTTTTATTTAACAAAAGGGCTTCTCAGTCATTAGTGCGATGCAGATCGGCACTGAAAACTTCTTCAGTAAACTTCTCCTGTTCCCCACGGCTGAATGTGAGTGCACTATAGGCGATACTTAACCAATCCCCTTTGGGAATCCTGATTTAAAGCTCTGTATCATGTAATTAATAAAGAATGTAACGCAACGTTTGATTAATGAACAGCGTGTGGTGCAACCTTGGTTGCATCACGGTGAAGGAGAGTGTGTGCAGCCCGGACATCGAACTGTTAGCTGTGAGTCTTCGTCCATAATATCTGCCCAGGGAGTTTCCCCACGCCATCACCACTTTCTAACAGTTTGTGGACCTCCTGCAGTTTGCCTACCAGTACCAGACTGGAGTGGAAGACACCAACATCTTCTTGCTGCACAGTGTTTACACCAACCTGGAGGAGGCAGGCAGCACTGTGAGAGTCATGTTCTGTGACTTCTTCAGTGCTTTTAACACCTATTCGAAGCAATATATCAAAACAATATATCTGTACATATCTGTCCATAACCATTATGTGTGTAATATATCTTCTATTCTATTTACGTGTAGATAATATATTATGTACACTGACATAGTTTCATAGGTGATAGTATATTCATACAAGTTTTATTACTGTGTGCAATATTCTTCACGTGGATCATTTTTTTCTTGGATATAGTTTTTACATCTTTGCAAATGTCTCAAACTTGGCTCATTCTCATTATACAACAACTCCTGTGCACTCCTTTATCTTCACTTCACTTGTTACTTTGACCTTAGACACTTGATATTTGTACTTTTGTATTTTCCTATTTTCTTATTTTTACTTTATAGACAATTCTCTTATTATTAGTATTTATTGTTACTGTATTATACTCTGTGTAATACACAATTTCCTTCTGGATTAATAAAGTTGTTCGTGTTCATATTTGTCATTATTGACAGCTTAACTAAGTAGCAGTTAAGCTGTAGTTTTGTCATTACATAAGATGGTTCCAGACCTCTGAATCACTACACTCATCCTTCTTTCAGTAATCTATATACATAATGTGTTTAACTCTTTGGAAAAACAACAGACCCAATCATAGCTTTGCATGTGTGATGAGGAATGGATGGGCATGTGGTTACCTCGAACCGAGAGACAATGGCCACAGAAAAAATTGTAACGAAACCGACAACATACAATTCTCTTAAATCTGAAGAAGAAGTATCCTTCTTCTTTTTATGTGAAAAATGTTCACTGCAGATGTCATTGCAGCTTAACAAAAGAGATGTGTCACTCGCTGCGGCAAAATAAAAAATAAGAAATAATATTTTAAATGATGATAAGCAGGACAAAAGCATTTTTAAAACATCTTGAATATGACCTCAATCAGACATGAAAAGCAGGCTTAAAACCTGGCTTTACTTGACAGGCAGATGACATCAGATGACACGGTAACCATAGTAACCACTAAATGCAGTCAGCTGTCAATTGGCTTCCATTTCATCATCACTTTTTAACAAGAGGACCCAAATTTGGAGTACTGCTCTGCTACATCCTTAAGTTGCAGAAAACAACAACACAGCTTTTTTTTTTTTTTTTTACAGACGATTGTAGAGCTTTCCTTAATGGTTGTTCAGGAGTTCAGTTAGAATAAAAATGTCTGATTTAAACTTTGATAAGTAAAGGGTTGTTAGAGGAAACATTTTTCATCTGAAATCGCTGGATTAACCGTGTTTTCAGATGCAAGTTAGAACTTTTCCTCTGATTATTTACTGTAACTACAGATTGTAATGCCTGTCTGAGAACTGCCATATCAATTTTACTTTCAAGGGTACAAAAATAGGCTGTAACAGTATGTAACAGCACACATTTTGCCTGAGAGGTGGTGATTACGTAGTTATGTGCCTTGGAAAAAAAAACTTCATTAAGAACGTACAGATCTTGTTTTGTGAAACATGCCTCTGCTCAAACAAAGACAACGGTGTAAACACTGAGTTCGTTGGACCAGATGTACTGAATCACACAGGGAAAGGAAGTTATCATGCTCTTACTCTCTAATCCATTACATTTCTACACGGCTTCCCTCTGGCAGATGAAGAACTGGGGTTGTCATCTCCAAAAATCTCAAGAAATTCACTGCTATAATTTGGATATTTGTGTGTAGACATTCTGATTTTTTATTTGATCTGCACGGGTTGATGAGATGAATGAAACTGCTGCCACAGAGGCGGTGCTGCCCTAAATATTGTACCACTTGCCTGATGTGAATTTAGTTTACCGATAATGTTATGTATGCACACAGTGTTTAAAACTTCCTTCTAGCATGGGTGACAACTTGAAGGTGTTTTAGTCTATAAGCAGCCTGAGTCACCCAGAGAGAGATTCCTCTGTCTGAGAAAAGTCACTCGAGGGGCTCTTAACCCTTAAAAGTTTAATTCAGTTTGTTTGACAAAGAAGTTCAACTAATTCACTTAAAGTATCTCTCAAATTAATGTTTAACTATTAGGCTCAAGTCCAAATCCAGGCGCACTGATAAACCTCTGTTCAAACTGTCTCAGTGTTTATATTTTGAGCCAAAAAGTGACTGAATTGATGATAAACCTGCGGCTCCCATGGGCTCCTGCCTGTCCCATGCATCTCAATTAAGAGCAGTATCTGTTAATAGAGGTGATTAGGCTTTGCATGTCATATCACCAGAAAACGGGGCGGATTAAGGCAATTAGAAGCCATCAGTGTGAACATTGCACTTTTGTATTCACAAGCTCAGAGAGAGCGCTCGGGGCATTGATTCATCCAGGATCAGCCTGAAATCACGACTTTGATGACAGCATAGCATTCATTACGCTAGACTGTGCTGGGCAGGAGGCCAAGGACCATTTTACTGGCCTTTACCTAGGTTTGGCTGACGTATTGGTCAGTACACAGAGCAAGAAAATACTGGCATATGCACCTGTACGCTCCACCGACATGTAGGACCTCGATATATTTCCTTTACGCTGCATTTCATTCCGGGACCCAAGAGCTCCTGTGATGGGTGGATGTGGTTAGTGTTGGCAGGAGCAACAGTGCTGAATGCTAATTGTTTTGAAGGGCACAGGATTCATTGGTTGTTATGGTAACAAGAGACTGTGCACACGAGTGCAGTAGAGCCGTGGTGAATGAAAGATGCATAGATAGGTGGAGGAGGAGACGAACTGATAGAAGCGATAGATAGATAGATAGATAGATAGATAGATAGATAGATAGATAGATA
>JBAJHX010000051.1:14957843-14995154 GCA_037176925.1 Amniataba percoides | reverse complement strand
GATAGATAGATAGATAGATAGATAGATAGATAGATAGATAGATAGATATGTCACTCTGCTGTGAGCTCAACTGAATTCTTTCTCTGCCCAGGATATGCTATCCTTGTGTCTGAAGTGGTGGTGGGAGAGCTGTGGTTTTTAATTTATAGAGGAGACTGAAAGGAAATCAGAAATGTATTGAACAGGGAAGAGTTTTCACAAAAGACTACAAGAAATTAACCTTTGATCCTCCTCTCTTTTGGTGTATAACCATCTTACAAGTATGATTTCTTAAAAAATCAATACAATCAATCACAACATTCTTTTGGGATAATACTGTTACATGGCACACACACACACACACACACACACACACATACACACACAAAAAAAACTATGCAAACTACATTATGGGCGCCTTCACAATGGGTGAACACCTCTTGCGCTCAACAGCCAAAAACTCATTATTTCAATCTAGACTAAATGTTCAATGTTATCTAAGTAGATAAAGGAATCCCGAACATCTAAGCCTACAACTCTGTGAGAAAGTTGCTATGATATGCTCAGGAGTAAAGCACACAAAGCGAATAATATATAATAAGGGGCTTTGTAAAGTTAGACCTTAATGGTCTTTAAAGATTAAAAAGGTCAAAGGCAATATAGAAACTTGGGTGTTGTGATTCTTAGAGCAAGCTAATTGGCAATTGGTGATATCTCTTTGCACTACTCACACAGCATCATACTTAAAAGCAGTATAAGCTTAATATAGATGCTGCTGTTTACATATTACATGGAGGATAAATGATGACTCTAACTTGCAGCCCATGTTGTCCAAGTAAGCCTCCAACCTACCCTTATGGGATGAATGGTGTATACTGTGTATGGATGGATGGATGGAAAAAATAATATACAAAACTTAAAAACACAAACTGCACAAGATTGAGGATACATAATGGAAAGTAAGTGGGATTTCTTCCATCTTTCATCTTTCGTTACATCATGTCTGCTAATTTTTTGATGACTTGGTGCATTGGTTAAAAGTAAAAGACGCTACACTGATCACATCTGTAAAACTCAAGAACAGAAATGCACAACCAGTGCTCAAAGAGACCTTAACAGTACTAGTCCCTGTAAGAACACTGCTCCATCAAGCAGTCAGTTTGAAAGATTCAAAATGTCTGATGTGAAGTGCACTACTTTAATTTCAATACAGCAAGAAGCTACTCTTGAACTTCACCGTGCAGTTCTGTTTTTTCTCCACTTCACATTTTCTTCCACTCTTTAGTCCATATGATCTGCTACACTTGATTCTAACTCTTTAGTCCATTTAAAATACTGACTCCCTCTACTTGTATTTGTGCAGAGCACAATCACAACGGTAGCTTTAGTAAAGAAAAAACACGCCACCATAGTTTTTCGCCAAAGAGGTCTGACGTGATAACATGCTTTCAACAAATCTGATACAGTTACTAGAGCTACTAAGCTACTAAATGCTGCCAGAATCATTTATGAAAATCTGAATATTCATTTGAAATAGTTCAAAATCAGATTCATCATATTTTGATGAAGCAGAACTGCCTTATCATCGGGAAAGATGTAGCTCTAGCTTGATATAACTGGATGGCGACCTTCTCGGTTAGCTTTTACAACGGTTCAGCCCACCAGTTGACTGAGCTGACGGCTCAGGTTGTTTGTCAAAATCCTGACAATGATTGCAGCCATTTTTATTGTGCTGTTTCCCGCATTGGTGGGGGAGCTGCAGGTCTACTCAGCAACAGGCCCTACTGGCTAAGCCTTTTTTTAAAGCTGAAAAATAATGAACAATAGGCTCCTATTCTTGCGCTATTCAAGATGTAACACTAAATAGCAACTTAACCTCGCTTGAGGGCTACGCTGACCATCCCACACCCCCCACCAGCAGACCAAACTGATGGCTGATTGCCGGCGTTTTTCAGGGTCATACTGTTGCTCAGGCTGCTCACATGTTGCTCTGGCTGGACCTTTTTTCTGCACTGAAGGAGCATCAGCCTCTTGATCTCTATTTTCTCCCTAAACTGCACTTCAACCAGCTAACGAGCTGTTTATGTCACATTGGAGGTAACAGCTCTCTTTTTCTCTCTGCTCGCACACTGCGCTCCATACACAGCGCCGGTGACTGCACTTAGTTTTTCTCAGCGCGAGAGAGATGTCAGGTGGGCCCACAGCGCTCCGATCCCTCCGCCTCACCAGATGCCTGCTCTCGGAGCGTTATCTCTGTGAGGCCGGAGCAAAGCAGGACAGTCTCTCTTTTTGGCCGGACGGGACACTGAGAGGATGATGCGCACTTTAATTTTACATCACCCTCCTCCCATCTGTGGCATTCTGTGCACCGTCTCTAACTCAGCTGAGATAGCGATGATGAAAGAGGAAATATCTTTGTATTATTTCCACGTGCAGCTTACTTGTGCTTTATCCTCACCTACATGACAGGCGGCATGTGGCTTATCCTGGATCTATGGGTTCTCAATTGTCAAACTGCAAAGGAGCCTCAGCATTTTTTTATGGGATGCTGCTGGGATATATACGTGCCAGAGGCTAGATGGCATCTTTGGATTTGACACACATACCTCTGTGTTCCTATTCAATACCGTCATAAGAAACATCTTCTTTTTTGTCTCCAGGGCCAATAAGCCAGCTTCCTTTCAGCTATAATCTCTGTGCATGTGCCCCAGGTGTGTGGAGATGACGCGGACCCCACTCAGAGCAAGACATATGGGCTGGTTGATTCTTGCGCCTTCGTGACAGAAGTTGGAACACCTCTCTGGCATTTCAACACCTCCATTACTTGTCTGAAGTGTTGGGAGATTCGTCTGCACCTGCACGAGCATGTGACAGCCTGCGAGGTCACCCGGCAGCTGGGATGAGACAGGGGAAGTCGAGATTTCTCTCCCAAAACCAAGTTTGCTCTGCAGGAGTTAAAACACACTGCAGGCAAAAATAACACTGTTCACAAGATGCTATTTGTGCGATCTTAAAGGTACTGAATAAGGTGTAAGTGTGATCATGCTCCTCTGTCTTGAGGACTGACTACAACAGTGCAAATAACTGTCAATTGGATATCTCTGACATATTTTGCCCTTCCAGTTCTTTCTCGTCTCACCTTGAAGGTATAAGAGTTGAAAATACTGCAGCTGTGGCTCAGGGGCTAGACTGGGTCGTCCACTAATGGGAAGGTTGGTGATTCAATCCCCTTCACTCCGCATGTCGAAGGTGTCTGTGAGTGATGATTAAATCAGACCCCGATAAGCATGGAAGCCTCTGCCATCAGTGTGTGAATGCATAAGTGAATGGGGCGAGTGGTTGGATGACTAGAAAAGTGTTATATAAGTGCAAATCCATTTACTATATAAAACATCACTTTGAGCATGGCAATCAAAAGACTGTATAAAGGACACAGCTAGCAGAGCACATGTCAGTGATGTGCTTGTTTGTGTGATGTTGCCTTAAATTTGATGCATGTGTCCACTTACACATGGACATTTTTAGTAATGGGAAGTCGGTCTCAGACATCCTTGGACCAGCAAGTCAAAGGCTGGGCTTGTTGTCTAGCAACTGTCAGCAGTCTAGCACATAATTCACTGAAAAAATGGGCCTTTCTATACAAAAAAAAACTTTCTACATGTTTTGCACAGATTAAAGAAACACAGTATCACATGTTAGTGAACTTTCAAGGTGCTTCCTTAATATTTAATAGTGAAATAAATCAGTGTTGTCAATACCCTTACCTAACTCTAGGACAGAAAGGGAAGACTCATTTTTAAAATGTTAATTTACTTAAGAATAGAGATGCTCACTTATTCAGAGATGCACTTATTCACAGTCAAGGCGAAAGTTCAGCTGTTAGGTCAAATTCAAACTGGCACACTTTGTGGTTTGACAAGTAAGGATATTATTATTTCCTTTCTGCTGGCTTTGATCATTTTATGATAATGCTTGCATACAAGCTTTCTAGCAACACTATAATGATATTCACTTCACGTCTGAAATGTTTAATAGCGTTATTTTTCATGTGCTCTTTCAACACCAGATATATTGCTCTGTTGGCTATGTGCGCATTTCAGTCTGGCCACAAACAAAACAAGTGATTGGGCCCTGGTTGTTTACAGGCTATAACGATAATATGACCATCATCACATTTCTGTAATGCTAATGCTCAGGGCAGCATAATCCAAACAGTCTGCGTCCAAATAATTTACATGTGTTTGATGAAAAAGCCTGTAAATGTACTCCCACCACCTCCTATTTGTAGCCCGCTGTTTATGAAAGTGTAAATGGCTGTGTGCATCCCTCCTCGGTCCTCCAGGAGGTTCTGCTCACACTCTGAGTGTGTAATGTCCCCAAAGACTACTGCAGCAAGGCACACGAAGGCATGAAGGTCAAGACAATTCCATCTGGAGTTTCTGCCCCCTTTAATATTCTCCGTCACACTGAGGTAAAATTGAAAGGCCTTAAAATGTTTATTATACTGATTTACAAAGAGCACTCGTAAATATCTACACATTCAGACTGATTGAAGAGTGTTTGACTAAATAATCTAAACTTACAGAGATGATAAGCACACCGAGGCTGCCTATAGTGAAACTTTGAGTTGAACAAGTATTATTCTCTTTCTGCCTTCCCTTTTTTATTTTGTGTATAGCTGTATATACAACTCAACAATTCAGGTCCATGTTGAGCTGCTGTTTTTTGAAGGAGTATAGTTGACATGTATTACGCGTGTATTGGATAAAAGTTTGTACAGGACGTACAGTTATTTTGATGCTGCTACTCGACAAAATGGCCAGTAGACGATGTAACTAGTGTAGCTCTTTAATAATTTAGCATTTCAGTGGAACGGCGTTGCCTCAGCAAGAACACACACTTAAAATCAACTCCTTAATTTTAACTCCAACTTAATTCTATACTTGATTCTATAAACATGACCCAGACAGAACTGGTCATGAGTTAAATTATTTAGACGAGGCAAAGTTAGCATAGTTCCAAGTGGAGTTGTGAGGCTAAATGGGTTTTCTTTGTCGATCTTTGTTTTAGGGTTTGCCCTGATTACAAAACAGTGAATTGGAAATTGAAGTGGAGCTCTGTACCAGCATGAGCAAACAGAGAAATTTACATATTTTTATACACTAATTGTGTCAGACATTTATTGCAAGTAATTGTTTACATTTTTGCAATGGAATGCAAAAACGTTGTCTTTTTCAAGACTTGAGATGAAATAGATTAGATTAGAGCCAAATTAAAATGATCATGGTCCGAGATTTCCTGGTGACATGTTGGATTTCCTTAGAAGAGGAAGGAGTCAAGGTCAAAAAGATGTGACCTTCATTAATGTGTCAATCCTTTTCCATGAAGACTTCAACATTGGACTTTTTTCTGGCCCTTCCCTTATGTTTCCCCAACATGCATTCAACAGGTGCTTCAAAAAGAACCCTATCTCTCTATCACTACTGTAAGCTGCCAGAGTTGGGGACGAGTAAGTATTATAAATCAAACAGCCCCAGACGTTAACACTACTTAGCAGTCTGGTATTGGCGAATGCCAGTCTCACTACCTATTACAAGTTAGCGATGTGGAACAGCTCAAAAGTAGCAGAAAACTTACCTCGACACTGTGCCAACTCACAGACACTGAGAGTGAAAGTGCCATAATGTTACATCAAATTGCTGTCAATTTTTTCCTGCTCGTGGGTGTACTGGAAATGGTCCCTGGAGTACAAATGTCAGTAGCAAATATTGGATTAAACTTAAAGTTTGTTAATAAATTTGTTCAGAGGTGACTTACCGCCTTCATTTTCAAGTTGGTCTTTGTCCCAAATAAGGAAAGATGTAATTAGTTAATTTTTCACACTGCCATAGATATTTCTGAGGGGCAAAAGTTATGCTAATAAAGGTAATTTTTTTTTTTATTTCTCGAAAATAATTTATCCTATTTAAAGTTCTCTAATCCTGTTTTTTTTCCTCAGTGGAAGCACCCACAATGTACAGCTATGTACAAATACATACACCTTCACATGACAGCAGATGTGGTAAATATCTTCTGGCAGCGCAGAATAAAACGCATGCACTTTAGCACCACTGCTGGAAAAAGTCCCAGGAGAAAAACTGTGATCCTTCACATCTGTCCTTATTTACTGCTCTCCCTATTTCTGACTTCTCCTCTGTATAATAATCATTATACCCTCCAGTCTGTTCCTTTTACAGAATGATGTCCTTTAGCAATGCATTTGTCACATGTCAAATTACACAAATGCCCTCACTCCAAGTGTGAGCATATCTTATCTCAGACACTCACTGATGGACTAAAGAAAAGTCTACCAGATTCACTGCACTGTGATGTTGCAACCTCTGTCATTTCTAACTTGTCTGCCTCCATCTCACCAAGGATTGCTTATTAGGAACTGAAAACTTGACAAAAACACATACAAATAATCAAATAGCCTTGCACAGTTAATTCTATTATTTCAATAATATATCCTAGATGAAGGCTGGTGGATACTGATATCATGCACTGGGCATTGGGTGCAGACCAAGTCTGGTAAGGTTCATCACTCAAACATTATTAAGTTAGTGGAAGAGAACACCAGTGGAGGCCAGTAGAAGATATTTAATGTTGATGGATAATGCAACTTAATGCTCTCCTAATGTATAAAGATTTACAAAATATGTTAGAGTGTTTTTGATCATCTACCTTGACGGTGCTCTTCCTACAGCAGATTTCCCCTCTGTGTAGAGCAGAAAGAGCCTGAAAAAGCAGAATCAGCAAAAGTGTCATGACATGCCAAGATGAGACTCTGTTGGACAAAAACATGTACAGTCAACCAGTCAAAAGTTTGGACACTCCTTCACCTAATGGTTTTTCTTTCTTTTTTCTTTTTTTAAATTATTTTCTACATTGTAGATTAATACTGAAGACATCAAAGCTATGACATGAATACATTATATAGTAAAGAAAACCAGAATGTTTTACACACTCAGCTGTCTCTCAATCAGCTTTGTGAGGTGGTCACCTGGAGTGGTTTTAAATTTAAGAGGTGTGCCTTTCCAAAGGTTAATTTGTGGAATTTCTTGCCTTCTCGATGAGTTTGAGACTGTCAAATGAAAAGGTGACTACTCTGAAAAATCTAAAATCTAAAACAGATTCCAGTCTGTTCAACACTGTTTTCTTTACTGCACAGTTCCATATGTATTCTTTTATAGTTTTGTAGTTCAGTATTAATCTACAATGTCAAAAATTATAAAGAATAAAAATAAAAAACATTGAATGAGAAGGTGTTTCCTAACTTTAAATGGAAGTGTGCATATATATGTACAAAATAAAGAACATACAACCTCATGCAGTACTACTCAAACTAATGGCAATCTGCATTTTACATCTCATTTTACATTTCATGTAAGCCAGCATAAATACTAAAACTGCTCTATACTATTGTCCTTGAGCGATGGGTCTTACAACCTCTATGCAACCTAATGATCTGGTAAATAGCTTTTAACGAGAGCTGCCCAACAGCTTTTAAATCCACTGCACCATTAAAAAACAGGTGCACTCCTGTTCCAAGTAAATAGTGAGGGTCAGGGAAACATAAAATATAAATGCCACCACATTTTTTTCTGAAAGGACTTGCATGCTTTGAATATCTGCAAAATCTGCAGCATTGTTGTTTTATTCTGGGGACAACCAATTATTAGCTTGTATATATCAATATGATTGTCACTTAAGTTGTCATCTACTTCTACTGCTGTTTGTTGTTGATGTTATTAGATGATGCAGACATGGCTTTGGTTTTCAAGAAAGTGCAGTGAAGGCTGAGAAAGTGACGGGGTAATTTATGATTTGGAGCTGCACACTAGCAGCTGGTCTGTTAGGTTTAAACATATGTTGTAATAGGCTGGGAGGGTTACAGTAGGTCACTATGCCCTCCAACACTGTGGCAACATTCAGAGTGCAAGAAACAGTGGCTCATGTGAGACTGGAATATGATTTTTTCACAACAGTGTGTTCAGCACAAATCACCACTTAATCAGATGTTTTCAGTTCTGATTTGGGCTTTAACATTTGGCCCTACAGCAGATACAGGTCTGATTTTATTCCAGTGCAGCCTAGGACAGAACACTCTTGGCTCCAGCTCCTCCACACAGAAGTGGCAGCCATTACTCCCCAGAAAGCCATAATTAAAAACTGGCTCACTAAAGAATCCGCTGGCGTCCACTACAGATCAACTTAAACACAAAAAAGGAAACACGGAGTGGCCCCTGTGGTTTCTTCCATACGAGTCTGATACTCGTGACGTCTTTGTTACTGTTAAGGATCATAACCGGTTCACACTGACTGAATCTGACATTGGCCTCATGTGACAGATAATGTGATCAGACAAACAGAAAAAACAGATCCACGCAGTGAGTCTGAATTGAGCACTAAGGCTAGCGGTGTGGTGGGAAAGACTGAATTGTTCAGCCATACTTGGTTATAAACTTCCACTGCCCTTGAAAATGGTGTTGAAAGTTCTAAGAGCTTGTAGTTTAAAAGTATAGCAAGGAAAAGAATAACACTGGAGAAGTGTCATCAGTAATAGAAACGATTTAGTGTTGTAGAAACTTTACAAGAGACTGAAGATGCAATGTATTTGGAAAGTTATTTGTTAGCTAAACGGATGTTTTGCATCTAGTCTAAAAACTATAGTAAATCTCCCTTCAGAGGTGTTAAACCTTTAAAGACATAACACAGAGGTCTTTCTATAAGCCAGAAGACAATGTAAGTGATGTGGAGCGGTTTGCCTCACGTCCTGCCACTAAATCTCCACTCAGGCAGGTGTGGCCAAGATCCAGCACAGGCCAGGCATGTGCATCTGCTGCCAAGGAGACAATAAAATCTCAGAGGAGGCAAGTATTATATTAGTGTATTAGGGAAGTATTATATTATCTAGGACTAAGGAATGTCCTTTCCCCCCCACTTTTTTTTAGTTTGGTTTGGGTCCAGCATGGGCTAACATCCAGCGTTTGGATATCTAAAGTTCGAGGAAAGAAAAGGCCGAATTGGTGCCTCCCTTCTTTATTGCTGCGATTGTTCAGGCTGTTGTAAGAAACGTATCTGCATTGTGAAGGGATTACAGATTCAGTGTAAAGGTATACATATGCATGAGCGGAACACCAATAAGTGAGTGGTCTCAAATGAAAATCTGACGTTATGTAAAATTTCCATTTCATAGCTTTTGACTTCCTTGACCTTTCTCATTCATCAATTCAATAACTGGTATGGCACTTTATGATGAAAATAATCACAGTAAAGCCTTTGAAATGAAAATTTTAATCATTAACATTAATTAAATGACCTAGCAGTCAACTTTCTTTAAGGCTACCCTTGCTTCCAGGGTGAATAAATCCGTATTCTTAATGTGTGTCTATGTCTTGTTTGCTCCAAATCATTTACATGTGTAGCACCACCACAGCGGCAATGAAAAGCAGCTTAATTCACTGTGTAGTCTGCGGTTTAAGGTGACGCGGTCCAAAAACAATAGAAATGGTATGATTGTTTTCATATAGAAAATTTGATAAGCAGCAGCTACACACACTCATCCTCTTCTGAGTTCACAAAGATATTCATAATTGCAGAGGCACTGGGATTAAAGAGAGGAGTGGCATTCAAGAGAGGAGGGTTAATGTACGATGGATAGTTCTGGAGAAACTGGATTTTTGTTACCAAGTAACTGGGAACTGTGGTTTGATGGACTGAAAAACACAATAAAAACAGATTAATAGATGGTTTACATGTTCACTTTGTCAGTCCAAGAGGAATGCGACTGAATGAGCAGAACAGATTTCCTTTGAGTGATAAGTTTAAGTCCTCTCAGGGGCTGTGGGATGCGGAGCAGAGAAACTTCACAGTCTTCGAAGGTGTTCATAGTGGCACTGATCTATCGCCATTAGCATTCAGCTGGCTACGGCTGATAACCGCGATCCCCAAGCACATCTGCACATAGCACTTAAAGTGTTTTCTTCACATCATGCTCAATACTGGAAATATTTTGCAGCTCACCTCCCTCAGACTGCAGCAAGGGAGGCTGAAACTCAGTCAGCGCGAAACACAAACTAACAGTAACTGTTGGGACAGCTGACATTGGCGTTTGATGAAGAGAGCAGATAACCCCTAATACTGATGCAGACAGAGATAAAACCAATGTCCTGAGAGCTTCAATTCATGGGTTTGAGAGCAGATAAGAATCCCTGAGTCCATGCGTAACCCTTTTATGATTTTTGATCCTTAAACATGGTCACAGGAGAAGCACGACATCCACTCACTGACACGTTTCAGAGATACAAGGCCTGCTTATCGGGAGAGCCAGTGTCTTGTGAGGGAATGGATGCACATGGAAAGGAATCTGGATACCGTTTTGAAGATTCTCACATGTATGGCTCAAAACTGTTTGCTGCACGAACGGTCCGGAAACCTTCCCCGACATTAAAAAGATGCTGTTGTTATCAGTCACACTACAATGAGCAGGTAAGGCAGTTGCACCCCTGATTATAAAACACACAGTCACTGTGAAGTCATTCATTTTGAAATCTGATCTTACAGTAGTTCTCCTGACAAATATCAGGCGTTTTGCATAGTAGACATATTGTGAAATGTGTGAGGATAATACTGTGGAGACTGAGATGGGTAAACTGATATATTACAGTAAAAGTAAAATGAAAAGGCGATGAATGATGTTAATAAAATGATCACATAGAATCTAATATGGATCCATTTAAGTTCAACGCGGAAACATTTTGGTTGCTAAAGCCAACTCAACACTGACAGCAGACTGCACTCAACTCTTTACACCTTTTTGTCCTTTTATCCATTATGTATCAGTACAGATCTTTATTCTTCCACAAGAGGAAATTATTTTTGCAGCATAGAAATATTCAAAAAGAGCACAATAAGATAACTGGTACTGCTGAAAGTACTGGTACTATACACTCAGTAAAGAACATAATACATTATACATGCTGCATTAAAATGAATACATATTGATTTATTTTGGATGGTGCAAGCAGCGGTAAAGGTCTTTCTGCTTTGAATGTTTCAGAGTTTAGAAGGTTAATCTTTTAATACTATGTGATGCATCACTCTGTCTGGTGTCTGGTCTAAGTATTTTTACATCGCTATTTACAGAAATTTGTGAAATATATTTTGAGTATGGTGTTGTGCTTTTTTAAAAAAATGTTGATGAATCTGCAGTGCTTCCTGAGACTATAAAGCCCCAGGCTCACACTGTAGTCATCATCCTACATTAAGACTATGTGAATAAAACAGGAGCCGCTCTCAGGAGGAACATTATTAACCTATGACATTACCATCATGGCTGATTTGTCATCACTGTGGTATTTGGTGTAGGCCTAGGTGCGTGGGCCATTTCACCATGTGCCGACTTCTCTTTCAATATGAGATTATGCTGAGCTCTTTATAAACATGGAATATTTCTTTATTATATATACAATAGTTTGTTGAAGTTTACAGTAATTCTCTTTTCCGAGTATTTCATAAAAGGAAGAAGTAATAACCTCTATTGGGACTACTGTGTGCTGAAAGATGTGAGCTTTGCTTTGAAAATTGCAAATATTGAGTAATTGCAGTATATTTTCCTTCAGGTGCTTAGGGTGTATTGGGTATGTGTCATTGTGAGATGAAAGCTTGCAAATGTAAGACATTTTATATTATATAATTAGCTATATCCCTGTGTTTGCACTCCTTGAAATTTTATTGTGTTCAGGGGATGCTAATTTGTCTGATCTTGGAAACTGGCAGCGTTCCACTGCATACCAGTGACTATGGAGGGGCCATCCACTGCTTACACATTAGGACAGTCCATTTTTCTAAAAGTCAAGTTCAAACAAATTTGAGGCCCTTCAGGATGTGAAATGTATTCTCTAGAGGCAGATTTGTGTACAGAGATGGCTGATGAGGAGCAGTTCCACTTCCCTTGCGGCTCGCACTGTTGACAGTGATCCACCTTTTGATCGTAAGGGAGACAAATACGCAGGCGACTCGCTTTCAAATGAATTCTCAAGTGACTGCCTTTTACCATCATTACAGACAGTGGATGAAACAGAGACTATTCAGGGGACCATTGTCTTCGGGCTGCCACAGCCAGCCTCCCATCACAGGCCGCTTCTTTGGAAGACAGATCACCAGGGAATCACTGAGTCTATTCAGCCTCACATTGGAGGTTCATGCAATACCCCCCTTCCAGTTCTACCCCTGCTGTAGAGATGCCTCGACCAATGGAGGCCACTGTTGCATCAGCAGGTGCTGCTTTCCCATTCGCAAACAGGGCCTATTTTTTCTACTGGAACACGTGATCCACAAACAGAAATCAGACCCTCCGTGTCATTTATGATGGACAGGACCAACTAAAATGCTTCTTGTAGTTTTAAAGATATTCCCGATGTGGTAGTTGACCATAAAAACCTCAACAGCACACCTGTCTTCCCATTGTTCTTTCAGTTATGCTTCAGGCTTTACTTTTCTTCAATAATCCAGAAATAAATTCACTTAAAACTGCAATTATCTCCAGTATCGTTGGTAAACACAAAACATCCTCTTAAAAATGCAACTGTGATGCATGACGTCCTCACGCTATAAACTTAGTGTCTCATCCAGAAAGTAGGTAGACACATCAGGTAATACTCAACGTTGAGCCTTGATTCATACCTTTAATCCAATCACTATGGATGATATGTTTCCCAAATGAGCCATGCCGCTTAAATGAATCAGGGACATAAAAGATGATGATCATCTCTTCTGAATTAAAAACAGTTTGTCACAGGACTGAGCAGCCTATGAAAACAATTAAATAGGCTGTAAGTTTCATTTTTTTTGTCTACTTAATTTTAGTGGCTAAGCAATGAAGTGATGGATTTAGCGTTAATAACTTTTGTTTTATGTCATTACAGTGAATGAAATAGTAAATGTGATGATTACCGGCACAGGCAGTGCTCACAATGCAGTACCACAATGACAAATACTTAAGCTGGTGCAGTGGTTACCCAGCAGTTTTAAAGCACAGCACCCTCTATATAGTCATTTTTTTCAGGGGCAATGACAAATTTTCCATCAAATTCCATCACTATTTCTTACTTTTGTGCTCCTGGAAAACTTACAAGCCAAAAAATGGGAGAGTTATACCTGTGAGCTGTCACGTCATGCCCTGATTTGTTTTAAAATGAAGGTGAAGTAGGTTTTTAAACAGTTAATGACCAATGATTGTCATTAAAATATGGCTGTTTGTCAAAATATAAGATGAAAATGAACAAATATTGCTGCCCATTTAACACTTCCTTAATGGCACTATGGAGCAATTTTTGTTTCAACACGACTGACCTGTTCACCGCTTCTGTTACAAAATATCACATCAATATTTTAAGCCAACATCACATCTCAGCGCCTTACAACATGTATCATTTACACATGTTGCTAAACCTTCAGTTATCCAGGGTTGTATTCACGCTCACACAATTACACACACTGCACACCTGCAAGATGTCTAGTACAGCGGCAGTTTATCCTGACGGCCTGATGAGAAGCTTCATTAAGCAGAGGGGGGTTTAGGGCCTTGCTTTTTCATCCTCCCCCCCTCTAAGATTTATCCCGCTAATCTGTGGACGAAGCACATACGCAGGCCGACTTTTATTTATTTATTCATTCACTCATTTATTCTTTCATATGTGTTAAGGAGAGCAAGTGTGGTAGAGAGGGTGAAATGAAACATCCAGTGAGCGCAACAGCATTTCATGTTTTTATTTTTCCCTCTGTGGCTCAGCCGGTATCGTCCCTTTAAATTAGCTAACAATAGGTAGGCAGAGGGCAGATGGCTTGCACTGTAAGAGTGCTGGGATCATGTCAGGTAGATGCTGGAGATCAAAGGGTGGGTCACTGCCCAACTGGGACCATGATCAGTGGCACTGTGTGAAAGTGACCCCCCTCCCAAGCAAGGATTGTAAGAAAACTATTAACAGTGGTTTTTTTAAAGCTCCGCTCTCGCCACCTGCCACCAGAAATACTGCGGCTGGATGCTGTGATTCTTCATAAGAACTGTGTGTATCTTTTTATAGTTGTGTCCGCTGCGAATCACAGGAAAGTTTGTTTATCACTTTGTTGCGTCCATGTAAAGACGCAACAAAGTGATGCCGCGAGTCCTCTTCCTCTCCCGCACATACGCGACATTCAGGCAACCGTTTCATGCTGCAAATCGCGGCAACAAACGAATAAAGGCCGAGAGTTTAAAGGGGGGGGAGGTGGAAAAAAAGAGATGTCACCACGGCAATAAGCGGTGTAAAAGAGGGAGCACCAGCACAAACGGTAAAGAGGGAAGCGTTCGGAAACCATTTTAAGGAGAGGAAGGGAGAGATTTTTCTTTAATCCCTGTGAGGCAAAGCGACTTAATGGAAACTTCCTCTTATCGGGCATGATGCAGAGACCTTACCATTGCCTCTGCTTCACTTTGATGTGTTTTGAGAGAGCCCACTAAAGACTGCCTCACCCCATGCACGCACACATACAGCCTCGCAACCCTTTAGCGGGCTACACTGTGCAATAGATCTTTGCTGCAAAGATACGGTGTTCTAAAAGCGCCGGGTTTATTGTTGTTCCCACCCTCTGCTCTATGTCCGTAAATCAAAAAAATAATTCCTATCATTTCTATTCTAATCGGATTCGCATGTGCAGCCCAGCCCGCAGATATCGCACCAACGTGCCTCCGTCTGTTTTGCCTCAGTTATGCGAGAGTGTATGTAAAATCTTATGCAGAGAAATAATCCGAAAAAAGAGGAAGGTGCGCTCTGATCACGCACTTTTAATCTTTACCGGGTAAAGACGAAGGTGGAGCGGTTGGATTTAGCTTCACCTTAAGTGTGATGTGATTGAGCTGGTGCTGAATTGTGTCAGATGTATTTGTTTTATGTGAGACAATGTCAGGTCATTAGTGACATTGCCCTCATTTAGCAAAAATAAATAAATACATTAAAAAAACTAAAGTTGACCAATTAACCACAAACAAAAAATGCTAAGCCATCCTTCAGATGGTGATTAGGAGGCAGGTTTGTGAGGTTCAGACATGGTTACAGGACTGATATCGCTTTGTGTGGAGTGGTTTGTTGAAATATTAATATAATTGTAATAACACAATGCCTTTGTACGCTGTGCCAGAACAGCGGTGGCAAATCCCCTGGGGAGATAACAGCAGTATTCTGTAATCACCATAGTGACAGTACTTCTGGTTTCAATCAAAACACTGTGATGATCATGTAATATTAGCTGCCCACATCAAAACACCGCAAGTAAACAAAGGCAGAGACAGACCGTCCTCTGTCACAAGCACTTGCCTATTCTCCTCAGTCGCATGGAGAAGCTTGATTATGGCCTACTTATGTGGCCCTCCCATTTTTGAATGACAGAACTGATAAACATCTATGCCTTTACCTGCTTCTCAGACAGCACAGCCCTATTTAAGGAAAATGGTCTCAATCAGCCAAAATGGTATTTTAAACAAAGGGGTACTTGTAGTTGACTAAAGCAAAGCTCTGATTTGTGGAATTTCCTTTACAACACTCACAAATATTGAAATCTGGCAGCATCACACACAAAGGATAAATATTGCAGATTATCTGCTTTTGAATTATGAACCTCACTCAAAGTACAAGATTAGAAAACAACAGTACATCACAGACTCCAGGATATTGCTGAGATTATCTTTCCAGTGGAGCTACACATCACCTACAAAGGTGCTCTCTCTCTCTCTCTCTCTCTCTCTCTCTCTCTCTCTCTCACACACACACACACACACACACACACACACACACACACACACACACACACCCACCCTCTTTCAATTTCAAATTTGAGAGAAATCTGATGCCACAGGGCACCTTGCCTCGTGTGCTTATTAAATAGATCCTATGTAGCCTTAGCCATATGGTCTCCACTTAAGTGTTATAATGCCTTTATTCTAGGGGAACGAAAGGTTACCTTTATCGCCACATTCAAACGTCAACTGATCTCTTTTCCTTTCTCTTCAGCAGTGCAGTAAATTAGGTTCTGGGTGTCCAATTGTTTGTTTTCCCATATGTTAATTTTTTGGAAAATGTGTCTCAAAACATTTTCTTTTATTATATAAATCTTTTTTTTTTTTTTTTTTTTTTTCTTGTGTTGACTCTCTCCCCTCCTGGCACAGGAGGACGAGCACAGTTGTCAGCAGCCATATGTGGCTGCCTTGGCCATTCAACTTTGCAAATAACAGTAATTTTGGGCTTCTCCATGAATAAATAATTCATTGTTAAAGTCATAATCTCAGAGATTTCTATTTCATTGTCGCGGCACCTTTTATGATAATCTGCAATTGAAGGTGCATTTTTGGATTGCACCTCAGTTTCAGTGTCAGGTTTTATCATCTGAAGCCATCGACAGTAACCTCACACCATTAGCAGAGACCGGAAAAAGCTGAAGAGTGGAGGAAATAGTGTGTTGGGTTTAAAGCCTTATTAAAAGCCTGGCTGAGTGTTGCTTAAGATTTTTCCAGGACACCTGGGTCATAATACTGCAAATGAAAGGGCTTTAATCGTTGGCCGACAGATAGTGACTTAAAGATTACATCTTTAAGGAAAGGATATCCAAGACCTTGGTTTCTCTAATGACTGCAACAGCTCAGACTCTCTGAGACTTTAAATGGAAACGTTCCACCGAGTGACAACAGACCAAGCCAGCTTTCTGCAATGCAGGAGGAGAATGAGCTGTTTAGAGCTGGTTAAGTGGCTCCTAGTACTGCTATTTATTTGGCTTATTGTGGAATTGGCGTAGCACGATGTATTGCAGTAGAAGTGTTTTGTGTCATCGTTTAACCTGATCTATCAGATCAATAAAAAAAAAAAAAGGACTCCACTCCACCATGTTAAGATGAGAAAATACAGGGACAGAAAAGCACCACTGTTACGTCATTCTCTCCCTCACAGTACTCTTGCTTACAGTTTTGATCGACTTAGGCTAATGCTGCTCCTTGTAGTGTGGTGAATTGAAATGCTACAGTCAACGCTGCCTTTCTAATTAATAGTTTGAGAAAAAGTGAGCAGCCCTCCGCAGACTTTTATCAGCGTGGAAAGTGGGATGCTTCTCGCGGTTTCTCATTATCAAACACACTCCTACTTTAGAGAGAGCGTTTGATATTGCAAGGCCACGCCATTGACTGCCTGGGGTTAGCACCTGACTTGATGAATAAACAAGCAGATTTAGTTGTGCTCTGCGCAGGGGAGGATCCATGATGCATGATGCGAGTAGCATGGTGGGAGGAAGCAGGGCACAAGTAGGAAGGAGACGGGCATGGCCTCTGGGCACCGCAGGCCTCTCTGCTGGGATTCATTTACAATCGCAGTGTAGAGTTTTAAAAAAGCTGCATGCGAGACTATGAGAGCAGTTCTATGCACGAGAGAGATAATAAAATGGGTTATTGATTAACTGTAAATGAGCTACAGCAATTAAAAAAATGCACTGCCTTGTTAAATGTGTGTCTGTGTGTGTGTGTGTGTGTGTGTGTGTGTGTGTGAGGATTTTTCTTAATTGGTCATAGACAGTTTTTCCCATTTCATGAAAGCTGATGAGAAACTAGATTAAGTCCGTCATCTGCAGTTAACATTTGCATAATAGGTAGCTCAAGTTAACTAACAGATGGTAGCTTGTGTGTTGTGACATCCTTGAACGTGTGTATAGTAATTAGACAGCGAGGCATAATAAAGGAAATAACATGTGATCAACTTGTTTTGAACACTTCTTTATACACACACTGTCGGAGATCTGTCGTAGGTGAGACACCCGCTTGTCTGCCATCAACAGCATTTAAAACACAAGACCTAATGTTAGAGCTGAGCTGAGATAAGATGGATAGTCATTTTCATCTCTGCGAACTAATAAAACGCATTTCTCAACAAGTTTCTTGCTGACAGACATGACGTGACCAGGTTGTTTGTATTCTGCACAAAGATAGTGGATCTCACTGAGAGTTCATAAAGTCAAGTTAGTACAAATGGGTAACAACAGCATTGAGCATATTTGTTTTTTAAAACAAATTTAATGTAGAACAAATGCAAAAAGAAGAATTAAAGGTTTACCATGCAATATGTTTATCAAAATATTGCTTGAGTCTGGATTATAATAGCATACTTAACACTTACGTTTTTTTTTTAGACATAATGAATGAACGGTTTTAATTTGTGTTTTCTTTACTGATCCACTTCACCATCCGGTGAACCAGAAAGTGTGATTTAGAGTTTTGTTGCCAAATGTGTACAGCAAGTTAGTTTAGTTAGGGAATTGACATCAAAAACTGATTTCTGTCAAGTACTGTGAGAAACAAACTGGTGAGGCAAGCAGATAAGCCAAGCTGGTTATTCAGACTTCTTTTGGCAGTGCTCAGATGGGTATGTAATGGGAGTAGATTGTGCCACAAGACCAAATATATTTGCTACAGCGTGTCCTCCCTCGTTCAGGACCATTACTTGTCATTCTATCCTTGACATCTCATTGCAGAATCCATCTCTGCTTATTCATGACAAATATAGAAGACATGCCTGGCAGGAGTACAAAATATCAAGCTGTAATGTACTGGAAGTGAGACTTAGTGCAGAATGGGGAGCTCTCCTAACTCTCCATAATTGTGATGAAATGAGTGGAAAAGATCTGTCAAAGTTGGACTTAACCTTGATTTGAATATGTTTTCAGTTTTTCGCGCCAGAGGCTGAATGTTTTCTGACATTGTGCTCAACCACAGGAGAAAAATTTCTGAATTTCTAAGCCTCCATTTTTGCTGCAATGCATGCTGCACTTTGAAGGACTGGGCTATTTTTAAATCTTTGACAATAAAACCACCCTTGTCTTTGTAGGTGTAGAATTGCTATTCAGTAATTTGTTCAATTACAATGCAGCATTGTGGTAAATACCACAGATGAAATATGAAGCCTTTAAGAAATCATGCGGTCTGAAGATGTTGCTTCTTCATGCCTGTCAGTGACAAAATTCAAAGTAAAATGGTGCTTTAAATACTGCAGCCAAGTTAATGGATCATGGCAAGCAAACTGATAATAAATCTAACTTCAGTGGTCATTTATCACTCAGTTTCAGTGCCCTGGCACTGCAAGTTCCCTGGATAAGTACCAACTGAATCAGTTTAAGGAAAAAAATTATTAGATAATTACAACTTGCAAGTTTAAAGCCTTTAAGATTCTTGAAACTCATGGATATTCATCATACTTAGGTCATATAGTCACATTGGATGCCCTTCGGACTGGCATAATAAATAATTTATTCTTTCCTGACTCACTGCAGACGAAAGCAATAGAAATCAATTAAGACGGACAGAGTGACCAGCAAGTATTGATGCACAGGGGCAAGACAAGGATACTGGACGATCAGCAATTGAGAATGAAAATGAAAAACAAGGGCAAAAAGATGCCTGGGCACTTTTAACAGCCCCAAAAAAGGGAAGCATCAAAAAGGGAGCAGATATTAAGATCAAATAAAGTTCCAGTAACTGACAGTACACGGAGGAAGCTATCTACATATAATAGGAGTCTGTCAGGAGTCTAAAATCAACTAAAATCATCACCTCAGGGTCCATTTAGTAGCTTTCAGTCATGTTACATGATTTTAATCAAGTGTCAGATGGAAATTCATTCATTTCAAATGGATTTTTTATCAAATACTTTAAGGACAGTTTCAAAAGTCCTCCTAGAATTTGAAAAATTAACAGTTGTCTGCTGCTGTTGTGTCTGTGATAAGATGTTGGACAGGTAATAAATGGAATATGAGGTTCATGTTTAAACTCATCTTTAAACCAACATAGATAGTAAAGGGCTCAGAAGAAAAATACATATAATGGAAATTTTGACATCAACATTTCCGTGACAACTAGCCTGAGTTAATCTGGAGATGAAGGTCAATGTAGATGATTGAAAGCTGTCAAAGGATTTTTCAGCAAAGCAATGGCTACCAGTGTAAATGTACTCAAATCTCTTTAGAAAAAATCATCTTGTCAAAAAAAGCAATGACACTTGTGTCACTGTAAAGAACAGAAAAAGAAAAAAGACAGCTTTTAAAAGCTCATGAGAACTGGTTGAAGAAGTGCTGCATGACAACACTACTTAAATGTCAGTACATCAGTGCCTTTAATGGGAAAGATGTATGCTCTGAAGACAAATGGAATAACCATATGAGTGGGACATCGTGGTTGTTTCCACCATATTAGGATTAAAGCTGTGATGAAAATCCAAGCCAAAATCAAGGTTGACCCCTTTTCAATCAGTGTGACCTCTTTCTGCAGAAGCATCAAGCTCCATCTGATACCACTTACCATACGCCATCATCCCAGAGCGATATGACAGAACGCCGCACACAACAAATTACAAATGTCATTATATCTGAAATGAAACAAATCACACTGCACAGTGGCCACAGAGGCAAGAGATGGACACTCAAAGCGACTGCTGGAGTGTGCAATATATCTGTCAGAGGGAACAGTTGAGGAGCCTCTTCTGGCGCTGGCTTGAAGTCTTTTGATGCACAAACTGGCACAGATTCTTTGCAGCGGCTGCAGCGGAAGTGACAGCTTAAAATGTTACGCACGGACATATGCTGGTGCAGAGGGCAGAGCGTGACAAAGGGCGCGTATCTAAAATAATGAAAAATCAGGTTTACGGAAATACTATGCTGGGAATCAGGTCTTAATGTGTCATGACATACCAAAACTTGTCATTAGAACAAAAGATATAGTTGTTTACTTGAATTTCTGTTGAGGGGATACTACAATTTCTTTAACTTTTTTAGTTATTTCTTTTTTAACTTTTTTTTTCACTCTGTAAAGCGAGTCTGATACATATTTGGTTGGAAATAATGTATTAAATGACATGGTCTAAAGGGTCACTCCAACACATGAGCCTAAAGAGAATCAGCATCTCAAATCTACATTGAGTTTCAGTTCATTGTGAAGCTGTCCGGCCCACAATTTTACTGTTTTGGTCCACTCTCACGGTGTTGTTTTTAGCATTTATGGCTTAAATGGACCTCTGCTACCTTTTCTTCTAGTACTATTACATCCTGCCTCTGCATAAGATCTTGAAGAGCTTGAAAAGTTGCTGTTGTCTGTCCCCAAGAACAAAGTGCACACAGAGAGCAGGAGGGTCACTGTCATCAGGGCTAAAGCTCTGGTGTGGGTTTGCATTCGACAGACAGTAAACAACATAACAGTCTTTTTTCATATTTTAGACTTCGTTTAATGGTCTTTTAATTAGCTCAGTTGTTAATACACTACCCATTATGTCAGAAACAAACCGCTGATGTTGCGTAGGAGTGTGCTATCTATGCTTATGCGTCTACGTGGATGCTTTGAGTATCATTGTAACCGTTTACAGGGTATGCACTGAGCAGCTTCTCCAATTAAAGCCAAACTGCTTCAAACATTAACTACACAAGCGGTAATTAAATGGTAGGTAGCTCAGGTGTCTGCCAAAAACCATGTAGCAGTGTCACACAAGGGTCATATTTTATGAAAATGTGCTGGTTGTGGCTTTGGCAGCATGGAAAGCTCATAATAATTGGCTAATATTTGCAAGAGGTAGAGTTGTACAAGTTTTTTTTCTATTACGCTGTTTAAAAAAAGAATGAATGAGTGATAAAAAAAGAATAAAAGACAGCTCTATATAGGTAATTTGCACTCAGGGTGTCAGGCCTGTGAGGCTGAACACTCATCTTTTTAAAGACATATTCATGTATTGGGAGAATAACACCATGAACAGAAATATGTTCAAATATTTCTACTGGATACCTTTTGAGTCCTGTATATAATTCCTGTGAATACCATCAGAAGGCAAAGTCGACTGTGGCGGGGCAAAGTACACAATAGACTCGAACATATCCTCCTGATATACAAGGAGGTGGGGCGGGAGGGGTTGAAAGATAACAGATTACTACAATTTGGTTGCATCAAAAGGCTACACAACCCTGAGTAGTGTTGTAAAGAGGATCAGTTACTCGATACCAGGTTGGCTCAGTGTTTCGAGTGGTTGGAGGTAAAAGGTCGAAACCACAGTCTCTCGTGCTGTCAGATTGTCCTTGAGAAAGACAGAAACCGCTGGCGACACAATGATTAAAGTCTTTCTGTTGGAACATCTTTCCTGTAAATAAATTGCTCCGAGCCTCTCTGCACCGCTCTTTGCGGCAGAACAGTCAGATGTGTTATTTTGCGATGGATAATAAAAGTACATCAGAAAAAGGCAGAGGACCAGTTTCATTGAAATGTAGCAGAAATTTGGTTTTACAAATCAATAACAGCCAATTTAACATTTCCCTCTTTCTGCCTTTAACTGCTCCAGCCATCCGTTTGCTGTAAAGCACAGGACAGCACAGTGCCTTCGCTGACACACTGCAGTAACTCAAGTGAATTTCCAATTTGGCTAAACTGGCTCTGGTGGGCCAATAACATTGGTAGGAGAAAATAGAAGAACGAAAGCTCTCACTCTGAATCTGAGTGTTGCGGAGTCTGGGGACTTCATGTCTGGAGCAGGCAGGAGACAAACATATAAATCCCCTCTTTGACAGTCCCTGGTTAGAAGTGACAGCACATCAGCTACAAGCAAATAGAGGATAATGCATCAAAGAGTCATTAATTGGACAATGGAGTCGGGGGAACACTGAGACATCTGACAAAGGTCAAGGACAAGGTGTCTTCTTGCGATTTGCTTCGGGTCCACAGACATCCACTCGCTCAGAGTTATCAAAGAATCCTCCTTCTCCGACTTACTGTGCACATTCTGAAATATGAATGATGCAAGTCCTCGTTCACCGTGAAGTGCAATTGGGGTGGCACTTTCAGAAACTACTTTGAAAATAGCAAAACCCTGAAAAGCCATGTGGCCTTGGCATTGGCAAGAACATGCGCTTGAAAATCTATGTCAAATAATGTCAAAATAATAAATCCAACTTTCAAGACAAATATAATTCCAATTTCAATTTGATTTTTTTTTTCTACATGTTAAACTCAATGGCTGCAGTTTGTGTCAAGATAATAGAAGACAAAATGTCTTTGTACCAAGTACGATCACAAATCTTATTTCTTGTGCAAATGAATAAAAAAAAAAATCACATTTCAAGTAAGCATCTAAAAAAACTCCATAATTTTCCATAAATAGATGGACCAATTGAACTCACATTTGTTAAGATTCTGCAACAGTAGCTGAGTGGACATTAATCAGTGTGCTAACATTTACAATAGCTTCAGGACAAACCACTTCACAGAACGCAGCAGGCCTCGACTCAGAAACATAAAGGTGATTGATGCACTCACTTCACCGGCTGTCTGTCATTTACTCTCTACGACCATCGAGCCAACTGCTAAACTGGTCTGCAATTGACGTGAGATGGCTCACCACTCAGCAAAAACACACAGTCATATTTTGTGTTTTTTCCCTCCTCCTCAAACAATGTACAAAATCAGCATTGTTCATTGAGTTATTTGGGGTGAAATAAGCAGTTAGACACTTAAACTTTCTCTTCTTACATCTTGTTAAGACTCTGCCAGTGTAAAGTTGCAATTAAAATCTTGGCCGTTTTTATTTCAAAATTGCAATTGGTAATTGGTAAATTGGTTTAAGTGTAAAAACGTTTTTTGATGTAATTCGTAAGGAATTGAAAATGAAAAAGTACATTCAATTTCTGTTTACTTTCATCAGTATAAGTAGCAGTAGTGGTGGTTGTTGTAGTACAAAACTGAGGTTTTGAGCAATATGGAGTCCAGTAAAAAATCATTTATGTATATTAACCTTCCACCTTCCATTGTGCAAAGAATTTGCCCCGGGGCCAGGAATTGATTTTTTTTTTTCTTTTTCCCACGAGTGTGTGAGAGTGTGTTTGACAGACACCATTAATCACACTTTGAAAATAATTTGCTTGGGATTCCATAGGATAAATTTGTAATTTTCATGAGCTTAGGCATACTTAGTATGCTCCAAAACTCTATCCATTTCTCCAGCCATCCATGCATTCCATTAGGAGGAATCCTCTACAAAGCCAGGTACGCTTTTCAATCAGTACACGCCTCTCGTAAAGCCATGCAGGAAACCTTGTAATCAACACATAATAGGTAACAAGCCCCCTATACTCTTATGCACAATGAAGGAAGTGTTTTACGTATGCTAGGAGAATCTGCACCTCGTATATATTTTGCTGGCAAGCATACTGTTGCAAGAGTGGCTGAAACACATTTGGTGTAAAATCTAAATAGAAACAGCTCAAATACACGCAGAGTGAAAATGGTGCATGGAAACAACTTGTACTGTCACACTGATTTCTGGTGGCACACAACATTGTTACACACAATTTTTCCATAGCTTCACATATTTTAAATAAATATGCTGTACATAAACTTCATTTTGTAATTCTCTTTCTATGACAAAAAAGGCAAGAACAGGCCAGGTCTATTTCCCGTGTCAGCTGAGAGCTGTGAGTAAAGTAATAGTAAAACACTGGCCTCACTTTGTGCCTCTCACACACGCACTGTAGCTGTTGGCAGTGTAAGCATGAGCAAGCCTGTGCTGCATTCTGCCTCTGTGTGCCTCCCACAGCAGAATACGAGGGTGTAGTTGCCCTTTAAGTCATCAGGTTTTCAGATGAGAATAACTGGGTGAAAGCCAAACTTATTCAATTGCAGAAAAATGGACCTCTTGCAATTGGTGTTTCCTATTCAGCTGAACATTTTACAGCGAGTACCTTCAAGATGAGCAACCTGAACTTTGATGACACTTATTAATTCACCTGCTCAATTCACGCCTAAAGAACTCATCTATTTATATGGAAATGATATATTTTCTTCCTGCTGCATTCTCGCTTCTACCTACACAGTCACAATAGGCGATCGTGAAAAGCCTGCCACACTCCCTGTGAAGCTCTTCACCTTACGGCTGCATTTAATACTCAGCTCGTCTGACTCTGACTTTTAGATTATTTTATTCTTAATTTATATTAAAAATACATAAAACAGCACAGCTGACATGTCATTTTGACTTTCAAGGTTCAAAGGCTAAAAGGTTTCTACCTGTATCCTTGTGTGCATTTTTGAATTTACACTTTATCAGTGAACCGTGATGTTCATTTCAACAAGCTCCTGAAGTTTCTGTCACATAGCTATTGTAATCACTATGTGAATAAGAAATGCTTCATGTACCTTTACTAAAGATAGAATGAACTACACCAAAGTCCATCATGTAACCACATGTAGTATTATTGCATCAGTTTCTTGATGGGTTTTGCAATAAATGACAGACAGTAAGGATATAACGGTGCACATGAGCAAGTGTATGATTGGGGGGGGGGGGTGCCCACTAGTAAAAAAAAAAAGCATCTCTCTAATGTTAACTGCCTGAGGACATTTTTAGCTTTACTGATGACATGTCTCTAGGGGTGGCGAAGTCAGTTAGCGAGCTGTGTGAAATCGCAAAAATCTCATATCCCAATATTGATAATATCATATCCAGATAAAAATACATATATAGCACATTTCCTGACATGTGATATTAGATACGTTCTCTGTGGAGGTGTAATGCTATTAGTTCAAGGACGGTACTGCATGAATGACGTGCACTTTGTGCAGGTTGCGGCTCATTTTCAAGGTTATATAACCACTGTTCCATCAAGGGAAAATTTACATACATTAGTGAACTTTAACTGACTATTCCCGCTAGTATCATATGTCATAAACTGATTTTTTTTATTCATTGTGCTGTTTTCTTGTATGTTACTCGATGCAGGAGTTGATGTCATGAATCGTCTTAAATGTCGATACAACAGCTTTGCAGTGAATTAACAGCTCATATCAAATGACCACAAGTGGTGGTCTAGTATACAAACTACAGTTTTCTGCTCCATGCGACAAAAGCAGACCCTCGTTTTGATGCGGTGGGTCAGGATCCTTCAGTTTTTCAGAATGTCTCTCCTTCATGACACTACTAAACAAATAATCACAATGTGATGATAGTATTATTTGAAACATTAGATGTATTTCTAAGTGAAATGGTGAAATCATCCCACACGCAAAACTTGATTAGAAGACAACTGAAAACATATATAGATAAGCAGAGCTGTGCATATAAACACTTGATCAGCCATAAAGTGGATTCAATATTCACATTCACACATTGTTATAATGTTATGGTATGGTATGATAGCGTAAACACTCAAAAGGGCATAAGATACTGTTCTAGCACAGTGTGACATATGTGACAGAAGGAACAAATAAACTCATGTCAGCAGTCAAATATAACATATAGATAGTCATAACATAGCAAGTTCCATCTGTGAGCATATCTTGTTCACGTTGGTTTCAAAGTAACTCGTTTTATATGTTTCAGTCTGTGCAGACAAAGTAGCTGTCCTGTTGTCCTCTTACCAGAATGATTGTCATTACAGCCCCCACACTTAATGACACAGAGTGAACGAGAGATTGTGGAGGAGAGAAGGGATGGAAAAGGTTAGAGAGCACTTTGAGTCTATCATGGGAGGACCACTTCACAAGCTGACACCCGGCTGGAAAAAGTGATGTTTGAGATTAGTCTGTATATCTCTCATCTATCATCTGTATGTTTAAAACAGATTTTATCCAAGTTTCCTAAAAACCTATTCACTTTTAGAAATGAAAAGTTCCCCACCCAGTGTTAAAACAAATGTATGTTTTCTCAACAACAGTGCACCTGAAATTAATCTCCACTTTGCTCAGTTTCGGTTCTCAAATGGGCGCACTAAACAGCACTGTGGGGAAAACATGTCATGTTTTATCACAACAGCATAGAAAGATGAGTTGGCAAAATTCAAATTGAAGCTGTATTCTGCAGACCCGGAGAAACCTTCACTCCTTTCAAATTATGCGCTCTGTATCTTTTTTTTTTTTATGTAAACAAACGTCAGGTTTTGATAATGTGCTTACCCACCCAAGACTGTCATAATTTGTCAAGGTGAGGAGCCTTTCACCAGCTTGATGAAGAGCTCCATTAATTGTTGAGGTTTGTGGAAGGGAAGGAGAGGGGAGTGGAGCGGAGAATACAACCGAAGAGGGGGAAGAATAATTGTTGGAAACAGTTTTCATTTCATCAAGTCCCGGAGTCCAAGGAGACAGGGCCACGGTGATGAGAGGTGGGAGGTAGGAGGAGGAGGAGGAGGGGGGTCAGCTGAGGAATTAATTGCAAAGGGGGAAATTATTACTGGGCTGTGAGCTCAGGGGGAAAACGGATGAAAGAGTGGAGGTGGTAGCGAGGCTCAGGATGGAGGTCAGGCATGATCATTGTAAGAGAGAGGCTAAAAAAGGTGTACTAAAACATTTCTGCTGCTACTGCGAGCACCATAATAATTACAAATGAATACATTTGCTTTGTGGTATTGAAGTATTCCTCCATAAGAATAGAGTCCATTTTAGAAAGAGGCCACCTCCGTCGAAGGAATATTATTAACGCTTGATGTCCCAAATCAGTGATTAAGAGTAACTCTAAACTAGATTATAGCAAGGTACTCACCTCAGTGGGTGGCAAAGTAGAATATGTTTTTTTAAATTCGTCACCACTGCCAACGTGGGTCAAATAAAGACCAGGTGTAAATGCTTGTGATCTACAACTGGCACCGGATCCTGGACTTCTTGACTCTTTACGATCAGGTCTCAGTGCAAAAAATAAGTTATCGAGGGCTTGAAAGGCTCGTCAACAAACATGCATGTCTCAGGTCAAGCTGAGCTTTTGACAAACTTGTCTGAGGTAGCAGGCGGAGGCGGCACAAATTGATGCTGTGTTGTGACGAGTAGAGTCAAAGTCAGCTAAGTATAGCGTACTCGACGAAAATAATACCACCAGCTGCAAGATCCTACACCAGGATAACTTTATGACTACTAATAAAAGCATTAGAAATAATGGGAACAGAGATAAGAGCAAAGAAAAAACAATCAGCGATATATGAGCTTCTGAGTGCTTCTTGAAACTTTGGGCTCGCTCTCAATTTCAATCAATTAAATCTGAAAATTTGACAAGATCACCTCTTGCGGTCCGTGACTCAGTGCTGGCCCAGTCTGAAGGAGAAATTCAATTACACATGGCCGCCATCATCTTGGCCTTCATTTAACTGTCGTCTTGCAGTTTCACAGGGGAAGTTCAAACATTTCACCTCTGCTGATTGATGGCAGGTAGTTGGGTGACTGGAATTGCTGTTCTCACCTCAGTTATAAAACAAGCCACCTCAGCAGATAGTAATTGCTCTGTGCTCTAAGGTTCATCAAAGCATTAAGTTATTGGCTTGATTAAAGTTATTAGTCACACAGAGAGGGGGAAACTGAGCGGCGAGGATCCCTTCACCATTTTTAGAATGTGAGGAGAGACAGCAAAAGGACGTCGCTGGAGCCTGACGCCAAATCAACTGCGAGCTCACGTATATGTGAGGATATCAGGGATGCTGGCAGAAATCCCGCTGTTTCTTTCATGATGAACTAAACCTCACAATAAAAGAGAAAACAAGTAGAGGGAAGAAACCCTGACACTTTGTGTAGTTTGGTACCTCCTGATGAAAAGCTGTTTCTTTTTTCAACTTCAAATGCTTTGAAACTTACATGAGGATTTCATTTCTGAAAATAAAGTAAAACAAACAGAAAGGAACGAATGAATAAAAACACATCACTGTGAGTCAGACTGTTTAAAGGTAAAAACAACTGGCCTGATAATGCTTTATGGACAGAATGTGATCACACATTGCTCCATGAAAAATCATACATTCATGCATGTCGTAATGCTACGTTAGATAACAGAGATGTACCAGAAGTAAAAACATCTCAAGCATACTTAAATGTACAAACACCACGTCATACACTGAAGGAACTGGAGTCTTTTGTTAGCTGCATTTCCTGCAGGAAGAAGCAAAGCGAGAGCGTGATACGTCCTTCAAGCAGCCGGTGCTCATATTCAGTAGAAAACAGTACCCTGAAAATACTGATGTGTTTTTCAGAAGTAATCCTCAAACGCTGTAAGCACCACAAAAGGGAAAGTCATTCAGCTTCACTCTGTTGGGTTGGTGTTCTCAGTGGTGAAGAGCTTGATCTTCCTAAATCGAACACAAACTCACCGCTTAGCTGCAGGTAGTGGGCTCTTTTTTCTTTCGTAGCTGCGTGGGTGAACTTACTTTTTAGACATGTTTGTTGATGACCTTTAAAAAAGAACCCAATTTGCTCCTATAACATTGTCAGACTCTTGTCAAGATCAAGATCAGTGCAGTAGAACCAGAAATAATAACAGGCAATAGGCTTTATACAACTATTCTAACATAGGCGTTACCTCTTCCCAACACCCTTAAACAGACTTTAATGTGTAAAATCGATTAAGATCCATTTTAAATTAAATGGTAAAGTTCTAAGCTAAAACTTTAAAATAATTATCTGAAACTAAAAAGAAAAAACTTCAAAAACAGTATCTGAAGTCTTTGCCTGTAATCAGCGTCTCATACAGGATACAGGATATTTACAGGATGTTTAGCAGTGGAAGATGATTTGAGGAAATTCAAAAGAAGTTAGCTTGATTGAGTGCATCACAATTTGAAGGCCCAAATTTAGTAGTGAGATTTCTCATCTATTTAATTCTACCTTAACCTCATGCATGTTAATACATAAATCAGCACAGCCTCACACATTATTTGCCTTAATTTTCCTTTGTTCCAATCTTTTACATTCTATGTTGTGTATCTGTACATGAGCCTACTGTGAGTTTCCTCAGTTGCTTCTCCAGGCTCAATATTTGATCCCTATGAGTGTGGGCTATTATAACCAGTTTTCTTTTCTTTTTCTTTGTTTTTCATGTAGATTACCATCTGATTATTATTTCTATATTTATTACATTATGTAATGTAGCCAGGTGGATTGGTACATGTTACTGTTAATTACTGTTAAATTACCTAAACTACCTCTGCATAGAAAGGATTATTCTTTTTGATCCATGCATGAGGCTGATCTCTGTAACAGCGATCACTGTATGTGGTTTCCACTGTGCTTAGTGTGATCTTACTTGCTTTATAGAAGTCCATGGATTTCATTTCATTTTTATTTCTCCAACTGAGCTTGTGAAGCCTTTTAAAGGGTCTCCAAATAAAGGGGATGAAATCTGCCACACGCCCACATCAGGAATGCCACAGCGCTGGCACTAATTGGATGTTTGCTGCGTGTCTGTGTGAAACGAAGAGGCAACACTGCAAGTAGTTATCACCTGATTTTGCCAATTTACTGCCCTCAAAGTGGGGGCCGTTGCCTTTAGTGTGAAGAACACAAAACACTGTCATCCTTCCTTGCTTTATCAAAGCAAACGGTTGATGTCTGGAAGAATTAAAATGCGCATTATATCTCATTAATGGGACAAGAAGCATCCTAGTCTGGACAAATGATCATAAATTGTGAGTGTCCTGATTTAATCAGCATGTCCAGTCACCCTGTTGCTGGCAGTTGAAGAGAGAGGAGACTTCATGATATCACAACAGGCTGCCTACCTGGCCAGAGCAAGTAAAACAAGACCTACTTGAAAAAGGAGAAAAGTAAAAAAGAAAAGAAAATAACAATATTCTAATAATTTAAAAGTTATCGTGTAATTTTTCTGATACTGGGTTGCCAGACACACCATCTACAACCCGTGACAATAACACTTTGATGAGAGCATTTGAACGACTTTGGTTACCTTGGATACAGAGGTTGAATAGGCTTTGTCCCAAGTAAGTGCAAGGACACGTTTTATTGTTATTGATGTGAATATCAATCACACGTCAAGAGGTTAATAAAGGCCAATAAATTAATTGATTTATCATTTTGAGTTAGCTGTTTAATGGAGAACTCTGCATGTAGGACTCTGACATTGTCCCTTTCATTTCAAAACAAGTGCAGCAGCTAAATTGATGGGTGATTAAGGCGGGACAAGATTAATGGTTTCACAGCCGCATAGCTGACCGTGACCATGTAAGGAAAGTTTATTGGCACAGGAACCCTTTTCTGTGGATATATTACTTTGGTTTTCATCTCTTTAAGAGCTACTTATGCTAAAGATTTACCCTTGGTTGTGATGTTTAGTAACACTCTTTGTTAAAACCTTTAGACACTGGCACCCATACATAGGCCCTAAAATAAGTCATTACAATTTAACTGTGCACTTTAATAGGAACCTAAGCCACATGTCGAAAGATTAAAATAATCAT
The DNA here is from genome assembly GCA_037176925.1 of Amniataba percoides. Lineage (NCBI taxonomy): Eukaryota > Metazoa > Chordata > Actinopteri > Centrarchiformes > Terapontidae > Amniataba > Amniataba percoides. The sequence continues at coordinate 14,963,882 of JBAJHX010000051.1, read as the reverse complement.
GGTATAATTATTGCAACTGGGAACTTAAATAACATAAATAAGAGCTAAATAAGCTGCACTCCAGTTTTCAGTTTCAGTTTCCAGTTTTTCAGCCGCTATTTCTACAATTTTATCTGTCTTATCTTTTTTGAATATTCTTCATAACATAAAGACTATGCTTATTTTGGAATTAACACTAAAAACAGAAAAAAAGAAAGAGACACAAAGTATTTTTGTGTGTCCACATGTTCAACTCGGTGATAAGGTTTGGTGTCAGCACCAATACTATGGCTGATGATCTTTATTTGAAATTCAAAAGACTGTTCATGATGAAAAAATAAATGTTCTATCTGTTCAAATACAAAAAAAGATGATATAATGGCTTGAGCCATCACTATCACTTTTTATTTGAAATTCAAACATTTATGTAAATGTGACAGAAAACTTAATCTATATTATAATCAATCTGCATGATCCAGCATGCTCCACTGACTAATCAGCAAACTAAGCTAGTAACTACAGCTGCAGAGATTAGTTGATTAGTCAGTTACTTGGCAATTATTACATAAATTGCTCACTCTTTGGATAAGCTATTAAGTTTTGAGGATTTTTTGGGGGAAAAAGTATCAAAATTCTCTGATTTCTCCTTCTCAAATATGAATACTTTCTGGGTTCTCTTTTCCTTTATGACAGTAAAATGAATATCTTTGAGTTGTAGAAAAAAACAACACACTTGAAGAGGCATTCACCTCTGGGAAACACTGATAAACATTTCTCACAATTCTCTATACAGGAAAATGACGAAAAGATTAATCATTAATTACAGTCTTGCTAGTAAGTTATGTGGTTTCTAAGAATACTGAGGACACAAAAAGCCATTTTGAGCAGACAATCATGAGTTTGGAGCATCTGAGAGGTAGTGTGTGGAAGTATTTTAGTTTCTGCAAAATGATGGTAACCTTTGTATGCAAGGACATGTAAGCTATTGGTATCGTTTCGGGTGAAGGTTTTCAGGATCTTATGATGGAGCTGGAGCCACGATATGAAATTCAAAGTTGCAGCAAAATCTCAACACACATAGTGCAACTGTATGACACCATATGGGGAAACAAACACTGTAATAAAGGATGAGACAGTCGCTCTCTCCCCAGATGGATGGACATCTTTGGCCACATATGCTTATGTGACAGTCAGAGCTCACTGTATGTCTAACTCATGCGATTATATTCCACGAACTAAGGAGCTGAGAGAAAGCGCTTTGGATGACTCTGACACCTCTGTAAAGCAGTTGTAGCTGTCACTACGGACAATGCTCTGAACTATGAGTGCCTCGGGTTTATTAATGTTCCTTGTTTCGCTCACACGCTAAACCTGGCAGTGCGTAAGGGGCTCACAATGAAAGCTGTTTATTCAGCCCTTTTCAGACTAAACCGAACTCAAACTCATTTTGGAAGATCTCCACAAGACAGCTGCATGCTGGGAAAAAAAAAGCAGGCGCACCTTTGATTAAAAAAAAAAAAAAGAAAGAGAGACTGATAAATGAGCAGTCTTGTGTCACCAGATGGAGTTCTGCCTGTGGTATGATATGTCACACATCTAAGCGGCCGTCATTTGTGAAAAGAAGATGTCACATTTGGAGGTTAACATATCTGAGTGGTCCATGTTTAAGACCACACAGCTGTCCTACCTGTGCCATCATATAAATCAGTATTTGACTTGCCTTCTTAATTAAAAATCAAGTCCAAGTCGCCACATTACAACTTTATCTCATTTCCCAGATGACTAAAATACTGATATCTCAAATATGCTGGACTGGAAAGATCAATATTAGCCAAAGCCAATAGCATGAGATGTAAAGCTAAATCTATTTTATTACTTTCACAGGCAGAGAGGTGGAAAGTTTAGAAACGTGAGAGAGGAATGAAGGGATGCTTATTAATAAAGCAGCCTTTTTTTTCTCTCGCTTAGTCCATCTAGTCCATCTCTCATCTGAACAGAGGGATGTAGTCAGTGACAGCTTATCACAAGAGATAACAATGAGACAGACAATGACTGTACACAAGAGGAAGAAAATCCAGCTGCCTTTGGTGCGTTGGGAAGCCTGTTTGGGGACTTGTGCAAATCGAGTGTCTTTTGCAAATGCAACAGGGACGCCATGCAGGTGATGCTAACTTACATGAAGGGGACTCCTCTCTGCAGACAGTAACTGACTTCTTTGATGCAGATACATGATGCAACAGATACCCATAACTCTCAAGGCTGGCTTGTAAATATTTGTAGATACCAGGAAGCTCAGTACGCTCTGAGCGGGTGTCCTCGTCAGTAGTTGTATAAGATCACAAAAAGACAGCTGCCATTGGCCCCATGTCCTTCAATATTTGTATCTGCCGATAAAGAGTCTGATCCAGTATATATCATATGTTGAAATTATAAAGTTGTTGTTTTTCACTTTCACTGTTACTCACAAAAAATGCATTTCCCAGTTCAAAACTATCACATTTTAGGAATAAAATCATTGATATGACATGAATGAAAGCAAAAAACTGGGGAATCCAACACCTGAAACTGACATGACATGATCAGCTGACTTTTAACTACAGCATGTCTCGCTCACTTGGAGTCGGTGGATTTTGTACTGTTATCAGGTTACTCACAGTACAGTAAAGAAAGGATTTGCATTTTACTGGCTCTATTTTAGCCAATAGCAATTCATTAAATGTGCCTGGTGCGGCTGCGGCACTAAAATCGCCTCAGGACACCTGTATTAGCACAGATGATCCGCTCATAAAAAGAAGTGATGCATTTAATGCCCTAATGCTCAAATGTAAACTGTTTTCTTCATTAACTCAAAATGGAGATAGCTAGCAAGTCAAGGCAAGGCAAACACATTCACCAGTCATAGAGCTTGTCGCCTCACATTGATTTCCGTCGCAAACACCAAATCCAAAGTCACCAGTAAACTTGTCGTTCAAGTGAGGCGGTCCAGAAATATCGATGCAAAAAGTCAGTTCTATTATGTAGTTCATGAATAAAGTATTTAAAGACAAATTAAGTGTTCATTCTCATCAAGTCAAACTAGATTTTTACATTTTTTTCTTAAGTGACAGCCCAAGTTAGTACATGCTGGGCATCATGGCGGTAATTCTAATGCGAAAAGAAATGACTGTCACCTGCTTGCAAATCATCTCCTTTGATTTACTTTGATCCCTGTGAGCATCGTCACCAAACCCCCGATGTGTTCACTGTAAACTTTGGCAAAAATGTGATTATATTGTCAACAGAGCTGCTGAATAGTTCATTTCCCACCTATCAATCCTCTCCTGTGGTGCCACAGAGCAATATTTTCCTGTTTACGTTGCAACCAATATCACCCAGCAAAATGCGCCAACCTGACAGTCTCCTCGTCTGGAAATAGACATATCCTGTTGCAAATGCATAAAGCACATGGAACTAATATATTGATATATCCTTTTAATCTCAGTATTTCTAAATATTAAAATGTATGGTACTATATTAGGGTTTACCACAAAAATACATCCCTTTTTCTTCCTGTGGGAAAATACCCAGCATCCATAGAAAGTATTTGTTTTGATAAATATCACACTACCAATTATTCCAGAAAAAAAAAGGCCTTTAAAGGATCTTTTTATTATATCCTCATGTCTACGCTTGTCAACACAACCCAGACGAGCACACCTTTGTTAATTGCTAGAGAAAATTCTACGCCACTCTGGAGGGATGATGGATCACAATATGCATCCTTCAAGGCAATTATTCCTTTGTAGCACATGTAATTAAGTAGGGAAATATAATGTGGTGAATTAATTATGATTAATGGGGCTAATTTGAATGGACAGATTAAGTGCAGTGTTTTAATGCTCTCATATTTTACTTTTCTTTTGCCCCAGTCTGAACGTCCTTGCTGCCTCTCACCACGCATCAGCCTCTGGAGACCTGAAGGTGACAGAAGAGAGACGGTGCGGTTGACTACCCTGCGAGAAGCTTCATTTAACACTCACTTTTTCTGGATATGTCAAAAGCACAGTCCTATATTGTATTTGTCCAATATTTGAATAATTAATTACAGTATAAGCCACACAAGATGCAGAAAACCAAGGAAAACTGCTTTCACATTAACGTTTTGAGGGCCGTCTTACATGCAGTATACCTGAAAGACTTTTTCTTTGACACCTCAGAAAAGTGTTGTTTTGAAGGAGCTCAGTCACCAATCACTGTTACTAAGAAACATAAGAACCGTGAGAGCCACTGTGACATAACACACAGCTTTTGCCCATTGAATAAAATTAACTGAACTTTACATTTATAAATATATAAACAGTGAATTGCATATATGAATGTTTTGTGACCTTAAAACCGTACAGCTGACTTAATTGAAAGGATGAAGATAATACCAGCTGCAGCAGTACCTTTGTATAAGGGGGAAAAAAAGCCTTTTGGAGCTTCTCCATAAAACGACATTGGAGAAGTGATGACAGATTCAAGGTGAAAGCAAACTTCTAAAGGTGAGCTGTTAGCAGGTTCTTAAAAGCCTCAATTGATGTTGCTGTCCTGCAGAAAAAGACTGCAGAGTCTAGGCCTGAAACTACGAGGCAGCTTCTCAATAGCGTTTTAAAGATTCTTTGGCACTGATACAGTAACTAGATAGTCACATTTTGTCAGGCCTTACTGATACAGAATTTAACTTAACTTAACAAGTCTGATGATTTTAGTTTAAAAGACATTTGTAATCATGATTACAACAAAAGCACTGAGTTATGGTCAGGGAACAATTGTGATCATGCTTAAAAAGTCAACCAGGCTTCCTTGTCTCCCACAAATTTACAGTTCATTGCCAATACAAGTCTGTGATAACCTAATATCAGCAAATGCTGGCCTTTTGATTCAACAGTTGGGCACTAGCTCTTAAGCTCCATCCTAAAACTAGTCCTAGACATAACAACACGAATGATACAAACAAACTGTTGCTTGCACCCAACCTTACTTGGAAGAGTCGCTGTTTGAGCTGACTGCCACATAAATAATGAATCTACCTCCAGTCGTGCCACTGGCCACCAAGATACAACAGTGGGATCCATCACACATATTAACACTTATCTTAAATGGGACTGCAGCACTTACTCAGTAATGCCCTTGTGTCGTCAGGCTCTCCTAGCTAAAGACATGCATCAGTGGTTGTCATTAATAATATTGGAAAATTGACATGTAAACAAACATGTCCATCAATTACGTTCTTGCAAAGCAGTGATTGAGATTGAGTGGTTAGGCATACCAATTCAACGGCTAACAAGGCCTGTCAGACTTGTAACTTTTTGCCAAGAAGAAAACTTTGCTTCAGTGGTTAGATTAAAAGAGAAAAGTTGCTGAGAAACAGCTCAAACAAGATGGACATAACGTTGTTCTTATGATGTTGCCTAACTTTGTACTGGCAGAGGTAAATTATACACATGAGTCAATTTCAATGAAGTCAAGGAAGTGACATATAAACCATACTATTTAAGTTGAACTGATAAAACCATTTATGGACAGCATGGTGTAACAGAGGTATACCTGGAGCATTTAGACCAGTGAGTGAAAAACTGTTCACATTCGTTGTAAACATTTTTCAGGTAGCAGCCGAGAGGTTAAATGATCATCTCCTTGATAGCACCTGCCATTATGAAAAGTCAAAGATGCAGCAAAATAAACCTTCTTTATTCTGAGACTGAACCAGTTTACCTTCAGATGCACTTTCCCAAATAAACTCTTACATTTTCTTTTTTCTGAGTGCCTGTTTTTTTTTTCTCTCTCTTTTTTCAGGTTTCTCCTGTAAAGCTATTAGCCTGCAACAAATGTGTTCAATCAATGTCTCACATAATTTGGGGAAGGCAGTTCCTGGCAAACTTCACCATCATGCATAATATTTATGTTATTGTACATGAATGCAGAGGGACACTGAAGCCTTATATACTATACACGTTGCCATTTGCCAAATTGCTGACACTTTGCTACAGACAGGGGACAAATGAGAGGAAAATCCTGAAGGCTTGTATGTGATGGATC
>JBAJHX010000051.1:14937213-14951789 GCA_037176925.1 Amniataba percoides | reverse complement strand
ACTAGCACTAAGCAGACCACCAGTAAAGGCCTGGAGTTTACTCACTATTAATTAACAACCAAGTCAGTCAAAAACTGTATGTGTGGTTCTATTCGTATAAGACGAATACAAACACAACATTGTGTTTGTCTGCCACAGCGAAATTAGGAGAGTATGACTCAGTTTCCTTTTTTGTTTGTTCATGGACCATTATGTGTGATTACTGCTGATTTTCACAAAACCAGGGGGAATAATACACCCCCCTGCACTTCACTGTGACATTTACTAAATTACAGTGGGGGGGACCTACATAGGTGCCTTGTTCATGAGTCATGTGCAAAGTCACTGTTGAGATTTTGGCTAAATGATGCTTCACACTGACAGATGTTTACATTTCATATTAAGGTGGCATATTTATTGCTGATTGGCCACAAGAGGTATCATTTGTGTGTGATGCCCCATTTACTGTTGCCTTGTGGATTCCTGGAGGCAGTTAACGCCTTCAAATAGCATCGGCGCAGAGTATTCTGCTGTTTAATGACATTAACAGTATTGTGCTAATTGGATGTTTGAAGCCACAGTTTGTTCATTTTTTTTCTCTCTGTCAGTGTTGTGTTTTGTTCTTCTTTACACCACACACATCCAGCGTTTAGTACACATGACGTCAGCGTAAAGGCCCTTAGAGAGTCTTTAGTTCTGAAGACAGACTGGTTGATTTCATTTTACACTGTATTGTGTATATTCAAAATCAAGAGGACAGAAGATGAAAAAACAGTCTTCCACAAAATATTTTATCTCCATAGAAACTCCATAGAAACTGATTACCTGCTCATCAAACAGAATACAAAGCTTATTTTTTTGCCTGTGATCTGACATGACGGCGCACAAAAATGAGTGAAATGTAGCAGGGCTAAATGATAATGTTCGATGCACTTGACTGTTTTTACATCAGGAGAAAGAAGGGGTAAATTATTCCCTCAGAAGCTGAGTATGCCGTAACAGAAAGAAGAGGAAAAAGTTAATTGGCTGTCTCCTGGCCAACTGGGATCTCTATTCACTTTAACATGCAAAAGAACTACTAATTATAGGACACAATGCGCCGCTATCTTCTGGCTCGCTGCATACTTTGCAGGTCAGACAATCAGATGCTCCCTGTAAAATCAAAGCAAAGCACATCACGGAGGAGAGGCTGTAATTAGCCTTCACTCTCCAATGACATGAAAGCCTGGGTGTCTGAAAACATGCTGTGTGATACTGTGAAACAGGAGGATAGCAACGCTGTCTCCCAAAAGTTCTGCTCGGATAAAACTAATCTCCATTAGAAAATGACTTTTTTTTAAGTAAATATTATGCCACCTGTCTTCCACAGAAGTGTCAGTCAGTCCACTACTGTGGCCAAACTGAAATGTCTGTCAGCTTTTTAATAGAATGGCATAATATTTAACTTCTTATTTTCAGATTTTTCTTTTATATTTGAGCAGGAATATACCTACCTCTGGACGACGTAAACAGAGGTCGTTGTAAGTGTTAAATGACTTTTACAATTGTTGCCTGGCCAGCAATCTTGACTCTGCCCCATAAATATAAATGTGCTTTACCCCAACATACTCAAGCTAGTCGTGGTCATCTATGTAAATTATTGGCAGAAAATAATCATATTTTGCTGTTAGCATAATATAACTTTGGATACTTAATGAATATAGCATATTAAGTAGAGATATTGCCCAACAGCAGCCCACAGTGTTGGTCTCTATGAGGTGTGGTCAGGGGATTTTTGGTGCAGTGCTATCTTGAAGCAGCACAAGGCCATTGCACCTCTGACCAGCAAAAACCAGGTATACTTTTGAAGTATTCTCCTGACATCAGTAAACACTTCTGGCATTGTGTAGCAGTTCTGGCCAAAGGTTGAGGACACTCTCGCCGCTACGTCCTCTTACTCACGGCCTCTATAGACTGTATAAATGGGCCCTTACGTACCGCACATTTGTAGAAAAACAGGAAGTGGACCTCAGCCTGAGACTGAATCAAGAGAGAATCAATCAAGTCACACTGCAAGTATCAGTAGACTTAATTAACATGAGCAATGTAAACATGGCTTTACCTGAGCAAAGACCTCAGAGTTATAGAAGAAGATGTTTTAATCAAAGTTGTGGGAAAAAGTTTGAATTTCCAAAAGCTGATAGTGGACAAATATTGGGATTATAGGTCTTTGAGTCTGAAAGTTGGGTGGGAGGAAATAGAAAAAAAAGGGAAAACAGCCAAGGTCGAAGAGGGCTCAGACTGAGTGAGAGTTTTTGTTTACTTTACCTGTTTCCTGAATAAATCTAATATTTATGAAAAAGTAAGCACCAAAGTTAAGAGATGTCCTGGCAGGGCTCACCATACTGCAGACAGAGTGTGTTTTTGCAGTGTTACAGTGTGTTATATAACACCCTACTATACTTCCTATTTAAAAAGCCAAAATAAAATAATAAAATACAGAGAATACAGTGTAGCTGTCTAATTATCTTTCTCCTTATCTGGCCTGTTACCACGTGACCTCTCTCCCTTGGTGTCAGCGCCTTTAACTGCATGCATATTTTCCTCACTTGCTTCTTTTCCTTGCCCCTTTAGTCCCTCCCAGTGAGGATGAGAGGAGACATCCGAGGACAGAGGAAAACAAGGAAATACGCAAGGCTGAGTGCTTTGGTTGAATATCATTACGCATGTTTGACCACAGTCTAAAAGTTTTCTAATAAACTGATTTTTAAAAGTTAGATTCATTATTTTGACAAGATGATGTATCAGGAAAAAAATTTGCTTCTGTTGTCGGCCTCAGTATAAAACTGTGTGTAGTGATGTGGTTTCGTATCAGTCCAATCAGCTGCAGTGCCCAATCGCTGGCAGATTTCCTGTGAAGGGGTGCTCGTGTCGAGTAAAAGACCTCCATGAAGGTTGGTCTTGTGCATCTTCACATCTCAAGGATTCTTCCTCGTTCTTCTTTCCACACAATCGGGAACAAGGGAGATAGAACGGCCTTCGTGATTGCAGAGCAGAATGATTTCAGACCAAAAAAATAAATATGGTGACTCAGATGTACCTTTTGATAACTGAGCAAACTCCACCCACTGGTGGAACTGACAACGCTCAGGAATAAAACCTTCACATCTGATTTTTTTTGGAAGGAATGGATGATGTCTCCGTTTTATAATTAGCTGTTGGCGCTGTTTCATCTTCCCCAAAGTTTATAAGTGGAAACTTCACAGAGAAAAAAAGGTCATGGTTTCACTCTTGACCTCTGTTAATCACAGACTTCCTAATGATCAGACCTAAAACAAAGTCTGTTTGAATACACTGAATCACAGCTCTTGTTTCTGCTTCTGTACTTTGGCTATTATGAGGTTATGTTTTATTTTAATCTCACTGAATCTATTAGCCAAATGAATATGACATAGAAATGTAATGTATGAGCCCAGATGGTGATATCTGGTCCCTATATTGCATTAGATTTGCTCCATTTCTATGGAAAATCCATTTCATGTGACAGTATTTACAATAATATGCTTCATGTAACTGATTTATCCTGAAAATGAGAATCATATTTGATGCATAATTATGTATAATGCATAAACTGCTATGATATTCACTTTGATATCTCCCAGTCATTCTGCGAAACCAGCGTGAATTACTAAGAATGTATGGCCACACACACGCACACACACATACAGTTTAGTGTAAAGTATACTGAAAATTGGAGAATGCTTTGGAGTATTCTTATTTTAATGTCTTCTTTGTTTGCTGGCTTCCTTTCCAACAACGTACCGATATAGCCAAGACACAAGTATAAAATTAAATTCTGCAGTTTAATCCAATATAATCTAATTTAATCTATGTAACAACTCCAGAAAAGCTTTATAGATTCATAAAGGCAACAGGTGCCAATGCATGTATTTAGAAAATTAGAAATCAGAAAACATATTCAAGGACAATATAATATTTACTAACCAATAAAAAAGCTGGAAATAAATTGTCATCACGTGAATTCAAAAGGAAAGTGAAAGTACCATAGCTATGACCCTTCCTAGTCAGATCTGGTCAGATAAAGTTAATCTGATCTGGTTTCATCAGACTCTTGGATTAAATCAGGTTTGGAGACACCCTGGCAGGTGATTCTGGTTATGAACTTTGTATGAACATTTATCGCTGCTTCACTGACTTTGATGTCCCGACTAAAGAAATATAAAAAGAGAAAGACAGAAAGCCATAAACTACAGTGTCCGAAATGACCATAAAGTTGAATCAATGCCTCCCTAAAAATGTAGCTGTAGGATTTATTTCATGCCTGAATGCGTTGGTTTTACTAAGCTGTATCTAATAAACTAGCGGCTGAGTGTATGTGTGGCCTGCGGAGTTTGGTAAAAAGGTTTAAATGCCTGTTTAGTAGCCCTGCCTCATGTCTGTCCCTCCTTTAATCACCTGTATTAGATACTGCATCTCCAGTGAAACATTTCACAGTGACTCAGCTGAGGATCTTCCGCCACCACAATTTGGCTCAGCTACGAAACAAGAACCATAATCTTGCAGGTCAGCGCGGTTATCCCCTGCTGGGATGATGCAGCTAAAATGTATATGATAACTACGCAGCGTGCCAAGCCACCTTTCTAGTGTAAGTGCTCTGTCTCATTTATTTTGACGGTTGGACTTTTAATTCTACAGTTCAGCCCAGTAATTGCGTCTGGACTCTACGTGAAGTCAACCTGACCTCTGACTCTGCACATCACTTGCTCTGCGGCAAGTGTAGCGCGAGCTGGCGCCTTGGTTTGGGCCCCTGATGCAAGCTCAGTCGGAGTAAAATTACAGTCTTCAGCCACCCGAGTCTGCCTCAAATGTCAGCAATTCATCGGCTCATAGAAAGGGTGGGGGAGTGCAGGGTTGAATGTCAAGTAATGCTTTTTAAACTAATTGCCTTCAATGTCTTTGGAGAAGCCACAGTGGGCTGGGGCTGATTAGAGAAGGTAGCTTCATGAATCTGACCACCTGATGAGCAGATGTGTATTGTTGCACTCTAATGGAAAAACCTCTGAGCGGTCTAACAAGGAGAAGAGGAATGTTGCAGGAGCTAATATTGCTCGTGTTACAGCACATTTACTGTACCGGCCTGGTTTTGTTGCACACAGTCCTAGTAATATTTATCTATTTCAACAGAAGGGTATTTCTGTCAAGCCCTCTGTATGTATGATGTCAGTCTGACATCACTTGTTATTTGCACTCGTGTATCTGTTTAACACAAAATACACAGTTTGGTTTGTTGTTTATGGGGTCACGGTTCAGTTCTGAATATTCAACAGTGGCCGAATGACCACAATTAATTCAAATAAATCACAAATTTGTCAGTAATGCTCCGTTGTAAGACTCTGGTCTGTTGATAATTCCTGAGCATCTTGTTTACAAAAGGCAATGCAACCAAAATGTACATGTAGCACGTTAAAGTTTTTATTTCTTGCATGGGAGAAGTGACTTAAATAGACTGTTTTGACTGAACTTGTTTGGGTCTCAAGGCTTTGTGAATTGAGGAGGTGACAAATCAAACCAAACGCCTTGAAGCGAACGCTTCATGACAGTGTGTGTGTTGATATGTCTCTGATGTAATGAGTAACACACGATATTTTTCATCTGACAGGTGAATAAAAGAGAGTGGGTTGTGCAGCCTTATGCAGGAGCAGATAGTACAGATAGTAGTTAGTACAATAGTAGTTGGAAGTTATTGTGATTGTTATAGTTGTGTATTGACTGATTTGAGTGCTGATGGTATAGTGTAATCTCTGTGGGACTAACTCAGAATAAACATGGATTTGAATTCATTATAGCTGTCAACATTGAGCAGCATTTCTATACTTGAAGAAATATCAGTACTGTTAGAGATCAATAAAGTTGTTCATATTCATAAATAAATAATGTAAAAATATGTAATTAATCAAACGAATATAATCAATATACTTCTCAAAAAACGACCACGTGTTCTGTTTTGCCCTCTAGTTTCATTTCTTTATTTTATTTAACATTGTTTCCCAAAATCAATCTTTAAAGAAGATGGTAGTTGATTGGAGGACCATTATAAAAAAGGGCTTCACACATAAAACTTGCTGTCTGACAGTACAATGCACCTTTTGACAGTTTTAATTTCTATTCTTTCCATCTGCCATTATACATCTTTTGATTACTTTTCTTTTTTCTTGAAGGTAATAATCTTTTTCTGTCAACAACAGATGGAAACAGAAGGTCTAGTTCAAGCACAGGATGAGATATGTGTAATGTTTGTTTTTTTTAGCAGAAACCATTTCTGCAGTATTTTGAGAGTTTTATGCAAAATAAAATTAGAGCAGATTTACAAGACACAGAAGACATATGGGAAGGTGATTTATCTTTTATGGATGTCATACACTTTCAAATATTTCAGCAGAGTTTAGCATTTAGCAGCTACATTACTAGATCACACTCCTGGTTTATACAAATTCTGCCTCAGCAAAGAGGACTCATGTGGCCAGTGATTTGTTATATGAAACACACAGGCAGGGAAGAGAGGCACACACTCCTTGCATGTGGCTAAACCGCGTCTTCTTTTATCTGACCTGTCTTTTTTTTTTTCCTCATCTTTTGTTCTTTTTTTGGGATTTAACCGGAGGGTGCTGTCTGGAGTTGCTTTGATCCCACGTTTCTTTGGATCATCACTTAGCACCCTGAGTTGTGTTCCTGATAAGCCTGTGTTGACTCGGCTGCCCGGGCGAGTCCTTAATGAGAAGAAAAACCTTTCGCATTGTTCCGGTATCTTACAATCAGACGGCTCCTTCAACAGCAAAGGCCCCTCTTAGGTTACCTAGAGCGGCTCGCTTTCATTTGTAATTTCCTTCGGAATTATTCCATTATACAGTTTTATTTTGTAGTTGTCTCTGGAACAACGAGAAGCACTCAAGTGAAACTCTGCCATCACCGGTTCAGCAGTTGATAGGCAACTTCGCCCACACATCGTCTAACATTAAACATCTACACGCTTCCTCAGCAGTTCTAACACTGAACAGTGAATAGAATACACTGAAAATAGCTACATGTGAAAGAAATGTTCAATATCATATCTCAGTGTTTTCAGAAATGATGAATGAATATATTCAGAAAATAGAAGTCTATGTATCCACAATCGCAGCCACCCAAAGAGCCTTAGTTTCACTGATGAAGGCAATTAAATCAAATCACAACATGAAAACACTACTTGTAATTCCTCTAAAACACTCATCACTGTCACATTGACAGTTTCATATCGTGAGTGGGAAGACTCCAAGCTCATTTTATTAGCAATTTTATCATACTGCCATTAATGTTCCTATGTTACTTGTTGATATGCAAGTAACAACACATTCCCTGGCTGTCAAACCGAAAAGCTGAGAGTTTAAAACACTTTCTAAATTGTATAGCTGGGGTTACTAGCTGGGGGAATTATACAACCAAAGTTAAAGACAACAGAAAGCAAATAAGCCAAACAAGACAAACAGAGAAGTGAGCTCCCCAGGAGGCCAATATGAAGTACAGAGGTTCTGTACTTTATTGTCCAACTTAATATCTGAATGTGCATTCCAGCGAGAAAGTTTTGAGTAATGCCTTTCTGTTACAAGAGACACATCGAGTTAAGCAGGCAATACGCAGGAAAAGGAATAAATCAATGAAAGTGATTTCTGAGAAAACACATATCTCATATCTGCATACGACCCGCCACTCGGGTCTATATGATGTCACTTTAAGGTGCAGAGGAGTGGAAAATGAGTCACTAATTAGATAGTGACAAAAGTGCAGAACTGCAGACTGTTTTGGTTTCTCACATACATCTGAAATGAATACCAATTTAGGCCCAGGCATGCAAATTCAAACTGCATTGAAATACAAGAGATTGCTTTTTCATCTGGCCATCTTCATCTCAATAGAGGAAATGATTTATTTCTGTGCAAATAAATTCATTCACTGAGAGCTTAATTAACCAGTGATTCATGATTTGGGTTAAGCCCAACTCTCCCAAGCTTTCAGAAGAATCTCATTTTCTAGGACAACATTGATTCTTTTTTACTTCTTCAAATAGCCCTCCCTTTTCACTCAACTGATTAGTTTAGTGCACATCTGACTCATGGTTTCCTGTCTTGACTGAATACAGAAATCATAAATACAAATGGGGGAAGAAAAAATTGCCTCAACTGTACTAATCACAGGAAACACAGATCAGTACATGGTACAGTCTGGTGAAACAAGCGGCGCATACAGAGAAAAAACAAGACTTTTTATTTTGTTTTACCATGGCGCATCAGAGGAAGCTGCCATGTGAGCAAGTTTTAAGGTGATGAAATTATGTATAATGAAATCAGAGAGTTTAAACTTCGTAAAAATATTTAGAACAAAAGTTTTATCAATCCAAAGTCTAGAAATTATGTTTACATATATGTAGTCAATTGCAGTCATATCAATATTTCAAAGCAAACAATAACAATATTTGCTATTAATTAACACATGTGGCAAGTGACTAAACTGAAGAGTTTAAGTTTTAGATTTCAATAAACTGTCACATTTATCTTCTTTTTTGTGTCTTGTGTGTGAGCATTTATGCAACATATTTCCAACAAACTGATGTATTTTATTAACACTCTGAAGATGTGCCACCTCTGGCTGGTTTTAGCTTAAACCTGCATGTGACCTTCCATATATGCTGCTCAGGTTAGAGATAAAGGTTGTTCAAAAACTGTCCAAACCTTTCCACCGTAACAGAACTTCATTACATTCCTCTCTCCAGTGAGCATCATAGAAAACATTATAGAGCCTTAACCAAGAGCTGCAAGAGGCAAAACTATAAAATGCAATAGTCACTACAAGTAGATATTGTATTCTATTATAAAACTGGATTTTTTTTTGGGCTGACAACAAATAAAATGTTATCAATAAACACTTCACTGTTTTTCTTCAGTGTCAGCAAAGTTCTCCCCTGGTTATAAATCCATTACACTTTAATATCAATGCCTCTGTGTGAACTATATAAACAAAGCAAGACCAGCAGAGGGGGGGAAATTGCTTTCTAATAGTTATTCTTTATGTTTGAAACATGGTTGGATTTCCTGCAAAATCGAAAAACAACAAAACAAAACAAAAAAAAAAACAGCTCTGGCCTAATTTGAGCGGCTCCAGTTGTCGACTGATGGTCGATCTTCAAAGAGAAGTAGCGTTCTTGCCACATGGGAGTGAAGCAGAAGGAGGATGCAACCTAACATTAGGTGAAACACTGAAGCTTTTGTCCACAGCGAGTGCCAAAATCAACCCAAAATGAAAAGCTGAATGTGTTAATAAATGATAAATAACTCCTCAAAACATATCTCACCGTTGCAATGTAATTCACAGGAGTTAATCTGCTTTCACTCAATATGAAATAAGGGAAAGGAAACCTAGTTAGGACATCAGTAACAAAGCACAGTTACCGGTCTGACAAATGTGAGTATGTTTTATCTGTGCCGCCAGCTACAGAGTGGTGTTCATTGACCCCCCTGGCTGCCGACGGTGCCAGATACCTCTTCTCGCTGGGTGCTTCTGGGAGAAACGGTGATTGAGGTACACTCACAGCTTCACCATCTGGAAAGGGCTCTTCAGACAGGCAAACAGCGTCTCCCAGAAGACAGCCCTCTCCCTGCTGCTCCAAACCTTGAACCACCTCCACACGTCTTTGTTATCCGCTGAACGAAACAGCCGCACAATACGTGACAGAAGAGCGAAGATGGCGAGCTCACCCGGGGTCATGTCAAGAAGCTGGTCTTTCCGGTGCAGAGGCCGTTCCCAGAGTCTGCGGTAACAACCGGGCGCAGTGGGTGATGGAGACCTCCGCGAACATCTATTCACCAGCTGGTGAAGTGCCAAGGCGGCGCCGAGTGCTCTGAAGTCGTTAATCCCTCCACCGTTCACCTCCTCACCTGCCGCCGTCCAATCTGCACCACTCAACAACACACAATCTGCTCTCCGGCACAAAGGCGCAGACAACCAAGCCTGTGTCTCGAAAAGAAAAAGAAAAAAAAAACGCTTTTCACCCCACATCCGTGAGCCACAAAGACGCTCATGTTAGAAAGAGCTTCATACCAGAGTTGCTGTAGTAGATCTCTTAGATTAAGTAACTACAGACTCGATAGAAATGTTCTAAAAATAAACTGATGGATTCCAAAAAAATTCACACACACACACACACACACACACACAAAACACAAACATACTGAGCCTCACACTACGGCTGTATTGTTAAAAGACGATCAAATTCTCCAAATCTCAGTTTTTTTTTCCTACATGCTTTAGAAATATTTTCAAATATGTTTGTTTTTTGGCTGTCACAGCTGTGTGTTGTTGCTGAAAATAATTGTCCCAATGATAGAGGGGAGGAATTCTCACTCAGCTTCAATTCACCTTGCAAGACGTTTCCTGTCATTATTTCACCAACTTAAAATCAGCATGTGCATTCCAGGGAGAAAGTTTCAAGTAACACCTTTCTGTTACACGGGACACATCAGGTGAAACCGGCAATAAACAGGAATGGGAACATAATATACTCAATATACAGCAGCGCCACAACGAGTTTGATAAATGCGCTAAAGTGACTGACAGCCGAGTCACAAGGGAACCTCATTTACTGGAGCGCAAGCACCAGTAAAATTTTACTGTGCCCTGGGCGGTCTTGGACATTTGCGCTCAGTTATCATGTTGACTAGACATTTGTGTGGGCAAACTCTGGGCCTCTTTCTCTGTGAGAATTTCAGTCACTGTGTTTATTGTCAGTGTTATGCTAATCCTAGTCTGTCTGACGTTAAATAATCTACAGCGTGTGTAATCTCTGTGATCTCTCTCTCTCTCTCCTCATTGGTGGCATCTTTCTCATCAGTCTGCAGGGTGAATGGCGGTAACATCGAGGCAGGCGCGCAGCCCCAGCCGTCCTCCAGCACAGCGAAAGACTCAAAGTAAGAGCAAACGAAGTCCTCACACAATGCTGTGGAGATCTAGTGCCAAGTTGCTCACTGAAATCCAACTGCTTGAAGTCATTTCAAATTTTAAGGGGCAGCTGCATGGATGTAAAACAGTAAATGTGTTGATACACTTAAGAGGGAGAAGCAACATCTTCTCCAAAAAAAAAAGAAAAAAAAAGCCATCTGTGTGTTGATCTTTTTGTATAACTTTAAAAAATCAGGAATGACTTAATGAACAAGAACTCTATTTTCTAAAACCCCTTTGCTCCTGTGCTCTCAATCACTCACCTCGCGTGAGTGGGGAAGCATAATTTCCTGTTCTGGATGAGACTCATGGACAGCTAACGCCATCCAGGCCAAGGCAATCTGCATATTGGAACGCACGGGGAAAGGGTGATTGGATTACCATTTGGCCGCCGAAGAGAAATTCTTCATAACAAATAGAGTAATGTAAATCAACCACATCTGGGTACAATTTAGATAAATACCTGTCACACGAAAAGCCAAGTGTAAATGGAGTCATAATCCATCTGATAGACTGTAAAAGATGTATTATTCCTCAAAAGTGGGCTTTTGCCGCGTGATTTTCTAAACCCCAGACCCTAAATTAGACTCTAAATTGATTCACAGTGCGAGTGAATGGGCACTCTCCTTACACTGTGAGAGGCTGCTGTTTTTTTTCAATGAATTATTTATAAAATGGATGATACCCCCGATGCAAAAACAAGCTTGAAGGAGAGGCAATAATTGCTGTAATTGTACTTGATTTGGTGTGCTGGCGTGCCACGTTTCTAAGATCACAAAGCATGTCTGAACTGTGACACTGTGAAGCCTTTTTATACCCACAATGCCACTGAAAATGCACCCACTAAATATCAACGCGCTAACGTTCCCTTTTGAGACCAATTAATGAGCTCATTATAAAAAAAAACTAAACAAATATGTTCATTAAATGTTCCAGTTAATAATTCCAATTTTATATTGTTTAGACTGAATAAATAATTGTATTTATAGGATGACTGTAAATGTGTAACGTGTTTGTTTTATTCCTTTTTTTTCATTTCACACTTTTCTTTCTTTGGACAAATACATGCACCACACTACAAAAACAAGTAAAAACATAGAGTATTGTAACCTAGGCCAGTGGATTGATTTTGTTTTCAGTGTAGAAATGCTGTAAGAATGTACTAACATTGACAAAAATGAAAGATGAATCATTTAATTTTTAACATTTCTTCCATTTTTCAAGCAAAATTACCTAGATTTAGAGTTTTCACCATTTCCCTAAAGTTAACTGATTAACCAAGAAATGAATTAAAAACTAAAATAATCACCAGAGACAAGTCTAGTTAAAAGCTCTGAAAAAATGTGTGGACCACTGAATGTACTCTGTCGCATATACTGCACCTAAAGAATGAACTGCCTTGTTCAGAATTAATTGTCATTTTAAGAATAAATAAATAAAATAAAACACTTTTCACCTATGCGGTATTATGGGAGGCAGCTGGCCTCAGTTGAGTCACTGACTTAATATATATTCAAATAACTTTCATTCAAGTCCTGTCAAACACATTTGTGGATTTGTGGAGGCACTAACTAAAAGCTATATTGTGCATTTGGACGCCTCTCTGAGCCACTGAACTGGAAGAATGAAATCAAGCAGGAAAACTAAGAAATATAAATGAGAAGTTGCTCTAATTGAATAATAAATAATGAGTAACTTAAATTAACATAAATGTTTGAGGAAAATAAATTCTCGGGGAGAAAATATTGCTGAGCTGCTGCATGTCCACAACACTCTTTTGTTTGCTTTCACTCTCCTAAATTTTACTGCCTATCAAAAAGGTGCCAAGGAGGCCAAAGTGCCCATCGTGAATCTCCCTCTAAAGCACAAGCAAATGCCCCCATAACAATCTGCAGCCAAATCCATTAACTGCGTTGGGCGTAAAGAAAAAAGAAAAAAGAAAAATTGTTGTTCACCTATTGGATTTTTTAACAAAAGCTTGTTCTTGATTAACTTTGCTGGTTCGGAGTTAAATAAATCAGATTTTGTGGTTTTAAAAACTCGCTCCTAAGCCACACAGTAGGTTATCAGATGTTCACCTGTACATGTGAGCTCTGTTTGGCATCGGTTCATCAGTGGAGCTGACACGGCTTTAGCTCAAGAGCTGCTACAAGGAGCTTTTAAAAAAAAAAAAAAAGAAGTCTTTCTTTATCCTTTTTATGTTTATTTTTATCTGATTGTTCTGCATAATGAAAAATAGCACCAGGCTGAAAAAAAAAGTGTCACACTCTCTGAACCGAGATATTGGGACACCGCAGTGGGCAACAAGTACGTACAGCTGGGTTGATTGTTGGGTTGTAGATTAATTGAGTCCCTGGCGTAATTACTCAGACAGGACAGCGGGCAGACACAGATCCTCAGCATCTCTGATTATGTGGTGTTTGTGCTGTGAAAGGGGTCATTAGTCACTCTCACCACGGCAGCTGGACGTCTTCCCAAAATACTTTGTGTGTGTGTGTGTGTGTTGGCGCGGGGAAACAGATAGAAGGAGAAGGAAACGGGAACACTGAGACCACACTGGGAGTACAAAACAATGTTAAAAAAAAAAAAAAAAAAAGTATGACGATGCACAATCCCAAATGGAGGCTGTCGGGCTTCCATCGCTCAGGCATGTTACACTTAATATTTTGAAGACATGCATAACGACGTTAAAAAAGAAATATATTAATTTTTTTTTTTCTCCCATTTCTCCTCCTACTGTCTTTTCCACCTCGCTCCCAAAATCTACTTTGAATGTTTATATTAAGTCAGGTTTTCCATCGTTGTCATCTTTTATTTTTATTGTTACAGCCCCAAAGCCCTGCCTCTGCTCTCTGCTGGCACGCTGCCCTAGACAGACTTGGCATGGTCCGATCCAATTTGGTGCTTTGCTATGATAGATATGTTTGCTTTTCTTGCTGCTGACAGACCTCCACCCCCCTTCCAACCCTCACCTCAAAATAAACGTACAAAACAGCTGAACTTTCTTTTCTCAAGTTAATTTTGAAGGCGCAGGGGTAGGTTCAACAAGGACGACCACCTTGATCCATCTATCCATCCATTATCTATCGTGCTTATCCTCAGAGGGTCGCGGGGTTGCTGGAGCTAATCCCAGCTGGCTCTGAGCAAAACACGTCCTGCACGGGTCGCAAGTCGGTCACAGGGCGGCACTGGGTCAACAAGTCAAATAGCAAAAAGACAAAAAGACACATTGTTTGTCCATCCAGAGCTGCTTCAAGTCACTGTTGTAAAAGTAAATCTGTTTATGAAATGTTACGGTTTGGTCAGATTTAAGAAAAAATGTGTAAGGAAAGGTGGTGTTTGGGTGAATAAAAAAACATTGTTAAGGTAAGGAGGCCTTTGTGATTTGAGTTAAAATGAAATCTTCCCTACTGTGAGGGGAGGTTTGTGCTCTGGGCTACAATAATAAACAGCTGGTTAGAGTTATGGATGGGTTGTGATCATGCTGTAAAAATAAAATAAAATAACAGTTGAATATTGGGTTGCGAACAGGAAATGTACAGTTGTATTAAGGCTTTTAAAGATGTTTAGCT
>JBAJHX010000051.1:14921192-14937113 GCA_037176925.1 Amniataba percoides | reverse complement strand
AAATAAAATAACAGTTGAATATTGGGTTGCGAACAGGAAATGTACAGTTGTATTAAGGCTTTTAAAGATGTTTAGCTGACCCATCTATCCATCTACTGTTTTTGTCACCCAACTTCCTTTACAACAGCTCTTCGAGGACTCACTTTGAATGTAAACATGTCATTTTGAGGCACTTAGTGAGACAACCGATGGCATCTGTCCTCCCCGGAGCTCAATCTCTCCACCTTGGCCTTTTCTACAGTCAGGTTTATCCACGTTCTCCTCACAGCTCTCTTTGGACCTTGTCTTTCTATCTCCATGGTAACAGCCATAGCAGTGAAAATATTAAGATATTTCCTTGATGGAAGGTTTATTTAAAGGTATTTACATGGATTGTATCAAGCACTACTACCAAACCATCGAAAATGAGCTTGGGGAAAGAGGAGGACGATAGGGAGCGGGACGACGCTACATAATGTCAATCTGAAACGATTCACACCAATTTAAAGACACATAAAGAGGATCGCTTATGCTATTCAAGGCTATTCACAGTCTTTCATAACAGATGTGGAACATTATTTACCATTCAGCCTGTGGTAGTCATAATTTTTTAGCCAACAAATACAAATATACAATTAGTTTTATCTTCTAATTTACAAGAGGGTGTTGTCAAAGCTTAATTAAAGATTTCATTTATGATATTGTTAAGAGTTACAAATTATAGTCATGCCTTAATTAATTCATATAATACAATTGTTTATCTTGCTGGAAAAATGGAACATTTTAATTTTCCTGCACAGTAAACCTTGACATGAATCCCTGAACAGTGCATTCATTAACCTCTGGTGTTTGTATTCCTGACATCTTTAAGGACTCTCATCAGGAAATGAGAATAGCCAAAGTTTATGTGTGTGTGTGTTTGTGACAATGTAGACAGGTAAATACAGTGACAGCATTTTTATCACTTCAGCTTCATCTGCAAATGAGAGGTACGGAGTGATTTAAAACACGTAAAGAGCAAACAAACCAACCAATCGGAGAATAAAGGAGACTCAAATAATGTGTTGCTTCATACTGAGGTCAGGTTTGGGTGCATTTATATTGCATCTTTGCAGCAATGTTGGCACTGAACTTAAACCGCAGCTCTTCAACAAAAAGTACACTGGCAACTTCTGAAGAGCTGAAATTACGTGAAAACTGTAAGACAAAGGTATTATTTCACATAATTTGTGAATCGTCTCACTGTCTGTATGATTCAGAGTATGCAAACACTGAAAATAAGGATCATTTCCCTCTAAATGTATCGCATTTTACTGCAAAGCGGAACTTACTTACTATTAAGATCTTCACATTTAGCAAAGATGCAGCATGCGTGTATAAGTGGTTGCCATAAAATTCACAATTAGCACATCCTCATGTATAGACAGTATAAGCAAAAGACTGCATGACCTGCCGCACTGTGATGAACAGTTGAGCGCAAGAAGTGTCGGTTAAGACGACCACTAAAAACCACTTGTGTGTCAGTTCTTCACATGTAGGCTCACATTTTCCGTCCTTGTTCCTGTAGAGTACGTGTCGAGAAAAAATACATTATTCATACAAGTTTGAGGATGCAAGAACATCTCTCTGTTGTTTGTCTTTCATTTGCTTTATATTCATAAAAATGTGCGCAGCGCTGTTTCTCAATGACCGAGGCAAGTCACATCAAATGGAGAGGAAGAAATGACTTTCCTCTTGTCTCCTGTTTAATGGAGTAAACAGAATGCAAGGTAAACCTATTTCTGTGCTGTGCGGTAAATAGCTGCCACCTCCTCTTGGTCTGGTCCGTAATTGGACATATGTACAGATTGTGTGGTTGCTAGTTCACATGGGAGGCAATAAAAAAGAAAAGCAGAAACGGAGGTCACACAAAATTAGTAAAACAACAAAAAAAGATGAATGCAAGTTTTGTCGATAAGTCTGGTCGGTCAGATTTGTTTGACGCTGGCATGAGACCGTGCTAGATCCCCACCGAGCACGCTGGACTTCTCACCCCCAAACCATAAACTCAGCACATTTTTTTAATCAGTCAGCCGTCTGGCCAGTCAGCACTGAGCCACGGTTCTGTCCACTACCTGTCATCTCAACCAGGCCCCGTCTGCCGAACAACCCAGGGGGAATAACGGCTGCCCCCTTCATCACTGACACTGTCCGGTACAAAGAGGCAATGAGGGATTTCAGAGGATAGAGAGAAACCACAGTCACACATGCAGAGCAATTCTCTCTGCTAAGCTCAGCAGATCTGTTCAGCTTTTTTTTTTGTTTGTTTAACATATGAAGAAACAAAACAAAGCAAACTCAAACATGTAATGTTATAATCTGCATTTGCATTTGTTGTTTAGTAATAAGCCCCTTTTTTCACTCTACATATTGGGCATTGATCTCCAATTCAGTATAATGAATTGTGTTCATTTCAACACCTCCTGCAAACTGTGAGACTTCCCCCCGGGTTTGCAGAATGAACCCACAATGTGCTAATTTTTTTACAAAGTCCTGAAAATGAATTCTGCCTTTGTGGCATTTGAAAATTCAAAAGGGGTTATTTTAATATCCAGGCACACTTGGCATATAACGACACACCTGGAGTTCAAATCTGACACTGCAAGCCAAGAAAGATCAAAGCTTCGACACTACAGAGGACACGATTCTGGGGCAAAATGGAGGGAGGCCAGTTTTCCTGCGTCGGCCACTGATGCGGAAAATAACATCAAACATCTAACACTGTGGATAGTATATATGTGTTGGGACCATACGCTGTGGTCAGCCTTGATCAATATCACCTGTGGTTTACTGGGTAATAAAATGAAAGGTTTAACATGGCACCACTTTGCAGAAAGGCCGGGGAGGGAGAGACAGCCAGCAGCGATGCAGCCAGTCACCAAAGAGCGGTGCGCATAATTAACATGATCTGTGTGTTTCTGCTTTCCACAGAGGGAAAAGACATGGGATCTCAACCAGAATGGTGCATAATGTAAAAACCAAAGGGAGATCTCAGCAGAGGGACGCTCAGGCCTTTGCTGTAGGATGTCCAGAAACAACCTGCCGGCTCGCGATGCAACAGCAGCATCACCAGGCGCCGCACAAAACTGTGAGCAGGTGCATGGAGGACAGAGCTGTTTACTCATCCTTCTTCTCTCCGAATGGTTGAGAGAGGTGGAATTTGCATGACCTTGGTGCCCTCCTGAAGAGGTCCAGAAGATCGGCAGCGTCCTTTGAAGGGATGTCGATGAGCAATCAACATTTGATCAATCGCCATTAAGAGTTCTGATCAATCAACAAGATGCTCTATCGCCATGTAACGCAGAGGGTTGCAGCGACTGTAATTATCATGGGCAAAATCAAGAGCAAAGTCTTAGATACGCAGCACAAAATAGTTTCCACAGGGATCTTAAAGCAAAGGGTTTTTTGACAGTATGTTGGATATTTGAATGAACAAATTCAAGTAAGGCCGTTTGACTTTTATCAACATGAAACTGAAATTAGAAATAAGAATGAATTTAAATAAATATATTTTTTAAATATATTTTTAGTGCCTCTAAATTTGTATAGACACTGAGTGGCTATTTCCAGTGTCCAGGGCTGACAAATTGTTGATTCCCAATGTAATTTGACCACTTTTCCATTTTATCCATTTTTAGTCCATTTATCACAACTCATCACAGCAACATAGCCCATACGTCTCTCTTGCTAGCTCCTTCATCTCACTGTTTCTGAGAGATTCAAAGGTGCTTCTAGCCCAGATGTCATCCTTTCATTGTATTCTGGGGTCTCCTCCGCAGAGAGGCGCCCAGGAGGCATCCAAATGAGAAGCATCGACCAGCATCGGCAGCCAAACGCTCTCGAAAGAGCTGCACACCAACTCTGAGACCCTTTGAGCTCTTCAACCTCTCTTGAAGAGCTCTACTATAAAACTCGCCACCCTCTTCAACAAACTAGTCTATTTCTCTCTTTTTTCTTTGTTCTTCATCATACAGGCTTTACACTTGATTTCAATTTCATTTCAGTTACCGTCCACACAGATAATACCATCATTTATAGGAACAGCTGTCAAGAGCATATGCAGCATCTGAGCGCTTTAAGGCTGCCAATGATCACAGCCAACTCAAAGGAGTGTGAAATTAGACAGATTGAGTTATCATATACAGTATGAAAAAACTTGGGGCTCTGGGCACATGACGATCACATATAGATAAAACATCAGTTTTAGTGGCTGCCTGTGGACGAGATGCTTTCTAAGAAGTATTTTATAGCAGATGTTGTCCAGCTATTCTTAAAATGTGTCTCGGGTTCAGTCTGCTGTGTGGTGCAATTTCTGATGGTGGAGATGTGGAAACTTTTCCACTCCTTACTTTCTCTCTTCTCCATTTAATCTGCAGTCGGTAGGATTGCGAAGAGAGAGGCCTTAGCTAGGAGATGCTCACTCGTAGTGTGAAGCTCAGCAGAGGAAAAGAAAAAGGAAAGTCTCTGCTTCTGCATCAGTCAACGCTCGTGTTATAATTTCACCCAAAGGAAGAGCAGTCACTGGATTAATAGTAGGCCAATGACTTTTTATGAGTTTAATTTTGACCTTTAGGGGCACAAACACAAATGGAACTTTATGAAAGGAGGTCAGCAGCCTAAATCGGGCAGAAGGGCGATGAGTATGAAGAGACCTACTATTTGAGTCGAGAAGTTCCCAAATCTAAATATTTGGAAAAGCAAAAATAATGTGTTTCAGATATTTCCTCTTTCTTTTTGGATTTGGATGCAAAGATAGCACGTCTGTAATCATGAAGAAAATGTACTCAACTGAAAATAACCCGACTGGCTTTTCTCGCTTAACTCAAAGGAGAGGTGGGTGAGGTTTGTTTGAGCTCCATGTCTACCTGTCACATACGAGGAGATGTGAGGGGAGAGACACAGAGAGACAGAGACAGAGTTGTTTATTTGTATGCTCTTTGTTTGTTCCCCAAATAGTCTTTGTTACTGTTTGTCCTTGTAGGTCTGATCTGCTGATACACGCTGTGTGGGGGAGTCGACTTGACTGGGAGTGGATGAAGAGCTCCTGTCCTCTGGGACTCTTTCAAAAATAGGCCCATATGAAAGTATACTATAAAGTCTAAAAATAAATCTGTATGCTGCTGGATTGTACCAGTACCTTCCAAGTTCTTAAATGCCATATGTCTTGTGTGTACCTCAATGAGGCCTAGCCAGGTGGGTGAGCATGTTGGAGTTTTTAATAAAAAAAGTTAGTTGGATGTTTACGATGGAGGAATCAGTGTCTCCTGGCACGGAGTTAAATAACAGACATGTGCAACTGTGCAGTATGGAGAGGTTCAGAGAGCCAGTTAGAGAGAATTTTATAAACCCATTAACACTTATCAGCCGTTCTGACGACCAACCATTAGTGACTTTTATAGATCCTATGAATAATTTTGGAATCACCCATTGGCGATTGTTAAATGAAACATTTTTTGGCCCTGCAGCACATGAAACAAGAGGAAATGTCAGTTGAGTGAAAAAATTGTGTACTGGAACTAGTCTTTTTTTTTTATTGAATTTTGAGACATGTGGGATTCTGTGACTTCACGGGCAAAAATCCTATTATTGTCGTGATATAGTTCACTTCAGTCTCCCATTCCCTGTCAAATAAATTGATCCTCTGTCATGGAAAATTCCAGAGTAGTATCTCCACTGCTACTGTCCGCACTGTCTGTAACATATCTGTGCACCGCTCTCTGCTTGACACCCCTTTGTGCCAGAGTGCCTGAACTATGTCCGGAAAGACCGAAACAGAAAAGATCCTGGAAAGACTGTTATTGTAGGTCAGCCTTGAAGATGATGCCATGTGTGAAGATCAGTGAGGCAAAAACACATGAAGAGGTAGACAGAAAGCGGCTGCTGTGGTCCCAAAGGAGGGAGACACAGGGCTGCTTATTGCCATGTGTCAGACCTCTTTCTCACCTGCAGTGTGCACACTGCAGCACAAGCATGGAGTACGAGTGTGTGTGTGTGTGTGTGTGTGTGTGTGAACCCTGCCAGGACAACATTTGCATGCACAGATGAAATTACATTATAGGGAGAAACCAGGTTAAGGCGGGAAAAACTAGAAAGAGAAATTACATGCACTATGAAAACCCTGTTTACTGTAAAACTCGTGTTTCCACGCAGATGGTCAGTAATGAGATTTCTCCTCTACCCTTTATCTCATTTTAGAACCAAGGCTGGCATATTTTACATTTAGCGCATTATGATGTGAGATACTGCAGCTGGAAGATGTTTCTGTTTTGCTTTTTTGTGAGAGCATTTTGAGTGAATGTGAAGGCCTGTGTTAGTGTGCACAATTTTCTTTTAAACAGCTGAACAGTGGTATGTTGAAACATATTTATTTATGCTTTGATAAGTCCACATTTTTACTTCCCCTATCTTTGGTCATAAGAATCCCAGTTCAAGCATTTACACACCAGACATTTGTTTTCTCTTACAAAGATGTAGTTCAAGAGATTGTGTTCCTTGTTTTCGTCATTTAAGAACCTAGAAATAACTTCCTATTCTGATGTATGTAAATGCACTATGACTCAAGTGATGACAACTTTTTCAGTCAGTTCACACCTCACTCCACACGTACATGGCTGTTTAAGCTAAAGGAAGAGTTTGAGCTAAGGATTTTCAGAAGCACTAGCAGATGTGTCTTCTGTGACAGATGACTCACAGCATCTTTAATGGTTGGTTACAGTTTCTGTTTTGTGTATGTAAAGCTTTTGAAAACAAGTTCCCTTATCACCCAACCAAAGTTTTGTTTTTAGATATATGAGAGTACAGCACTATGCAGTACATGAAAACTGCTTAATAACTAAAACAGACATGCAGGAAAAATCTCACGTAACAGGAGGAAGATAACCCTTTAACTTAAAACTGTGAGATACATGGGTTTTTTTGTCTGGTGAGAAACAATATGTTAAAAAAACAGGACTTGGGGAAGGCCGCATGTGGGCGAGTCTCAGTTGTACCTCTGACACCGTGCAGTCAGCGCAAGTGGTGTCTGATTAGGTACAGTTTTTTTTCTGAGCATCTTCATAGCCTTTAAGGTGGCAGAGGGAACAAAAGCAGGGCTGTTCATGATAACTCCACAAACAGAGCGAGAAAGTGGTTTTATAAGCCTTAAATGATCTGTCTCTTCAGTGAAAATGACCTGTCTCACCCAGGTAGTCACAAGAACTTGGGAGGTTGAGGTGCTGGCGACGCCTCCCAGCTGCATCTGAAGACGGTCGTGCTTCAGATGTGTGGAGTACAAATGTCACGTGTATTTATGTGTTTTTACGTGTACGTGTAGACAATAATGGTAACAATGTCTAGGAAGACCACATCTGTAGCGCGTTGTCAGCATTCACAGTATATCAGAAAGTATTCAATGTATTTACTTCATCACAACGTTTCATTGCTATAAGTAAGTGACTGCACAGCTTTCAGTATTGCTGTTATAACATAGAAAGAGTCCTTTTTATAGTTGATTGGTGAGGCGAGGATAGGTAATCAGTCAACCTCTAGTTTAACATCCGATGCTTATTCCTGAATTACTCTGTTTGCTGCTGGTTGGTCGACTGACAAATGCTCACTCGTTTAGTGTTCATGCTTCTCTGGGTAATCACTCACTGACACTTTTTATTTGTACTTTTATATATTATTTCTATCTATTCATTGTGCAGACATGTGGATCCTCGTATTTTGTTTATGTGTTAATCAGTGAGCGCATTTATAGAAGGCACTTGATGCTTGAAACTGACTATAAATGCCAGGCATTTCCACATAAGTTTGATACATAGTGATACATGCCAGTTAAATTTGTTTTATTATGAGTCTCACCTGCTTTTTGCTGCTCACACAGCAATCTGAATACCCAATGTTGATTTTTTTTTTTTTTGAAGAAAAGCTTTTAAGATTTAAAGCACTTTCCAGAATCAGATATGAACATCCTTGAGTCCAAAAAATGCAACGTATAATTTAACTCTCTGAGGAAAAGACTGCCTAAAAGTTTCCACCTAATGATTAATTAAAAAAGGTGTTAGCTATGGTCAGACAAATGGCAGTAACATCCATAAGGTCAAAGTTAAGAATAGTACAGCCCAAGGATCACACAAAAATACAAACATTTCAGGGTTGTACATTTGTTTTTTTATATTTTTGAGTCACAAAGAAGAACACTTTGCTCTACCTCAGAGCTGTGACATCTGTCACTTTTTAAAAGGCTGTTATTAAAGGCGAGAGACAGTGGAGTCATGGGTGTATGACGGGTTTGAGGCTGGAGGATCAGGTTTTGGCTGTGATAATGAAACTTTGATTGGCAAACAATGAGGGCATTGTCTTTAGGGTTAAAGAAGGTGAAGCAGTAAAAATGACAAATTCAAAGAAGATGGAAACGTTGAACCCGTACTGTCAAAAGTCAAAAACACAATTTACTCATCAGAAGGTCAACTGAGTATGTTGTTCCCAGAAAGGAGCTCCTGCTGTTTAAAGAACCTGAAAATTGAAAACCCACAAGACCTGCTGATGACTGTCCTTATAGCTGAGCGATCGTGCACTGCGTCAGGATGATAATTTTGATGGGGGCCCAGAGTATACGGTCTATTTGATACTCGTTTCATCGTTACTACCACAGCAAAGTCTCTTTTTGAATAATATTTAAAAAGGTAAAGGTGAAATCAGGTGGCATGACTACGTCACTGTGTATGGCTTAAACCTCGAACAGCTGCGGACTTGCAGATGGGCACACGGATCCATTCATACTTCAATTGAGGGTCTACGTGTGCACACTTGCCAGCTACACTCAAAACAATAGAGCAGCTGTGGCTGAGGTAATATCAATTGTGTCCACTCAGCTTTTACTATATTGCTGTATCACATAATAACAATAATTATTATCATTGATATTAATATGATTACATAAACTCTTGCACCTGTTCAGAACACTCCTGCTCGTAACAGGCCAACTATCAATGACTGACGACCTGCTCAAAAGTAGTACAACAGCAGCATCACTGCAAGCAATCAATCGAAATTCGACACAGAAAGAACTGGTATTGGTGGTAGTGAAGATAAGTTAATTCAACAAACTATTGTGCAGGATGTGACGTTTTCATGTTTGTAAGTCAGATAAGAAGGTCTTAAAGCTAACATGAGTTGCTGTTCAGAGTCTGCGGCTCTCGTGTTGTTGCAGGCTGCAGTCTGGCTCCATGTAAGCATCTGCTCTGCCTTGGATAGACTGCTGACGTTTCTGCTGAATGTACGATTTGATTAGCTGTGTTGAAATAATCTCAAGGACTCAATCATGCACCATTGATGAATCCGAAAAATATAAATCTCTCCCTTTTGGGTTTTTTTTTTGGACAATTGGCAGAGCAGATACTGCTATTTAATTTCAGATGGACTTTAATTGCAGACATTTTTTTAAGAATCAGAGTTCCTGTGTATAACATTCAAAGTCCTACGAGGACTTTGAAAATGAGTCAGTGCACTCACTGATGTTATGATGTGCAGTAGTTAATGTAAAATAAAGCCACAGTAATCCCGAAGAAATTATACTGGCAAAGTATGACTCAACCACACCTTTTAAAGATTCTAAAATTCAAAGTTCACTGGGGAGACAGAGGTACTCAGACAAACCATATCAAGAGATCCGTTAAATGTTCTTGGGCCTTTCAAAGTTGGAGCACTAACTGATGTAACATTCTCGTTCTTCACCCAGGAGAGCAGCACAGCCCCTTCACAGCTCAATAATGTTGCATTGACTATCTATGAATACATTTGCCACAACCTGCAGTTCATCTACCAATCTAAAGTCATACAAATGACATTTCTGTATCATTCTGTATCTCCTTTTGGAGGTTTTGATAACACAACCCAATGAGACAACTGCTCTGTGAATGTATGGCTCCTGACTGGCCTTTATCAGGCGGCCCCGTGAATCGTGTTGCAGATCCTTCACCTAGGCATGACCTCCTGGTGAATGTATTAGTGAATGTGCTATTTATTTATGTACACAGGCATTTTGGGGCAGTTTGTACCTTTTGCTAACCTTCTAAAGCTCCTCACATTATTTATAGCTGAACTACTCTGTCTGTCTGCCTGTCTGTGCACATGCAATGCAGCCCATTGAACTGACAGGATTTCATTCACAGTTTTAGATGAAATGCCATGGCTGCCCTGCAGTTATGCACTTGCACTAGGTGAGGTCATAACAGGTGCTATAAGAAACATGGATTTGCAAGCACTCCTCTGTCCAATCTAGACGCTATTTTGTTAAGTAGTTCTGTGTGCCAGGCAAGATTTTGTGACGTTTTTCCTTTAAAGAGGCACTTGCATCAGTAATGGGAGTCTGCTGAATGTTTGCATATGAAGTAGATGTTATCTTGGACTGAACAGTCCAACATTTTACTTGCATTTTTCCTCGAAAACTCTCTGCATTCTGGGCACTACAAGGAGCATATCAGCAGAGAAACCTTTTCAGACTGATGGTGGGTAAAATAAATGCTTAAAACTGATGCCGCAGAACCAGGAATTTCACTTTTATTTTCACTTTTTTTATTCAATCCATTCTTTTTGCTCTCAAAACCTGGGGCTTACATTACCAAGGAAACTTGACCGGCAAAAGTTCAGATGTTGAGGTGTGTCATGGTAACAGCAGCAGATGTTGGGTAAACTGAATCCTTTCAAACCCCACATCCCCATATTTTAAATTCTCATGTATTCAACTTTTTATTCCACATAAACAGTCATACTCCCCCAGACCTCGAACAGACTTTGAAGTATACAATGGTAGAATTCCCTTTAACCAGTGCATGCAAAAAAGGATCATTAAAAAAAAGAAAGACATTCCTGCGGGCTAAGCCAAACAATAAAGAAAACTATCTAAAATAGGGTGCTTTAGCCAGTGTTGTAATGATTAGATTTCAACTGAATAAATTGCAGTTATCTCAAAACTATGCAGAAAAAAAAAACAATAGATGCCCAAGATATGATTACAGGCGATCTTTTATCACCTAAAAATTAAACTACGAGTAGAAAGACTGTTCCAAAGGTCCTCCAGCTCCCACACAAAGACCTGTCAGCCCTTCAGTCGTGGCTGAGGCATGACCTGGCCTCATCAACAAGGCCCATGACCCCCACTGACACAGATCATTAATAATCATAATCCAACCAGATGATTTTTGCATTTTGTACTGTGAATACTTTCATTTTAGATTCATAAAGCAGGTTTTGAAGCCACACAAGCAGTAGTGTGAAATGAAAACAACAGTGACTAGTTGCTCTCCTTCACATAAAGGAAGCGTTAAAATGTCCCTCACATGCATGTAACAGTATCAGGCCCACTTGTTGGGCAAGATGGCGTAAAACAACGCTGTAGACAACAGTAACCCTTCATAAAGAAAAGGAAGGAACCAAAGGTATGTACCAAGGGAGGAATGAACTTTACCTCCACTCTTAGATAAGTACTAAGTAATGGACAAGTAAAGGGCAGCGGCGTCACATGTCAGTGAACCCAGGGACAGTGAGTGATGGCGTGATTTATCACGGCGTCACTGAAGACAGCCATGTGCCCTCTCACTCAGCTGATCAATACCTGACAAGACCTTGGTATCATTCCTTTTTGGTAGAACACAACACGCACAGAGGCATTTACAAAGAAAACACAAGTAAAACAAAGACTTCACCTTTAACACAAGCCATTTTTTTTATTTTAAATATGCTGATAAAAATCATTTTATCAAGGGGCAAGAGCATCACCTGAACATTTATTAAGTAAGCCGTGGAGCAGGAAATACTTTTTTACGCCTCCTTAATGGACCCTGACATTGACGGACAGAGGTGAAATTTACTGTCGTGGGATCACAACATGAAACCTTCCGTCATGTCATGATTTTGATGAACAACCAGGCAACCCTCCACACTTGTCGATGATGTTTAAACTGTGGCCTTGTCTCAGCCAATACATACTGCTACAGTAAACCTGCAATTCACGTCTGTCCACAAATACCCTTTTTTTTTCCCTGTGCAGAACAGTCTCACAAAGCCAATCCACAAATTTCACACCACTCATTATATTCTGGTAAGGTTCAGGCTGAAGGCACGTAGTACCAGAAGAGCTGAACTGCTTGCATGCAATACAGCACAAATGTCAGAAGCATTAAGCTAGACAGCAGCACCCTGGGTAAAAGTGCAAAGTGAACTCTGACGTCTAAACAGTGGAAAACTGTGGCGCAGTAACTATTAATGCTTTAAATTCTGCATGCTGTAAAATAACGTTGATTTTATTTACACAGACAACATTTGGGAGGTATCAAGAAGAGTTCAAATGATTAGATATTTATTTGATCAATTAAAGTACAATTAAAATACAAGATGTTCAGACATTCATCATAGTCTTACAATAAAGCATTACTGACATAAAAATGGTTTCTTTTACAGTTTTTTAGTTTTTCCTGCTGTACTGAAAACCCCAAAACAGAGCCAACATATCGAACTGTAAATTTTATGCACCTTTATACACGCAGCATCTGTATCACACTGTGCTTTCTATGAAGGAGAAGCAAACAGAGGACTGGAAACTTACCTTCCATCTGCATACCCCTTCACGGGTCAGTGGGAGTTATTGAAGCTCTTTTAGCCGGTGGGAGAAATGTTGGCAGTTGTCTTTGCTGTTAAGAGTGGCTGACATAACCGGGCTGAACCTACAGTAAGAGGTTGAGTGTTGGCACGATAGCAGAGATGCATTGAATCAAATGAAGTCACCCATGATTGTGGAAGTCAGATCGGAGTCGCTGAGGAGCAGTGGACAAATAGGACTGTCGCGAAGGAGTTGGCCTTTCTATTGAGGTCAGACAGTTGATGTCACAGCCTTTAACAGCCACCATACTGACGGACAGAAAGTACGCTATTCCCAGTCCACCTAGTAAGTATATGTGTGGGCAGAGAATAGCTACTTTCATGTACAGTCGCATGAAAGAAAAATGCTCAATCTAAATCATGCCTCACATACAGAGGAAAAAAAGAGAGTGAAAAATAATGTTCCCTTTTTTATCACCGTATCTCTATTGTAAGGCTGTGGCTTTGATAAAACCTTTTATCACACTAGTACTAGTACTGGTATACCATGAAACACTAGTATGTTGTTGCAGTGAAACTTAACAGCATATGAAGTTTCTAATTTTCTAACTGCCAGACTGTTGCTGTTGTGCGCAATGTTTGTATTTGCACATTCTGACTCTAGCTTAGAGCTGAGGTGAGACAGGCAGTCATAGTTTTAAAGCGTTCCTGTTTACTGACTCACTAAAAAAATGCATTTTACTCAAAATTTGAGCAGTGAAGAGCACCAAGAAAAGCACCGTTGGCCACAACACTGTACAGACACACGTCTTCTGAAATGACACATTTTCACCTGACTAGAGCTGAACGGGGTCAGGTTACTCTGAGAAAATGACAAACAATGCACAGGGAGAGAGAACGAGAGAGAGAAGGGGGGAGAGAGAGCAAAAAGCCTCATTAGTATGTGCAATCTGCACCAGGAGACAGGAAAACAAAAGGAGGATGAGGAGAGAAAGACATGCACTGATAGGGGGAGGATGGTTTGGCAAGAACGGCCAGAGACAGACTGAAGTCAGAGAGAGAGAAAGCGAGAGAGAGAGAGCGAGACAGTCAGAGTGGTGAGAGTGTGACAGCTCCACCTAGTGGTTAATACATTTTATTCTTTGTGGCATAATAAGGGGGAGGTCTGTGGCTCTCGGTATGTCATAGAAAGACTTTCCATTGAAACTGATGATGAGGCACACAGGCAAGCTGCACGTACGTACACACACACACACACACACACACACACACACACACACACACACACACACAAACAGCATTAATGCAGCTGTATCGACTGACCAGGATCCCCGCTGGTTTAGGGTCGACGTCATGCTGTTGCTGCATTCCCACACTGCATGTTTATGTTTATTTTGAGTTGCTCTTTAAATTGCACTATATTGCTGACTTGATTATTGCGCACAGGTACCAGGTACATTTCAGTATTTTGTTTATCAGTCATATGCTTACAGTCTCTCCAGACTCTTCCTCTTGATAGCTCTTCCTTTTACCATGAAAAGTCTCCCACTGACTGTCGTCATTTCTGATACGGTAACTGCTTTGCATTTGCATTTTGTCATTTGATGACCTCATTTATTATCATAGAAAACTAAATACAAAAATATGCTTACTCCTCGTTGATTTGACATTGCTACTTCCTTCCATTACAGTTGAATGGTTAATTGAAGTGTTGGCTGTACACTGTGGTTAAAAAAATCTAGTTTTCAGCTATGGCGAGATTTATAAATAAGATTATAGCTGATACTACAGTTGGAGACAGTTGTCAAGTTAATTTCTGTGATTTCAAAAATGTAACTTATTTCTTCTAACAGCAAAACTTCTGTGGGTTAAACTAAACATGGTAGACAGTTACGGTGTTGAGTTACTTTTTCGCATGAATACTCGCACTGTTTTTCTTCCCCATGCAAATGTAAAAGGTTGAATTACTGCACAATGCACTCTAAATTCTTCCGAGATTTCATACTGGGGAAAAATAAATCTGAAAACCATTTAGAGGAACTTTTCAAACCACTCTGAAGCATAAGCAGTGTTCATCTGTCAGGTCAGAATGCTCCAAACAAAACTCATTTCGCCAGATCTGGATAAACACACAGCCTCATGTACGAGAGCAACAAGCTCTCATGAGGAGTGCAACGGTGCAAAATGGAAGCTGTGCATTTAGCCATTCTCCTGAAAAAAAGAGACCCTCATGTTCAAAGCATACTAGTCAGTGTGTTGCTTCCTTTAAATCAGAGCTGGAAAAGAGAGAGAAATATTCAGAGCGGTCTCCTCATTCATTTTCTATTCTGGTGACATAGAACATCTTTTGATGCAACAGTGGAAGGTCACACTGGGACAAAAATGATATAACTGTGATATTTAGAAGAAAAGGCAGATTACATTTGTCAAAAGAGCAGCTGTGACGGGAAGCTGTTTATAGTGTACACTGACCTCAATCCACCGAGGTAAAGAAAACTTGCATTGACATTGAAAAAAGGAGCTCATAGTCTGAAGGTCATTTCAGCAAATGCCTATAAGAAGAAAAGTAAAATCAAAAACTTATTTCTGACACACCAAATGGTCTAATTAGTGCATTAATGTGTCACATAGATTTTTATTTTTGGGTGAAGGGTTCCAGTACTCACGTCCTGATCCTTATGATTCTGACCGTTACTTCGAGGAAATCGAATTATTTCGATATTAAGAGAGACAGACATTTCACTGCAGTAATAAAGTAATATAAAAGGACACTTGGGTGTGTAAAGACAAAAACAGCTGTGAAATTTGCCATTAAGATCCATGCAAACATGGCCAGGAGAACAATTAGGATATAACCTCAAGTGCCTTCTGTTATCTTAATGCAGTTAAATGATATAGGATGTAGTCGTAAAAGCCCTTACAAATTTAATGTGAGTAATTATTCCAGCTGGTATATAATGGACAGTAACAATTAAATTGTGCTTTTACTCATGTACGGTGTCATTTTTTAAAAATTATTTTATTGGAGGGGTTTACACTGTTTATTATATAATGGATAAAACAGCTTAAGAGATAAACAGGAAAGGGGAGAGAGGGAGAGAGAGAGAGAGAGGGAAGACATGCAGCAAGGGGACCCCAGTCAGGAATCGAATCAGGGTCCACTGTGGCCCATGGCCTCATACATGCACACTCTCCCATTGAGCCTCCTGTGCACTCTTATGGTGTAACTTTAAAAGCAATAATGGACAGATAGATAGATAGATAGATAGATAGATAGATAGATAGATAGATAGATAGATAGATAGATAGATAGATAGCAGGTTG
>JBAJHX010000051.1:14877800-14895293 GCA_037176925.1 Amniataba percoides | reverse complement strand
TAGATATTCCGTTCGTTTTGTGTTTTTGTTTTTTTTTGTTTTTGCTTTTGTCTCGTGCCCGCCACCTCTGTTGCTAAGCAACAGGCACAACCTAACTACCCTGCCAAGGAATACACGACCAAGTAGTTAATGAGGATACAAAGGATTCAACTTCAAATGCCTGACATTGCTATAGACAAAAATCAGTGCTTGTGATTGGACTGAGGATGCCTGTAATTCTAAAAAAAAAAAAAAGATATCGCTGGGCAACACAAGTCATACTGTAGCATTCAGACGTCATGTCTAGATATGTGTGTTCTAGATTAATGTCTCCATCTAGTGACAAGTCCCTGAGGCAAAGTATAGACACTCTGTGTGTCTGGGAGAGATAACAGCCAACAGCATCAAGTTTCAGAAGAAACAGGCTGTACTGTAATTGTAACTGATAAACCACAGTGACATACAGTGGTTACACACTTCAACATGAAATACAGAGATACAACAAGGACTGAAACACTTGATTGTGTGATTCAAAGTGATTCAGAGCTCAAATATTTAGTTGTTTAGCTGATTAGTAATCCTCCTGAAACATAATGGAAAGCTAATTCGGTAATACAGTTATCATTTACTATTATTAAACCAAAAAACGGAAATATTATGAACTTTTCTTTGTCACATGTGACTCACTGAATACGATTAGGTGTAATTATTGGTTGTGCAAAAAAAGATATTTGGTTTCAGAATATTGTGAAATATAAATGTACTTTGACAATTTAAAGTCTAAATAATCAGCAAATTAATCCATAATGCAAGTAATTTATGACACTTTAAAACAAAGATTTTTCATTTACAGTTAAATAAAGGCTCTTCACATTAAAGAAACTAAAACCAGACAATGTCTGTCAGTTTTCATGACAACTGACTTACGTGATTAACTGATTGTCAAAGTAGTTCTCAGTTCATTGTCTGTAAGTCCACTAATCACTAATAACTAAACTAAAGGTTTCAGTTTTAATTGGCACTAAGATAAAGTAGCTTATTATTTTTAAAAAAACATTGGGCAAAGAAGAACATGTAAGGTTTTAAACGGCCTTGTGGAAGAAGCTGTTTTCCTGACAAAAGAAGAGGAGTCTGGCACGAAAGACAGTGATTTATCATTAAAGACTTCCTTGTTTTTACGCACGTCTGTCTGTGTGTAATCAGCCTGAAACTCATAGGAAAAGAAGTGCTTGATTGTTTATTGTAGTAAGAACATTATTCCTGAGGCAATATGCATTGTAACGGCATGAGTTGCAGAATGAATTCTGTTGAGGTCCCCTTGTCTCTAATGAAATTTAAATAGCTGCATGTCCCAGGGCTAATCCTGCTTTCTTTGCGGCGTTCTTGGCAGGTGTACTCATTAGGAATCTTACTTCATTTTACATTCATAAAAAAAGAAAAATGTTCTAAAGAGCCAAGAAGTTTATCTAACTTTGCATACTCTAGAGAGTTAACCCGTCTTATTTTATCCTCTGACTTGGGTTCATTGCTCGAGGCGAGGTAGCATGATTAAACACTAATGTATATGAGAATGTGTTGACGAAATGTCCTTGCAAAGCAAATGTGTTTAAACGCAGCTGAAATGTAATGAAATCTTACTCAAAGGGAGGAACTTCTTTTTTTCCTCAAATGTGTCTAAATGCAAGTGGAAAGCCTTGAAATCTGCTGTGAAGAGGCGGATCTGTAAAGTGCCACCGCGAACAAAGGTGAATCTTATTGAGGAGCTTCGTAGTCTTGGCGCAGAATCCGAGGTTTGACTTATTGTGACAATCAGTAATGAAATAGCACATTCGCTTTACATTTTCCGATGACATTACTCAACAAGTTTGTAAAAGGACGTTGTGAGACTTCTTCAAAGCTGTTTTTTAATTATCTGTATCTGAGCGAGGGCGGGCTGGGAATGTCTCGTGCCCCACGGCGCGTCTCCAGAACTGCAACACTCCGCTGAATTATAAAACCTTTAAAGCGCACACACATATGTCTGCAGAGAGTGAAGGTTGAGTGCTGCAGGTGAGCCGTTGCACATGCCGTGGGCTGAAGGACATTGCGGAGGCAGCGGATGAAGCTCCATTTTGCTGAATGTACTACAACTGTTTGTGAATTAAAACAGTTGTTTTTGTCTCCTTTTCATGGCTTTAATGCTGACCATGTTGAGAGTCCTGGATGATTTGCTCTAAATCAGCTAAATAAATCCACTTGGCATAAGTTCAGCTCTCTGCTGCACTGCACTGACAGTCACTGTAACCTGAGGTTGTCAGCATCTGTTCCTGGCAGTTGCACAAAAGGAAAAACATGGAAAACACTGATCAATTGTAAGAACTGTGTAGCCATCCTTCACAAAAAAAAGTCAATAAATTGGGATGAAACTGGGCAGATATTTTACAGCCCGTCATAGAGAAGCAAAGAAACATTAAATAATACATAAAATAAAATCTAAATATATTTTACAAACATGTCTGACAGATTTTGCTTCATAACATTATCTGTCTTTATGGTATGAGGGTGATTAGTTCACTCTCACATCCACAGACCACTGACTGCCCTGTCCGTCGCACAGATCTCCGTCCATTCAGATGGACTTGGCTATTTAAGTACTCCATATGTTTGTTCACGTGCCCTATGACAGCTCTGCTCATTCACTGCAGCCACCTGTCGGGTTGTTTGGCCTCTCTGAGCTACTGTTCAGTGTGAGAATACAGCAGCAGAATACAGAGCACTGGGAAATTTCTTACTGCTCTTGATGTTCAATGTGGAAAGTCCGCATTTCTCTGAAACCACTTTTTCTTTCATTGGAAAGGTTGCGATGAAAGGCACGTCATATTTCTCTGACCATCTGTCGCCACCAGCTTTTAATGTAGTGAAGGGCTGCTAGCCTTTGTCCAGATCTCTGAATCGCCTGCCACATTTTCAGCGTCTGAAATAGATCTGGTCACTGTTGTCCCGTGGCCCAGAGCAGAAAATTTCCCACCAAAAAAGAAAGAAACAATGTGAGGCAAATGAGATCAACACAATTAAATACATTATAAAAACCTATAAAAACCTCTTCATAGAACTGATACTGCAATCTGCTAAAGTACTACTGCGCTGACAAATGATGATGTGATGCGGTTGTAACTGAATAGAAATAAAACCTGAACACGAATAAAACAGACAATTAAGTGAAAATGAAACAGCACTTCAGTCTGATCAGTTCAGGTCACTGACTGTAAAAAAATGGTACACAGTGTGATGTGACATGACTCCCTCACCCTCGGTTGTGTGTCCACTGGCTTTATAAAGACTGTCCCTTTTTACTCAGTCCTGCAACAGCACCAGGAGCCTGTGACATTGAGGAGTCCTTCAATTGATCTCTCCCCTCAGAGCTACCAGCTCTTTTCAAGGTTGCACACCACCAACTTGTGGTCCGACTATCGATTCAGAATCTAGCTGGAGCTTGAAAAAACAAAATTGCGTGAGTTTTAGGTAAGCTGCATGAGCTACACTTGACTGCACTCTGAGTTCGCTGGATAAAAAAATAAATAAATCCGACAACAAATGTTACATCCTTTTATTTCATCATCTAACAGCGAGCCGTCGGGCTGCATAGATCACAGATCAATAGAGGCGAGCATGTGACTTGCAACAAAATCCATCAATACGGCACCGTCGGGCCGGTGGTAGATATGGGAAAGGCACACTCAGTGTCATATTGACCTCACGGTAATGCGGCATGACTGCGATCGTTAACAAGCTCTAAAGAAAAGGAATTACACACAAGCTCTCGTTTCCAAAACAGTCAGTAACATGACAGTCGCGTGGGCGTGAGCAAGTAGCGAGTGTAGGCGGAAGTTACGCGTTTAAGAAATCTGCCCCCAACCACCTCCAGTTTTGCACCTGTGAGGCTAATTAAAGCGATGATTGGACTTTGATGAAGGGAGGTTAGATCATGTATCAGCTACAGTGAACTATGAGAGAAGGTGAAAGGCCTAATTGCCGTATCGAAACATCGGAACGATGGTGAAATGGTGACGCTCAAAGCATGTTGTGGGAGTAGAAGAGGGAAAAAAAAAGTTTTCTGTTACATAAAGAGCAAGTTTACATCCAGTACCTATTATTGACTGTACATTGGTTGATTTTCTTCCCTCTAAACTGCTTTGTACTACATGTTCATTGAATTAAGGTAATGATAAGAGTACTTAAAAACTAAAACACTCAATTGCCTTCGTCTCTAAAGATGATCATCATGAACCATTTTAAAATTTGACAATAATATTAAGGTTACCATTTATTATTAAATCTAGGTAAGTAAGTTGAAGCAGAATGGCAAAAGATCAGGCTTAAATATGAAAAAGCAGAGCGGTTTAGGCGTGCTCTTGTCCGCCAGGAGTTGTTCCAAGTGCTTTGATTTTGACAAGTGAAGGGATGACAAGAACGTTCAGCCTCAGCATTCACTGAGAATCATGGGGGAGAGGCGACTTGGTAATCTTGATTTTTGAAGGTAAGCAAAGAAGAAATTGGCCGTTTTGAAAGACAGAAATGTAAGTGCTGCAATGAGAGAGACTGAAAAAAGCTTAATATCTTTTTTAAAAAGCCCAATGCCAACCCAACTTGTTAATTAAAATAAAGCTAATTTCACAGACAGTGTTTCTGCATTGCATTGCTGCCAAATGTGGTCAGTAATGCGGACATGACTACTTCAAATTCACTCAAGTTTTAATCACAGTGTCTATTAGACACATCGATAACATGACAAACAATTTAAGGTTTGTTGCTTCATTTACTGCATAATAATGTTCTGAAATACAAAATCTTCCATCCTGTAATCTGTATGAAGTGTGTATGAAGCACTTGTTGTATGTAAAAGCCTTCCGAGTAGAGGAAGTAAAGCCAGGTTGAGATTGCACGATATTTTTGTCCGTGAAGGTCATTGTGTCAGATTAAGAGATTATACAGTCATAAAGAGACCAGACGGACGACACGTTGCCCCCCGACCAATCATTGCCTGCTGTCTTTCAAAAAGCAGTGTTAGTCCCTTGAGGAAACGTCAGAAAAGGTTGAGTGTTGTTGCAGGAGCTTGAAAAACTTTTCCTCTGTTTCACAGTTCCACCTCACAGCATCAACACCGTCATGCAGTTGGTCGACATCAATGTATGTGACAAGAAATTCTAACATGCGGGTCTTTCTTTCTGTTGGGATGTCCTCAGGCATCTGTTGTCCTCCATTAAACACTGCATGGGGTAAAATGTTTGTTGTGTCTAACGCCCTCTGTTGTTCCCTGACCTGACACACTGACCGTAGCTTAGTGATACAGCTGTAAGAAGAAGGAGCATCCTCACTGAAGTCACATTTTCAACTTGCACATTAAAAACATGAGTGAAAATGCAGGAAATTTTGAAAAACAAGTAAAAATAAGACATTCTTACTCTTGGCTGAGATGGAAAAGTTGATGTATTGATTTAAAAAATAGGCAACAAAGCACAAAAGCAAATTGTGATGT
This sequence comes from Amniataba percoides, assembly GCA_037176925.1. NCBI lineage: Eukaryota > Metazoa > Chordata > Actinopteri > Centrarchiformes > Terapontidae > Amniataba > Amniataba percoides. The sequence goes on along the minus strand of JBAJHX010000051.1, from coordinate 14,889,799 downwards.
ACATAAATCATGTCACTAGCTAATGTAACTAGGAAAAACATTGTGCATTTTCATTTTTACTTCCTTTCATTCATGTCTGAGATGATGTAGTTACATGTTCTAAGTAAACATTATGGGTTACATTACCTTCAAAACAAGAGACAAATATGCATGAGTACGCCTGCCTTTTTTATGTTATTTTGTGCAATCTTCTACTTCAGTGTTTTAATCACAGCCTGATGGAGAATTATTGCCATCAATCATTATATCTAGGAACTGCATAAAATCACATTTCCTCCTGCCTAAAAAGTTTGTTCAAAATGAATGTGCACTACACGTGGTTTTAGACACACAAAGTGTCTAGTGCAATGCCCGGACAGTATGAGGTCCATCTTACAGCAGCGACGCACTTATCCGACCCCAGAATAACAGTAACAATGTGTTGCTCAGCATATTCATCCTTACCATTATTATTTGTTTTGCTGTGGAAAAGTCTCCAGACACAAAATTCATGTCCATGTAGCACTCACCGATCTAACAGCTTTCACCTCAGAGGACATCACCACCGAGGCCTGCAAAGGTTACAAGTTACTTATTTTTTGTTGTTGTTATTCAAGGTGTCTGTTCAGGGACAGTAAAACTGCTGATGTGTTGTGGATGAAAATCTATGCGGATGTCAACTTGTAACACTGCGTTAAAAAAGAAGCTTTTTTTGTTTTGTTTTGCAGTCCATCTTGCGATCTCTTGTTACATTGCTTTCTTTTTCACAAATCAATATGTGATTATGCTGACCGTATAAGGACTTTGAAGCTTGTGTTTGGCATTTTCCAAACTGGAATGCAGATTTGGATTTTGCGTCACTTATTCTCAAAACTGAGCTTGTTTTGTCTCAAACAATGCATCCGGACAATGGAGAAAAGAAGTGGCTGTTTTAGCTTGCTTATCTGCCACAGAGCTGAAGAACAAGCGCGCACATAAACTGGCAGATGCGGTGAATCTCTAATTAATCCAGGTGAGACGATTGAGACTTTACTTTGATGCGTTTGTTGGCAGCTAACAAAAAGCAAACAAAACAACATGCAATCTAAGTTTCACCTAGTTTACAAAGTGCTCTCAGGCATAAGAAAATTAACTTTTGCTCTTACAGAGTGGAGGGGAGCGTGCATCAAAACAGCCTGCATTAACAGAGTCGCTTCTGAAAATGGAGTTGCAAAGTGTAATGGATTTCCAAATCTCTTTAAGACTCTACAGTAAGTTGGCTCAGAGTGTGATTTAGGTAAGTATTGAAACACTATAAAATCTGAAAACACTGAGGAGTGAGCCTGCTCTTCCGAACAGGGAGAGTCAATACTGCATGTTACTGGGCTGTGATGGCCACACCTGCTACCACCAAACTCATTCAGATGTCTTTAACCTTTCTGCACTTTTTTCTTTTTACTTAGTTGTTCATTTCGTCCTCATTTAGTCTGTTGACCTTAACTGGCAACCACAAAAAAATGACACATGCCCTTTGTTTCATTCATCGAACCCATTGTTTATTTTGTATTTTGGCATTCCAGTAGTTTCTTTTTGAAATGCACACACACAGTCAACACTTTGTCAGAAATAAGTTTATCTTAGGTTGTTTTATTTTCTACTCATTCTGAGGTGCCAGCGTCGATGGTGCCGGTGCTTTTTGCTGGAGTGACATCTTGTCAGAAATGAGCTAAAGATGATAAAGCAGAGCTGTTAAACACAATCAGACTGAGCTGGTTAGAGATTTTGTTTCTTTAGCATATTAATTGTTTTAGGTGTTTTGTTTTATTTAAATGTTAACAAATTCAATCAGACAGGTAAATTGTGCCGTTTTGTTTTATTTGTAGAGTAGCTGACGAGGTTTGTTCCACCTTTTATTTAAGAAAAAGTTTAGTTGAGTTTAGTTTGTTGGGTCAGTTTTACCTTTGTTTGATCTGTTCAGTTTATGTTAAGGTATCACAACCTGAGTTAAGTTCTGTTTTGGTTTTAAGCTCTTTTATGAGCCCACAATGTTGTTGCTTGTTATGTAAGTTGGTCAATTCATTTTTAGGCGAAAAAGACCCTCTTTTTAGAAAATCTACTTGCACCTTGCAGCCTGGTCTCTCACACAAAGTGCTTTATTCTTTGGTATAACACCCCTTTAGGCAACAGTCTTAGAATTATGTTTCCTCCATGGATTTCTTATTTTGCTATTAATCTGCTTCTGCAGCTAGTAAGTTACTGGAGGGGAAAACAGAGATATTAGAACTTTTTGTTTGAGAAAGACAGACCAAAAAAAAAAAAAAAACTGCGTCTTGTTTCTATTCCCATTCAGTGAGCGACTACACTGCAGCACAAGGCGGAGGGCGAAGGAGCTGCGAGAGGTTGAGCAGCAGAGCAGACAGAAATATTGGCGCAAAATATCACCTGAGTATATTATAAGCATACACACTGTATACATGTCTGTTGTGTGCAAGACGCTAAAAAAGATATTTATGTAAACTACTTCATGACTACCCATGATGTAGCAGAGGTGTCTGACTATGACTGACATTAACCCCTTTCATGTCAGCTAGACTTTAAATTTCATAAAAATGACATTACATGACTTGAGGAAGTCAATCGACACGTGTGCCCTCTCCTTGATGGGGGATTATTTGAACCGCAGTGAATATTTAACTCTGACAACGTCCATCATTTTAAAAAGCAAAGCGGAGACAGGAGTATTTCCATAGCAACGCTGGCAAAAGGCAGTCACAGCACAGCAGAATATGTGGGCTGTCAAAAGATTATTAACGCATTTAAGGCTTTTCTCATACTACTTGCACACAGGAAACTCATCTATAACATGCTCTGATGCACACGTATTCACCCCGAGTTGGACCCATTCATAATCCCTGATTGTCAACATTGAGAGACTCGAGTCTGCATCTGTAGGCTCGTACGTGGCGCTGCTAAACCACAGAGTTACACTGAATAACAGAATCACATTTAATCAAATAAGAAGCAAGTAAAGCTAAAGTTTCAGAGAATAGTAGTTTTAAGACATTAGACACACTTTCTGTTCCCAGTAGAAACACATGTTCACCAAAGCCAAATAGTGTTCAAACCAAAAGTTAAAGCCTAGTCAGGAGGAGGAAATCCAGGTTGGACGACTTTCACTGATCCGTTGAGGATAAACTGCTGGCCAGTGCTGGGTAATGATTTTTTGATACCAGCCAATATATATAAAGTATTAAATGTTGTCTACTCTAAGCTGCTGTACAAAAACTGCCCACATTTTAGAGTTCTTTTGAGAGGGACTGAAAACAGAACCAAGTACGTTAATAATTAATTAATTGAGTCACTTTTTGTGATCGAAAATGCCAAAAAATGAGTGGCGCCAGCTTCTCAGATTTAACAACTTGCTGTTATTTCTTTATCTTCTACGACAAAACATGACATTTGAACATGTCACTATCTGATCAGTGATTACTGTTTTTTCTATTTTCAAAGTTCCTAGCAACAGAGCTCAAAGAGATTTTTTCTGACAAAATAACGGCAAACTGATAATCAAACAGCACCAAATGAAAGTGTGCGATCAGAATTTGATTCATTCAGTAAAATACAATCTGGAGAGTCTAAAAGACACGCATGATTAAATAATTTCATACCCTTCATGTGCAAGAATACCATACACTCAGCTGGAAGAAGTTTCATGTTCACAACCAGCTTAAGTGATGTAGATGATTTAAACAAAATAAACTTAAGTCCATTGACATATGAAAATAAAAAATCCTTCCTTCTTCAGGATTCTTCCTAATTCATTAAAGTTCAACACTGGCATTTCATAAACAAAACAATGAATTGAGAAAATAGTCTAATAAATGAGTTGATAATTAAAACTTGAAGTCATATTTAATACTACACAAAGCTCAGTCACAAACAGAGGCTAGCTATAATTCGACTGCAGATCAACAGCTCCACACTTCAAAACACCTGTACGTCTTCAGTCACTTTCTACTTTTGGTTAAGAAAGGCAGAAATGTCACAGGTCGACTCGACTTTACGCTCTATTAGCTTAATGAGCAATCATATCTGCTGGCACTGTTTGATATAAACAAATGCTTTAATGTCCCTGCTCCAGATGGTGCCTGAAGATATCTGTTGCTACAATACAGCCAAATTTAATTGATATCGTAGCGTGTCTTAGCACCCTCAATCTTCGTGCTGAATAATTGCCACAAATCCCACATTCTTGATCTGATATCAGTTTAATCAGGATGGAGACAGCAGAAGCATGAGAGAGAAAGAGAGAGAGAGAGTTTATAAGAGATCACTTAGTCAACAACATATCAATCACTCAGCCTTGGGTACTTCGGTAACAAAGCAAAGTGCCGCTTTCTCTCTTTTGTTTGGTGACCCCAATTCACCTCTGTCACCTCTCGTCCCTGCTGACTCAAACCAGGCTAAAAAGAAAGCTGTGTTTTCAGGTTTTCATTTTGTCCATCAGCACTATTCCACTGTATGGGAGAGAAAGCTGGTAGTGGTGGTAGTGCTGGTGGTAGGAAAGCGGGTGGGGGTTCGTGTTTACGGCTACCTCTTCCATCTTGATGTTCTGTCCAACGCAGCAGGTTTGGCAGCACTACAGTGAGCACATTAGCACACGGCTGTGAAGAAACCGCATGTTATCGCCTCTTCGCTGACAGACAGAGAGAGCAGCGAATATGTGCTGGCCCATTTTTTTACAAGACACCTATCATCAAGAAGCTTTTTGTTAGATTATAAAAAATGTACCACACCTTGCACCATCTCTGGGGTTGTAAATTGTTAACAGCACTCATGCCTCCTACAAAGGCCGCTGCAATGAGAGGAGCTGGTCTGGAGATAGCTGTTCTGAAGTTACACCTGCCCTTTTGACAAGGCTGCTGCGCCGCAGCAAATATCAATTTTCTTTTGTCAATTTCTTTACAGCATGTCTAGAGTTTACAGCGGTGTTGAGGTTTCTTATTTTTCAGAAATATACAGTTACTGAGCCAAAAGCTAAAGGTGAGATTGGTAAAAGGCATTTAATAGGAACGCATCAGCCATTCTAGTACATCCTCAAATATTGAACATTATGAGCTTCTGTGTGAGCCGATGGGACGATAAATAATTTAGATTTAGAAAGTTAGAAACCACAAAGCACACTTAATAAAATGCAGGTTGTTGAAAGGCCCTGCATTCGCACTATATGACTCAGCAGATTATGTTGACCTGTGTTGGGGTAGCCTTCGGTGTCCCCCCAGGTGATCAGTGAGAAATAAAGCAACCTTTAAACAAAGGTCAGACTTCTCATAATTCTTTACCTTACGCATTCTTAAGATGAGAATATGTGCATATTAAAAGAGGCCGGCCGTGCTCAGTAACAGCAGCACCTCACAGAACCTCATTACAAGCATGAAATAAAACTTAAATCAATTTGTTTGAATGGATTCCTGTTAATTGACAATGACGAACTGATTTGTCATTTTTAATTTCTAATCAATTTCCACTGCGGCCTCGAACGTCCTCTCTTTGGGCTTCGCATCATAATGAAATGATCTCTCATTATAGTGTCATAAAATAGCTTTTATGATGACAAGGTTTCTTGTTAAAATGATGTGGTTGGTCTATCTGCCGTTTTAAATTCATTCAAGGTGCTACTGTACGAAATGATTTTCAGGGCATCTTGATGTATTTCAGAGTTTAATCTGCACCTTAGTGCAAATTAAACACTGAAATAGTATCTATTCTCTTTTTCTGTAATATCCCATGGAGTAGATTTTTTTTTCTTTTCACATTTCTTGCTTTAAAAGGAATAATCTTTAAAATGAACAATAGTTTAATTAAAGAGAATAAGTTATTCTTATAATAATTCATACAAATAGATAAAAAGACAAGAAAACACATTCTGTATTTTAAAAAAAAGCCACGGGTACACAAAAACAAAACAAAGCACACAGAAGGATAAAAATAGAAATCAGCAGGACACAAAGAGAATGTAACAAAGTGAGCTAAACGAGAGGATTTAACAGATGTTGATTTTGCCCGCCAAAATCCCTCTCTGTATTTCGCAAACAAAGACTATATGCTTTGCTTGGTTAACCTAAGTATCAAATGCTGATAATCTATGAAATGGATTCCAGGCTTGTTCATGGCAGCTCTGTGATGCAGTGATACGGCTTGTGTTTTAGCTGAGTGTGTTCCCTCTCCGCTCTCTTATTGCCTCCTGTCTCTGCTCGGATCGTGTAAACATTGCCCAAATCTCACTGAGTGCAGCTTTTCACAGAGGTTCACTCTACCATGCTGCAGACTGTATTGGGCTTTAAATAAAATTCTGGAGGGTATGTCGCTGAAATGACTGAACTGATGGGTGGTTTGAAGCAGGAGAAGCAGGATGAGGAGGAGGGGGGGTGGTCGTCTGAAGCCGGTTGCTGATGTGGTGTGCATTCATAAATACACCTAATGGCTTGTTTTATGAACAGCAGTGATTCATTCAGGATGTTTCTTTTTTTTCTGTTCTTTTCTTGAGACTGATTGGTTTTGAAAGATTGAGACGATAATGCTGCGAGATACAAATGAGGAAGCTGTGAAAAATCTCATTTGAAAAAGCAAGGGGAAGCGTAGCCTTGTAAACAAAATTCTATTTCACATTGTTAAAAGGTAATTTGTCTCCATCCTGCCTGGCAGAGCCTTCATAAATAAAACAGTGCACATTGCAGGTGAGCACTCCTTCTCCCTTTCTTTTGTTTTTTTCTCCACTTTTTGTTTTGTTTTTCCCCTGCTGCTTGCATATAAATTAAAATGGAAGATAAGAAGGAACAAAATTAATAATAGGTAAGGCCAGTGGATGCACTATAGGGTGACATTTTGTTGTGCGCTATTTAATATCTCATTTGAGAGAAGTGTAAAAGCAGAGAGTCATTTTGTCTGCAATCTAACTTGAGAATGTTTTAATTTTGCTGTAAAATGAAAGCAGCAACACATTTTTTTAAACACGTCTACCATAAAAGTTTACTTTTTTTTCATGACAAATGGCATTAAATCTGAAAAAAGTACATTTTTTGCAACAAGGAGGACAGAAGAACACAGCAAGTTGTATTTAGCTACTAAAGTTTAGGGTTATTCTTGCAAGACGCACAGGCTGCATCACTCACTGATATAATGACTGGCTCCCTTTTTTAATGTTTTTTTTTATGTATACAAATCATAACACAACAAAAAAATCCTATTGGTCTTGTACAATCCATCTTATGGCTCCTGGACCAAAGGGTTTCAACAGAGTCATTTCAAATAGGTGTGTGATAGTGTGTCGGAGTTTTACAGTGAACAGATGTATATTACATTTAAAGAGCACCAGCTCTGGCCACTAAAACACAACACAAACAACCTGTGGTGGCTCCACATTGTTCCTGTAGTTTTTCCTTTGAGATGAACTTTCAGCTGCTGAGTACATGCAGATCCTGCTTTTCTATTAAGAGCAGGCTCTGATTCATCCTGTCAGACTGGGAAAACAAGTCTTTCTCTGAGGGGAAAAAACACCTGGAGACAAAACCAACAGGGCGCCTAGCAACGGAAATTTAAAGCAAATGGTCAGATATCAAGTTATTGTTGAAAGAAGATTAGGTCTTTCAGTTAAGAAGAAAAAATCCAAGGGAAAGCCAATTTGGACACAAGCAAACAATGAATTTTGTGAATACAGGAAAACCTGATCGATGCAAAAAGTGAATCATGGATGATGGCAGTTGGGTAAATTATTATTTTACCAATGTGTGCTCGAGTCACAACCAGCTTGACTTCATTCTCCCACTATTTCCATCTATAATTAAGCACCTTTGGTATCTTCTGCTATTTTAAACATTATATATTATTAGTAGATCAGGTAAAATGTTAGCAGAAAACTGTCATTTTCTATAGACGAGCGTACACAGAAAGACTGAAACATCAAGATAGGCTCTTCATGACAGTTACCGTATTATGACATAACAATGGTACTTAGGTGATGATGTTTGTGTCTGAGACATTAAGATAAAAAAAAAAATCCTGGCTCAAACAAACCCAGCCCTTACATCTGGCCGGCTGCAGAGAGACAAGATGTTCAGTTAAAGTACTCAGCTTACGTGACAGGTAACTCCAGTTTTAGTCTGTTTCAGAGTACTAAGCAGCAGTAGTTTGCCTGTCTGATGAAATGCGCATAAATGTAACAGACACACTCTAAGCTATCAGTTCATTACATGCGCCTCCACAGCTGCTCCAACAAGCCTGCAATAAATCTGACTTTTGTGAAGTGTGTGATGTTCAGTATTTTTTTTTTTGTTTGTTTGTGGATTTTTTTGTTATTTTTTCACAGTCTCAGCAAGGTGTTGATTCAACACTATGGTAATTCTGCTGTTAATGCTGGTGTTGGATGCATAATGATAAGGAGATGTTGACATTCAGCCCGTGTCATGTAAGTTAATGAAGCTGGACAAAATAGTGCATCAGTATGTACAAGTATACCTAATAAACTGATGGCTCTTGTTCTCTGCAGCTAATGTTCTGAGTGTTTTGGCACCTTGCTGCGCACCAGGGCAGAAGGACCAAAGAAGAAAAACATCTTTATTTAAGCAAAGGCCCTCACAGCCTCATCCAGCTGCCACTCTTGGCAATGTTACTCAGACAAAAATGTCACTGTGGGTGTATTTAAACTGATAATATGTAAATAAAGTCATAAAACAGCAAGTGCTAACAATATTAGGTGTTTTCACAAACACTTACACACAATAAAAGGGCACATATCTCAAGTAATGTTTAAAGGTGCAATATGCAAGGATCAGAAAAAAAAAATCTAAAGATGACAGAAAATCATCATAAATACACATAAATATCTACGTTTTGTGCAGCTTTAAAAATCACACCTGCTATGTCGTGTTACCCACTGTTGGTGCTTTAGCGGAGGTGAATGGAGTCGAGGAACATGGGAGTGCACACATCACATCTTGTAAATGTTTGCATCTGACTACTAGTTTAATAAACAACGTCTTCATATTTTTGCCAGGACAGGTAACTGGTAACTGGTACTGTTCAGCTTTCACAGAGGCTGAGCAAATACTGACAAAAAGCCTTATAAAATTAAATTTCGTGAGACTGTTAACACGCAAATGAGCCATCACAACAACCTCTAGGAATGAATCTTGGTCAATAAAAAGTCTGCAGTACACCTCTGAAACACACAAGCATGTGCTTCAACTTCAAAATATATGATAACAAGGGACCGAGCTTTGATTGGAGGTTTTAATGACCACTTTCCTTTTAACCAGGTTGGAAAAAAGCTATCAAAAACAAACAAACACAACACAAGGTCATTTGTTCAGTATCAGGGTCAGACACAAATAAGGAAGCACAGGTGTCCTCACATAAAGTTCAACCACAAACACAGACTCATACCATGCTCATACAAAGAAATGCAACAAAAACTCACTCTCAGACCAGCTTCATGCAACAACAGCAGCAGGAGATATCACCCTAATCCTTCAAGAGCATATTACCTTAATAACAACATTTACGAGGCGCTCCCAAGACATGCAAATGAAGCCCAATCAACTCTCAAATTAAGCCGCTGGCTCCAGAAAAATACAAACAAACAATATAAACTGCAAGTGAAGGACAACAAATTAAAAAGCTCTTACCTTCTTAAATGATTAATTCTTGAAGTTTCCATGGATAAATCAGTTGTGCTTGTACCTTCAGACAAAAATCCTGGTGCCAGAAGTTGACCTGAGCTGTTGTTTAGCCATTACTGATAAAAGAAAAAATAAATGAATAAATAAAAAAGCTAAACTTCCATCGGTGAATTAGTGGCTAACTAGCTAGCTGTTGCTAAGTTAGCTCCTTGTTTCTAAGTTAGCTACTTGTTGCTAAATTAGCTACTTGTTGCTAAGCTAGCTCTTTGTTGCTAAATTAGCTCTTTGTTGCCAAGTTCATTCATTGCTGCTAGGTTAGCTCCTTGTTGCTAAATTAGCTCCTTGTTGCTAAGCACCTTGTTGTTTGGTTCCAGGTGGGAATTGGGTGCTGTCTTGCCAGGCCTCCGTGTCCTCTCTCTGGCTGCCTCTTTACATGTTTTTCTGTAAAAAAGGGAGAAACAATTACTGAGTAGATGGCGAGGAGGTGAGCAGAGCTTTGCTACTGCAGCCATGACTTTGACTGGAGGTTTTATTTACCTGTGGATTCTTGGTAGTCATCAGCTTTGGCAGGGCTTTTAACTTGTGGTGTCACCAAACTTTATCTAGCTACCTGATCCCACAGTGTCTCCAACCTATCTGACTCCATCAACATGAACCTGAAACATCCCACCACCCCAGGTAGCCCTCAGCTCAGGTAGAAGTAGGGGCGGGGCTAAAAATGTCATTAAAATGACCCTAAAGTTAAACCGACACCTCTCTGGTACATTGTCAACAATAAAAATGTAGAATTGTACAGTGGTTTATTTCTAAGGACAAAATGTTCCAACATTTTTAATGTATATTAATGTCTAATTGATCCATTCACTTAAGATCAAGCCAAATGAGTCATAAGAATTTGTGCTGAACAATGAAAATGACAATGATGACATTGCTACAGTAAAGCAAAAAAGGCTTCTTACTGAAAAAATGCTGTAAAATAGTTTTTGTAAAATAGATTTTCAAACTTTAAAAAAGTGTATTTGACATGCAAAATAATGTTTAAACAGGTTGTGGCCATTTAGTGATGCCTAAACAAGGCTGCATGGTACAAGTGTGGTGATATTTTTAAAAATGCAGGGGCACTCCCTGATCACTGCTAATGCTTTATTTAAAGAAGACAAATACAGGTAGTCAGTGTTTTAATAGTATACACACAGTTACTGGCAAGAATATCTGCTCGTTAGGTACTATTGTCACGTTAAATGAATATGTTAGGCAACAACATCACTGTCAGTCTGTGGCAAAACAGCAAATTCTCAACTGAGTCGAGCACATCAGTACAACAAGAGCAGGTTGAACTGTGTATTTCCAGAGCAGGCTCGGCCATGGCAGCAACACGGTCCATAAAAGATGAACAGCCATGAAAAGCAAGAGCATTTTTATTCTGTTACCTTTGTGACTGAGGATTGAGCCTGAGATTGAAGCGATACCAGCACTGCCACAAGATAAGGAGCAGCTATCTGAACTCGTGTTATTGTTGGCTCTGGCCCTAATCAATTGTGATGCAGTTAGCCAGCTGTATCTGGCCTAATGCTTCTCGTGAAAATGATGCAATGCCATCATAAAGACTAATGTGTCTGTTGGTCATCTCAGATTTCTCCTTCATCCACTGCAGAGGCAACAAAATGAGAGAGGTCAGCAGCGAAACACCTCCAACTACTGTATGAAGGAGGACCTGCACCACCTTCATTCATCAATTTGTGCATTCCAGTTTCTCAGCCTCTGTATCTTATGATTTGATCATCTTTTTTTTCTAATGTGCATTAAACAGAACAACCTCTATATTAGGTTTGCCTGACTATACAGTGATACATGGGAAAAATCTTGTCCATGTCCACTGTCCAATAAATTTCCATGTCTAAACATGGGCTGCAGTCAGGCTCAGTGGAGAGTAATTAAGTACATTAGCTCAAGTGCTATATTTAGGTATTGTTTTAGGTGCCTAGTAGTAATAATTAGTGTTTCCATTTGTTGTCACTTTAAACTGCACTAGATTTAAAGAATCATTGTGCATTTTACTCCACTACGTTTATCTGACACCTTTGATTACTATAAGATTTTACATGAAAAACAGGTGGTGAGGTTATAAAAATACAGGTCACTCTTAGAGATGAAACCTGGTGGTTCCCAGCCTTATTGGCTTGTGGCCGCTTCAAAAAGCCAGCATGTAGTTGGGGTCCCTTCCCATATTTCAGATGTCTATGAGTGACAAAACATTTTTTTGTCAACATTTCTTTTCCCCCATTAATCAACTCATGACCTGTCAGATTCATTGTGTGACCCTTAAAGGGACCCGACCCCAGGTTTGGGAGCCAATGGACCAAA
>JBAJHX010000051.1:14850638-14873933 GCA_037176925.1 Amniataba percoides | reverse complement strand
TTGCACATACTTTTATTTGAAGCGGCACTCTCAGGCCACAACAGAGGCCGTCTCCTCAGGACTCACACAAGCAGTTTTACGATGCTGATGGAGGTCTACGGCCAGAAGACGAAGAACTCGTCCTGACAAGCGTTACTTTAAAAGTGTTGCACCAAAATGAGGTTGAGCCGCTTAGTGATGCAGACGTGCCTCCACAAGCCGAGGTGTCTGCTTGAAGGACTTGACCCTGAGAGGCAGATGATGGATAGTTCGGCTGTAGTGACCGTCAACCTGTCACGAATACCTTGCGCAAGTATGCGGTGAGGTCGAGCTCGCCTTCAACCGGGCACAGCTCTAAAAGTAGACCTGGAACAAGGAGACGCTAATGAGAAGCCCCCGAGAGCAGAGAGCCGGGCAAACTGCAAACAAACAAGTGGTTAACAATGAGATGTGCACTTGGTTGCTTGCTGGTTGCTGTTGCTCTGAACGGTGTTTATGTGACACTCAAAGTCCCACGATATGTCCCACTGACACGGGGAGAGGACAGAGCTGTTTTTTGATTGCTTGTTTCAGCTGGCCTGCAGGGAGAGTGTATTTGAGCCGAGAATGTAGGACAGAATAAAGTGGCTGCGCAGATGATAAGGAGAAAGTCTGTTTTTGTGCGATCTGGGATGGCTACTGCACATGAAGGTGAAGCGAGGGAAGTCTCAGATTTCTTCTTCTTTTTTTTTTAAATGCCAAGTCATGTGTCTTCTTGTTATGTTTAATTTGTATTTATTCATTTCTGATTGCAATGTGGTTACCATATAGCAGAACTCTACATGCATTATTTCACCGCCCCGTCTCCTGCCCCCCCTTGAGCTATACCTGCTGATCCTTTCGAAGGACGTGGTGGGGCCTGACCCTGGAGATACTGACGCACAGAGACGGGCTCACATTCACAACCACGGGCATCTCTGCAATTAAGCCTACCTGGAAGCATTTGGGAGGAAACCATGCAGATACAGGGAGAACACAGGAAGAGAGTCAGCCAAAGAAGAAACAATACACATGCACACATATATATGGTACGGTGGTAATTATCTGTTGGGTACCGTATCGTTTGAAGATCAAGCAGAAAAACAACACATGTATGTAAGATGTGTATTTCGTATGTTTCTTACAGAAACCTGCATCTTGTGGTTCACTTTCATGTGGTTTTCTGTGTGCGTCTGTGTTTGAAATCCCAGTGGGTTAACTTTGCTTCTAAAATAATACCCTCAGGCTACATGTCCCACTTAATGCCTTTTTTTTTCTTCTTCTTTTCCCTTTCAGAGGAGCAGTTTTTGACTTGGCTTTCTCACGACTTTTTCCACGCAACACATCACAGCTTCGCCCTTTCGTCCAATCAAGGCTGTTTTAAATATTGTGATATATATATTAAACAAAACACACGCACAACAGAAATAGAGCACAGCCAAAGAAACACTGATTTGCAAGCTGATTTCGAGAACAATCAGAAAGCACTTGTTAGTTTTGCAGCCGTGACGTGTGGTCCTAATCTCCGAGCTCTCCGGCGAGCGCAAAGTAAGCCCCCTTTGTGCTTCCCAAGTCCACTAGCATTTGTAGGGAGCACACCTGAGTCGTGTCAATCACGCAAACATCGCGCATTAGATTAGATCTTGCCAGACATCAATCACCGGCGTGCGACTGGAAGCAGCAACAGTATTCTCGGCAGGATTAAGCTGCTTTTAAATTGGCTGCAGTGAACAAGATGAGCCGTGGAGCAGAAAAGTAAAGTAAGCCTGAGGACGAAGGAGAGAGAGGAGAGGGAGGAGGAGGAGGAGGAGGAGAAAGCAGTGGATAATGAGCTTTGTTAGGGATAGGGAGGGGAAAAAAAAGCTATGATGCTGTGTTTAACTTTAAGAATTATGGCCCCGGTTGTGTGAAATGAGAAAAACTTGAGGAAATGATTCACTGAGTGGTAATTAAATTCACTATGAAACTTTAAATCGGCTAAATAAATTGCTTTTCTCAATTAGCTTCCCTTGATTCCTCCTTAGCGCCGCTTTCAGGATTTTATTATTTGTTTGCTTTACCTTAATTTTGTAGAAAAGGATGTTTTCGGCCACTTTGAGAAACTGTTTTCTCAAGCCATTGATTCTTTTTTTGGCTGAGGAATGATCTGTCTCAAATAATTGAATATATTAAAACCTAATTACATTTATGTGAGTTTATGTAACAGCATTACAATTAATTATCACTTGTTTATTATTATGCTTAATCTGCATCTACGTGGTAAGCTTAAACATGTAGTAATTATAATAATCAGGGAGGGACAATCAAGGAAAACACTGGACCAGATGCAGAGGTCACATATGAATATTTCAGATGTAAAAACATGTCAAACTTCAAAATCTGCCAATCAAATCTATTTGTTTCATATTATTAGACAGTAATATTGCCGGACAACATTCAAGTTTTAACCTCTGTGATTATGTTTACATGCGCACTTTTAAAGTGAGGCATTGCGCTGATTACCAGAACTGTAAACCACTTTACCTAATTATCCGTATTAGAGTGAGGTCATTATAAGCAGCATATGGGCGTGATTGACATTTCTGCTTAATGTGTCGATTAGCTTAGACGTGTGATTGCATTAATCAAATTTCTTTAAGATTTATTAAGTGCACATGTTTCTCATAAGACATATTTATTCGAGGGTTTAAATTGACTTGTCCTCCGTCTTTATTTTTACATCCCGTACAGCGATATTTACGCACACAAATGAATTAAAAAGGTGCAGTACATTGTTTAATTACTGACTAATTTTGAAGAAATCAAAGAATTAGGGAGGCACATGAAGCATATTGACTTAAAGACTTTCTTGAAGGCACGCCGTGGAGCTTTTTTCTGTAAACAAGCATGTTACATTTACATTCACTGCTTATCACCAATTGCATAATAGTCTCATATATAGAATAATCATACTATATTAAATCATTCACTGTTTACATCCATGCTTAATCGTCAACAGTCCTCTTCTTTACTGCTTGTATCAGTGCAGTTCTGTGGTTATCGGTGTGTTAGCATTGCCAGCTGTAGATCGGTGGAATAACACGTAACTCCACAGAGAACTTTTAACACCTTTACCACCTTTCGACAATGACATGAAAGTGTACTCCAGAGTGTGTCGGCGCACCGTGACATCACTGCTGGCTGTGGTTACGGGTGCAAAGACCACACTCTGGACCACTGCCAGCCAGAGCTAAACCTGACTTGCAGCACTGCTCCCCAGCCAGATGTTAACGTATTCTTTAAGCTCCTAATTTATTGTAACGAGGATCTAGCGTGCATGCGAATAATAATACTAATAATAATACTGCCTAGATACATATTTAGATACTGTATATACCCACTGTGCCCCTTATTAATAACTACAAACGTTCTCTAGCTCGGAGTGCTGTCATCACAGCAGGTGCTTTTCAGTGATCTTACTTTTGTTTTACTTGAAAGAAAGTCAGGATTCAAAGGTACTAGTCGTACCAGTCTTTAAAGGCTGTGTACTGTGCAATAAAAAGGGAACTGTCATTTCTCTCAAATGGTGCCAAAAACTATTTATGTCATTTATTTAGCGCATTTATATAAGGTTCCAGTGCAATTTTGGGAACCCAATGAGATTTGGTTTGATTGAAATATCATTAAAAATCATTAAAGGGAGACAGATCATCCCCAAGCCAACGGGTGTATCAGCTTCAACCCACGTTGTCTCTGAGATGTAGCGACATGTTCTTTGTGTTTTTGTTCCTTTCTCTTCATAATTATTTTAAAATGCACCGGCAACTTCAAAGGCCCTGTTGTCGGAAGACGTTGCCTCTCCCTACTGTTTGTGTCTCCAGTCTCCTGCCCAAACACTTCTCCAACACAAATGGAATGAAATTAATTGCTAAAGAGACTGGCAGCTGGCAGGAAGTGGCTTAGGCAAGAAACGACTCTCATTAATATGGAAGACAACATTCACACAAGAGAATATACTCATATAGAAAGAAGTTATCAGGTAACTCTGCAGCTTTACTCTAAAATCTATACATGTTCTTCTCTATATGCATACAAATCTTGCAGGATATATTGCTTCTCTGTCTTCCACCCGGTCCACTGAGCCTTGACTGGAAACCGAGAGTGCTCACTTTTTCCTCAAGAAAACTCTTGTTTCGGCATGATTCATATCCCCGCGATGCAGATATTGTTAAGTGAGAGGTCTTACAGAGCTGCTGTAGTCATTATAATGCAGGCACATGTCTCTAATTTAGCTTAGTTAACTTCATTGTAGAGGTGAAACACAATGTGACTGCTGGTAATGTGCGTTTATGCAATTCTGTTAGCATCTTACTGTATGATTCACTTAACAAACCATATCAAATGCTCCTCCCTGGCCAGCATAAATCATACATTGTATCTCTGATTTATTATGGCGTGTCTAAAGCATCTGCTCGTTTACATTCTCTGCTCGCTTACATAAATAGTTTCTCCATTAAGTATTCATTGTTATTTTGCTGTTAAGAGCAGCGTACATTGCATCATCCAGTGGGATATCTACTTACATTGATGTCTCATATTAACACTTTTTACACACATTTGTAATCTTTTGAATATAACGCACTGTATGTCACACAGATTTTCTTTTAGTCGACACCGCATAGTGTCTTCTTGATCTGAAAACCATTAATGCACTGCACACATACTATCACCAGCACGTACACACACGCTCACACACACACAGTAAGGAACTCTTCTCTTTATATGTGCCTCGCGTCTTGAAATTTAATGAGTAGGTAAAGCCTCTCGCAGTGCTCAGCGCTGCACTGTTTGTCAACCACAACAAAATAATCACAAAGCATGGGAGAATAAAAATAAATTGCCGGAGAGGAAGCAGGAATAACATCCCAGTGAGGTGGAAGACATTGCCACCTGTGCACCCTCCACCGCGATAACTGTGAGACTGTACGAGCACATGTGAGCTGTTACTCGGCACAGTTTTATGTGATGTCTGGAGTAATGTTACATAACAACCACGGGGTCATTACATCATGTCACATCGGCAGAAAATTCAATCACCTCTACCTCTCTCATTTTGTCCAAGTGAGACTCTGTGCTGTCAGTAAATTGGCCAAAGTCAGAGGAAAGGATACAGTCTTTTCAATTGTTAAAGCACAACACCCATAATCCTACAATTCCACAAATTATTCATTATCTAAAGCTGTAGTTATTTTGGCCTCATTATACTTGCTTCATTTCAGTTTATCACATTCGGCATGGTCGTGCTTTGAATTTGCGATTAATTATTTTTACCCCTTTCCTAACCACCACTCTATATTCATTTTACTGTCACAACACGCTGATAATCCTTATATCAGCTGTCCACCCACAACCGTCACAGATAAATCCCTTCTTTTACAATGCCGTTTATCTCTTACACTGTGGCTTCGGCAAATAGAGAAGAACTGAGATGAATGTGCACGCCAGTGGAGATCGCTGCGACACATGTGCCTGAATAAAAAAAATAAAACAAAATCCTAGGAAATAAAACTTTATTTGTAATTATTTGTCTAATCAACTTACCAGCCAAAGGCTAGCTGATGTGCAGCAACCCATTTAATGAGTGTCAGTATGCTGTTTTATGTCAACAGAAATCATTTTGTTAGGACTTCTGCTGCACTGTTGATAAAAACAAATGACAAAAGTTTAACAAGAGATGTTGTGTTGTAGATTTCAGAAATATATCTGAAAAACATTTTACGTGTTTGTCACTTGTGGAGGAATCAATCTTCCAAAACAAATTACAGACATCTCCGTGTTGCGAAGTACACGTATTATCAGATTGTTGTTTTGATAAAATTTTGATGTTGAAAATGCCTTTACGTGCATGTACAGCTCTTATTACAAACCCATTTACTTCCCCATTTTTCCAGGTAGCGTGTACACATCGTGCCACTGGTGATGCTGAATGACCTGCTGATACCTGCTCAGGCACTGTGCTGTGTGAATGAAAGGCGCACAACAGAAATATTGTTTGATAATAGTTTGAAATCTGCCTTTACATGCAATCCTGGCGACTGCTCGAGACACTGTGTGAAGCTCTCTGTGGGTTCCCATGTCACAGGCAGCTCAGCACCGTCGCCAACATCGCCCTTGTTGTCTAAGGTGGTGAGTTTGAGCGTTGTGCTGTGTGTAATAGTGACACGTCTTTGAGGGTTCAACAGTAGTTTTCATTCTGTCCAGTTCGGCTGAGAGAACCTCATCTATGTCCATCTTTTGCCCTCCGTGTGCCTCTTCCTCCCCAAAATGCCTAGTTTAGGCTCAATCCAGTGCAGCAGCCATAGTTTAGATGACTTTTTTAAAATTATTATTATTTTGACTCAGATCCACCAACACCGCCATGCATACTAAACGTGTGTTCATCCACTCATGAAAATAGCTTTTTTTTTTTTTTAGGAAAGATTTAAAGGATAGGAAATCACTGAGAGACACAATGTTTTTTCAGTCTTTTCACAGGATTTGTCTACAGTAAGTCAAATACAGAACAGCACCTGCCTTTAATACTGCATTGAAAGCTCAGTACCAGCTCAGAGGAATTTAATACTCTTTTAGTGTGGTAGGTTTCTAAAACCCTTCTGCAAGGACGCTCAACAGGTTGTTTTTTTTTCTGTTTTTGAAATGTTTACCTGTTGTTGAGAACCGTGTCTAGCCTCAGACCTGCGTGCCCCATCTCTTGCTGGGTTAAACAAAACAGAAAAAAGGGGGAGAGAGGGCGCAGGAGGACCAAGTGGTCGACATGACAAACCACAGACAAAACATAAATAAACCACCAGTTTAGCTTGCAGCATGTCAGGTCAAATCAAGTCAAGTTTAAGTTTAGCCCTTTATCACATCCTCAGAAGTCTTCACAGTGCCAGTATTCTGAATGAATAAATAAAGACCACAAACTTGCTAATATTGAATCGTGAAAACGAGTAAGGAAAAAAAAAAACTCATTAGCAAACAAACATGGAGGGAAGTGCAGAAAGTGTCTGACAGAGAGGGAGCCATCTTCTGGGACACTCAGGCGAAGAGCGGGCATAGAGAGGGGGTAAATGGAGATTAAATGCTGCGAACAACTTGGAATATATTAACAACAAACAAAATAAACACTGAAGTGAACACACTGATGATCAGGAGGGGGGGTGGGGGGGTGGGGGGGGGGGGTACATCAGTCTCAAAAATGCCATTTCGGTCATTAAGGCTGTCACGTAACTGGCATACAGAGCAGAGTGCTTGTGTGTTTCTGCAGTGAGTTACTTCACACTGTTAGGCAGATTCATTGGTCAGCGCTGAAGCCATGCAAGCGTATTACAGATTACAGTAGGACTTCCTTCTCTAAAAACTGTACTTAATGAAGACATTATCAGCCACATTTTGCTGGTGCTGCTGCAGCTTGCCCTGGGATGAACCGCAACATATGAAGCACTGATGAGGAGGGCATAACACGACGGGACAGGGATGGCTTCACGCTGACAGGTTGTGCTTTAGGTACCACAGAGACATGTCTCTGTGTGTTAATTTTAAGCAACAAGAAGACTCCCTGAGGACTTGATTACCTTTGATTCGCCTCAGATGACCTCTGCACCTCAAAGGTTGTGTTAGACATCTTACAGTATGATGACACTGCTCCCTGCCAGGATCTCTCTGGGAGCCATCTTTTATTTATTTATTTTTTTTAGGAATATATGTAAAGAAAGCAAAGAAAAAATGAAAATTGTTGAAGAACGAAAAAGTAGTGCTTAAACCTGCAGTCATGTTTTTGGCCAACTGGGGACAGTACTAACACACAATATTGCCCTCTAAAATCTAGCAGACTTTGAAATTAATTTAAAGGTGGCCCCATAGTCCAATATAAGCTGTAATATTGAGCTTTTAGGTAAAAAATACACCATTATGTTCCCCAGCTCGTCGTTGTCTTCAGCTTGGTGTTGGGCACGTAGCTCACAGTCACTCAAAACATGAGCCAATTTTTTCACATCACATATGATCATTTAATGAATCTTGCGTGTAAAAATATTGATTTAACTGACAGACTGTGAACTGACAGCAATTATATGAACAAAGGCAATCTATAAGAGTAAGGTACAACATTTCTGTAGGTGACAAGACTACAGACGCATCCAAACACGCCGCTTCACACTGCTTCCTTTGGTTATGACTTAAATGTAGCCACAGCACCTCATAAATCCATCTTCTTTAGAGCGCCCGTCTCTCTCACAGGGCCGAGAAACACCCTCAAGGCCCCCCGAAAAGAGAGGAGTGGTCTTTCACCCTTCAACTTCAATCAAAGGTTGCCGAGCCAATGGAGCGTGAGAAGAACTTTTGAAGTATTTTTCTGAGAGTGTAGCAGCGAAGAATTGACCACAGAACACCTGTCACAGTAAATCATCGGGCTTGTAGATCACATATTCCAGCCAGTGAAGTTTACCTTTCTCCTGAGGATGCTACAGTCGGATGCGGTTAGCGTATCGCGCGATGACATCCTCCAGACTAATCCCGAGGAATTGTTGAGGGATGCGAATATGAAAGCCCCCCCCCCTCACCTCTGGTGTATAACGTCAGAACAATAGTGTTAGTCCAGGGAAAACGCTGAGCGACTTAAATAAGGGAAGCCCAAAAAACTTTCTGCTGCTCGATATGTTCATTTTATTTTACTTTACTCCAGAGTGTTAGATTATTGAAATGCCCTCCACTCTGGTCTCTCCCAGTAGGCTGCGGGTCTGCTGCACAGACTAAAACATAAATCGCTGAGCACATCACCCCCGTGCTTAGACCTTTACATTGGCTCCCTCTAAGCCTCCTGAATTTACTTAAAGATTGCACTTCTGGTTTAGAAAGCATCGAATGACCTGGCTCCACAATGCATCCCTCACTTGCTCGCTGTTTAGCAGCCGCGGACCTCTCTGGTCGTCCGGTGGGGGGAATTTTCGTTGTTCCAAGAATGGAATCAAAATCTGGCGGAGCTGCTTTTAGTCGCTCTGCCCCGAAACCGTGGAACAGCCTGCCAGATGACCTGAGATGTGCCCCTAATCTTATCAATTTAAGGAGTCGGTGCAAAACATTTCTCTTCTGCCAGGCTTTTTATTAGTTTTTATCCAAAGCCCCTGTGTAAATGTGTGTGTGTGTGAGAGAGAGAGAGAGAGAAAGAGCGCATGCATAGCTTTGCACTTTGTTGTTGTTGTTGGTTGTGCGAGTGTGTGTGTTTTTTGGCGGCTCAGAGGCGGGTGGTTTAATCTTGTGTCACGCATTTTGGACTCAGTATTTTACATTGGCGGTGTCGTGTTTCATGTGAATCGCAGCAAATCTAACCTTTTTACGAATGCAGAAGGCGTGCACAAAATACGTGGAACGGCTGACAATAGAGCGTCAGTAAAGTGTATTACCCATGGATTAACGCCAAAGGTGTGAATTGTGCAAGCTTACTTTAGAAATACACTCGCCGGCTTTCTTATTGGGAGCTAGATGAGAGGATGCTGCTCACATACGTGGCCCTCAAGGATGACGCTACAGCCAACAGCCCACAAGCTTAGCTTTATGGGGAAAATGATGCCAGCACCTCCGAAGGTCTCTAATTAACATTAATAAAAATTTTAAAAAAGTATAAATATGACAAGTAGCAATTTTATTGACTATTTCATGGCTGGGAGTCGTGACTTCCTGTAATGTTTTCCCCTGCTTCTGGTCTTTATGTTGGGCTAAACTAATCAGTTACTGGCTGTTGGCAACATTCAAGTTATTGCTTTAATGGTTCAGTACGCTTGAAACAAATCACGACATAGAGCAGTCACAGTTCAAACGTGGGAAGAATATGTTTGATCTGGTTGTACTAAGTTCATTCTGCCTGACTCATTGTATACACCTTAGGCTGTTGTTGTTGTGATGAACACGTAACCGCGAGACCAAACCACCCGGACAGTAAAGTGTCGACGCGTCCTGAACTCAGCATCAACAAACACAGATTGTGGGTAAAGAAAAGGCTGTTTACCTGCAGCTGAACTATAGCACACAAGCCCCTAGCGTTATTTATCCCGATTCAAACTGTTAATAAAAAGAGTGCACACAAAAAATAACAGTAAAGGGTGCAAGTATAAAAATATCAATAACAAATATCTTGAATCTACAGAATGAAATGTCACTCGTGTGAGGCAGTGGAGGCACAAAGTTATTTCGTATTTTAAGGTAGGCTGTGTGGGTCACATTTAAATTAATTTAAACAAAAAGCATGCTGGTTCGAATGTATTTAAGGAAAGTGGTCAGACTGTCGGTTTTTCAGAAGCCCTCGCATCAACCTCCAGTCAGATGTTAGGAAGATGTGGACATATGAATTATCTTGCTGTTGTCTTTTTCTCGAAATGCCGTCCATGTAGCTGTTTTAGGGAGTTTTTTTTTTTTTTTTTGTCTACGGTCATTATTTGTGGTGTTTCTGTTATTTTGTCCTCCTCCAGAATGTGGACAGACTGTGCTGCAGGTTTCAGTCTGCTCAAGAATTATAAAGTTGTTATTCCCAATTTTGAAAAACACAGACAGCCACTGGGGCTTTGTCACTGCGGGCGCACACAAATCCATATGCATGGGTGCTCGCACACACACACACACACACACACACACACACACACACCACACACACACACCATATGGCCATACACTGTTCACAGCAACGTGGCACTAAACTTTGTCTTGCCACCATATAACTAATTACATTTTTTGACAGCTCAAGTATGGTGAGTAAACTGAAGTGTAGGACTAAAAAAACATAACTGAAATGTTGTTAAATGACAAAGGAGAACTTGTGGAATAGACTTGAAACACCGATGCAGTCTCACAACAAGTTGTCCAGCACAAAAGGCCTTTAATGCTCCTTTACCTCCACACTCAAGTGGAACCATTTGTGATTATTCATGTTTTTTTTAGCTGATGTTATAAAGCTGATTGATAAGGACAGCAGGGCCAAAATGAAGACTAAAAGTTTATTTTTTGGAAACATCTGCTGGGTCCTGATTGATTCCCAGGATCAGCATAACCATAATGAGATCCCTTCCATCACCTATCTGATTGATTTAAACAACACGGTCGAGCACTTCCTTCCTGGCCAGTGCTCATTTAAAACAGATGGAATCACCCCTTTTTGGCAGGGACCTTGGAACAGGCCAAGCTATTAAACAAGTGAAAGTATGTATACATTATAATAGTCTACTGGGATTGGGGTTTTTTTTTTTAGTCCCCACAAGGAGCCATTGATCACTTGTCAAAGACAGAAGAGGATATACAGTAGATGTCTGGAGGTCATCTGATCTGAGAGCACCCGTCAGGTAAAGCGCTGATCTTTCCTGGAAACCGAAAGCACAGAATGAGTACTCCACACGGCAAGCTCGCTCTTTTCAAATGGCATCAGACAAACTACTTAAAGGAGATTACATCATGTTCATGGTTGGACTAATTGGCAGGTGCATCAAAAACAACAAGAGGCACCACACATGACTGAGAGACCGCCGACTAACTACAAGATGCCAAAAGATTCCAATTCAAAGCAGTTTCACAGAACTGGAATCAATTTTATGAAGTTTTCAGTCACAGCAAACCTAAAAGAATAACTAAAGAGTCAGGACAAGTTTGAAAAACATTCACTTCTGTGGCGTAATTATCACTAATTAAGTCATGAGGGGAAAAAAAATCACTTTGAACATTATCTCTTTTTTAACATAAAAGTCTGCGCAAGCACTATGCCATTAGGAAATGCACAGATAAAGGCACTTGAGCAGTCAGCAAGACGCCTCACAGAGTCTGCCAGAATCTCCCTCTGGGTGCAAGCTATCTTGTAGTGCTGCAGCCAAAGCAGTGTGATTGAGCAGGGCAGCTCAATGAATGCAGATATATTTACTCAGAGTGTTGCTCTGGGAAACATCAATCCAATAGGCGTCGTTTCTCCAAAGTTGGGGGGGTCATTGATCCACAAAACATGCTAAATGATTTAAGAGTAAGCATTTCTCCAGCAGCACTTATGCACCAGCGAAAGGGCAACGCTTGTAAAGAAGGAGAAACCAAGTTTATGTGTGTTTTTTTTAAAGAAAAAAAACCAGGACATGCTCTATTGGATGCAAAACAGAAACCAAGGAAGGATTTACGCTGTAGATCATCAGGCTGTCCCAAAGTGCCGTTTAAAGCCTCGTGGCAAGCTCAACCTTAAATAACTCTGCTGAGATCACGTGTGATCATACAGTAAGCTGCGATAAAAATGTGCCATGTTTCGCTACTTAACTGCCTCCAATAATCCGGTATGACCCCTAGTCAAAGTTATTAGTATTAGCTCAACATAATAATAAAAGATATTGTTGTGAAAAGAGGCCATGTAGAAGCTGCTTTGGGCTGAATGACTAAAATAAAAATACTGGCAACTGTGCTGTAGAAGCTCATGAGCCGGAGATGGAAAATCAATATCAAGTGAACGTTACAAAGAGTTTTGAGTTTTATTTCCTACGCTGCTGAGGGCACTTAAACTGATTACTTGCTATATTAAAATGCCGCGCGACAGGACACATAAGGGGGTGCATAAAGACATTTCAGCAGCCACCCTACATGCGCGAGTTGTTGTGTTGCAGCCGGCTGAATGATACATTGTTTCGGGTGGGTAGTTCACCGTCTGCCAGGTACTCTGTGATTCAAATCAACCCAACTGGAAACGCGCGCCCTCTGTGACGTCAGATACGGCATCACACCGTGAGGCTTTGTTTGAACTGTTTGATTAATGTGGTTGATCTCACATTTTGTTGTTCTGCAGTTTCTGTAGTGTAACCACCCAGCTGTGCTGCTATAAGGAGTATTGCTGCCCCCCACAGTCTATACCACACAGATCAAGGAGCTGGCATCATGTAAAAAAAATAAACCAAACATCAACAAACAAAAAAACACAGGTAGGTTGCTTTTACTCGTGATTAAAAGGTGCAGTCTACAGATGAAGATCAGTTTGCCGGGCACGAGGAGCGCTGACTGTGAAAGCAGTCTGTATAATATCTTCCGCGGCTCTGAAGAGTTTTGAAAGCTGAGGCAACCCTGCTGATGTCATTAAGGTTGACTCGGCCTGCGCTGCAAGTTCCTAACAGGAAGCAGCTTGAAACCTGAAAGATGTGGACTTTAGTGAGGCAGGGAGGGTCTAATGAAAGAACCGCATATCGAGATGCAGTGAAGGAAGCGAAGGGAGGATTCAGTGTTTTTGCAGCTTCAGCCATACCAGGGACTGAAAGTCAGGATGTCTCCGCCTCTGCTGCTTTGATTTAAAAAAAAAAAAAAAAAAATCCGTCTCTCATGAGT
Source organism: Amniataba percoides (assembly GCA_037176925.1). NCBI lineage: Eukaryota > Metazoa > Chordata > Actinopteri > Centrarchiformes > Terapontidae > Amniataba > Amniataba percoides. Next base: position 14,860,592 of record JBAJHX010000051.1, on the reverse strand, counting down.
TCACGAAGTTTATGGAAGTGCATTGCCAAACCGCTGGAGTATCGCTGTAAGAACATTGAGTTCTTACACTTAATTAAAACAACTTCAGAAAATGCTTCCAATTTCCTTCATGGCTGAACTACCATGAATCTAAATGGAGCACTAGGAACACTTTCCCACACAGGCCGACAGTGCTGAGATGTATACTCTCTGATATATGTAATATTTTGTATACTGCCAAATGCCACATTAGCAAAGACACCGGAAGAAACTGAAGACGCAGCAGCGTGCAGCTATTCTTTTCAGGGTTAATGCCCTTGAAGAGTCGTTTTGACACGTGCAGTCAGAAGCTCCTGCAGCATTTCATCTAGTTTACCTAAACTGGAAGAAGTAAACGGCTCCTGCTGTTTTTTTTTAAATATACACTTATTAGAATACACAGTGCTTATTTCAATGCACTCCACTTTATTCCCAACATGACTTCATAATACCACAATTACGCCATCATACTTGTATAAAAAGAGCCGTTTTATTGTAGCAAAATTTAAAATAAAGAGATCACGTTGCATTTTTGTCCTCAGCTCTTTCCTTTCACAGCAAAGAGTAACGGTGCTGGCAATGGAAACATTAACAATACTTCTATTTTAATGGTTAATTAGCGGGATGATAAAGTCTGTATGAAGTGACACTTCAGCACTTCACTCAGCAGTTCTCCTGCATCACTTCTCATTTCCCCAGGCTGCCGCTGAGAACAGGTAATCTGCTAAATCAGTTTGGCTAATTAGCCTCATAAAGATCTGGAAACCTGAAAAAAAAAGACAGAAAAGACTATAATATCTGAGATTTCAAATGCTCCAGTATTTTTAGATTGCGGTGCCCATGCTGCAGCAATGTTCAGTAATACAAATCAATTCTGAGAAACCGTCATGTGTAAAATGTAACGATGGTGAGAGGTCCTCATCCTTTAATGCGAACAAGGCGACGGCATGTCTGCACAGAACCCAGCGCATCCCTTTCACTTCCCCTCTCAGCTAAGTTGTTATGCAAGTGTTCAGCTCAGACACTTGCTCATTCACAATTCATGCTCATTGCTCATACACATACTCGCACACACACACACACAGACACACACCCAAATCTCTCCGCTCCCTCCCTGCCCACCGCCCCCCACCAGAAGCTCCCACACACTGTAATTTTCAGTCCCACAACACAAAATGTGTCTTCATCATTCCACTTTGCACTCCGCTAATGGTTTGTGCCTCCCGGTATATGTGAGGCTCCGTGTCACTTCCAGGGCAGCCTGTCATTTATTCAGCAGAAGACATTTTGGGCGCTCTTTGCAATGTTCCTCCTCTGGCCTTGTTATCCTCTCCACTGTAGGAACAAGAGGAAACCGACGTGTTGCGGCAGGGTGAGTGGAGCAAACGTAAGCAATGCGTGAGACCAGTGAGTCCAGTGCGGCAAAAGCCAATCTCGCATAATGGTAGTAGTTATCTAATCAGAGCACTGCTCTCTAGTCACTGTCTGATTGCCTTCAAATTGCTTTAGTCTCCAACAGAGCGTCGTGCAGAACACAGTATGGACAATTTGAATGCCATTATTTAGATGCAGGCGCCCAGGGTAGCAGAAGTGATGTCCTTATTAATGTCCCCGCTCGGTGTCAGCATTTTAGTCAGTTCCCACACATTGGCAGTCAACAAACTGTAAAGTGAAAGAGAGCCTCGGCACTGCGAGAAGCAAATTAAAACGCAGTGTGAGCGGTGGCCAGCCATCCTAATTAGCCCATTTGGTTTAACACGCCTGAAAACGATGCTCGCGTTTTTGCTTTTGTGGTGTAAATGCAACATTTCAGAGAAAGGGAACATCAAGAAAAAAATAAAATCAACACCTGCCGAGTCACGCTGGGTCAACGCTGTTGTTACACGGGAGAGAAGTTTGTTGTCTCCCAGGAATCTGTGAGAAAACACACAGAGAAGAAGGCTCGGAGACCAGCAGATGCACGTCGGGGGAATAGGAGTCGTCTTTTGATGTCCGTGTTAAGAGGTGCAGAGATAATAATCCACTTTGGGACTCGGGAGCGGCTAAACATTTTCTCCGACATCATTATATTATGAGTTCCAGGTGACGGGCAGAGCTGGGAAAAAAAAACCTGTTGTGTGGCTCTCTGAGACAAAAATGACAGTGACAGTGAAGTTTCACCATGAGGGAAATTATATGTAGAGGAGACCATTTCTAGAAAAGAAAAAAAACTCAAGAAAGTTTACACTTTTGTCAAGATAAGATAATAATAAAAAATATGATAAAATGAACTGTCAAATTAGTGTTGCTGGTCTTAATTTCTGCTTCCACACATGTCAAGCTTTTCATTGTTGTTTCCAATGACAGCAGCAGATCTATCCCTCAAGAGTCACGATCATTTTTTCTCCTACAGGTCCTTATTTTAGTTCAGAGTTAGGCCAATGCAGTGTTCACACTTTTTTTGGACACTTTTTTTCTGTCACATTCTGTCAGCCAGCTAATCAACGCTAACTCAGCGAGGTGGCTGAAAATAGACCCTTTTTTATTTTGCCTTTGTTGGGGCTGCATGCCTCAAGTTAAATATCTTACAGTTAGTTCAAACAAAAGACAATCTACATCACAATTTGATGTGGAGAGATACATAGTCAAAATGATTTTTGGATTTTTGCTGTATCATAATTTAGCCTCTCTTGATTCTTAATTCTACACTTTATATTTTTTGGGGTGGACCCGAATGCAGACAGCGCAGAGGTAGAGTTGATGTGAAAACTTTATTGCGGCTCAGTGGTCAGAACAGGAAGGTACAGGAACACACGGCGGCAAAATACAGAAACTAATAACGTAAAACAGCAATGAGTTCATAATCCACCCTATATATAGTCTATTATGAACAAGAGAAAGTAATCAGGGAGGAACAGAATAACCAAAGAGGAGGCAGCCATAGTAAAGCAGGAAGTAAAGCGACGGACGTGAGGAGAGACACAAATTCAAAATAAAACAGGAAGTCTGCATGGTGACTGGAAACTGACAACTATGAGAATAAGATCATGAGAAACTACAAACACAGAACACAAGAGATAAAAAGGAGGAAACAAGACACAAGGACCACGACAGGCGGCGATCAGCTTCGACTGCTTTGAAATGAAATCAGAGGAAAGCCTCGCCTGTGCGTCACCTGTGTCGGCCCACAGCCGCTTTAACATCTCCAAATCACCCGCAACACTCCGCTCCATCCTTTCACTTAGTTTTTCCAGAGACGTAGCCTATCGACTGGTACCCAGGCCGCGACCTTTAAGTCAGACTCGCAGCACTAATTAATCTTAGCAGACACGCTCGGAGGTTGAACAGGCGGCCTTCCTCGCCGAAAAATGCGCCTCTCTCCAGGAGGAAACACTGAAGCCCTCTGTACATATTCCAACGGCAAACGCATGAATGCAATACTCCCTGAGCTGAGAGCTTTAAGGAGAGGTTGAACTGATAATAAAGATTTAAATAAATGTCGGGGAGAACCTGTGCACTATCTCAGGGATATAATATCACCGGGAACAGTCGGCGGAGAAATTCATGAGACAAATATTTGCACCGAAAGATAAAAGTAAAGAGCCAGGGATTTGAGTCCCACACCTCGCTGAGCACTGCTGGTTTGGTATTCATTTCCCAGCTGGATGGAAGCAGAATTTAGTGGACACATAGATTATTCATCTGCGACTCCGGCGCAACCACTTACAGCCCTGTATCTCAACAAGAAAGTCAAACCGACTACAACCGGCGCGCTGATTGATGGCGAGCTTGAGATATTTATGAGGCAGGCACACTGTCCTACAACATGACGGCACATCTGCTTTAAACCAGGAGGTCCGATTCTGCCTCGAACCGCCACTGATGAGCACTGCCTCTCCTCTCGCATATGGAAAAGACAGACTTATTGGAATGAATTGTTACTGACAGTCTCTTTTTAAATAGATTTTATTATATATTTATAGGATTGGCAGAAAAAAACATAGCATTCACCCAATTCCATCTCTGATGTGATCTGGGCATTCTTAAGTGAGTGACTGAGCGTGAGTGAGTGACAGAGTTGAAACACGGATGAAAAACTGATAGCTGGGAAACGGCTGAAAATGAAAAAAAGAAGCAGCAGCTCGGAGGCCGTTTCGCTCTTCCCCTCCCGCTCGCGCTTGTTGTCCTCTCTGCTTGGAATGCAGCAAAGCATTTTCAGTGAGTTACCATAGAGATGATTATTGCGGTTGCTGTTGTGAAGAATTTGGCTCAAAACCTCAGGGACAGTAACAGCATGGCAGATATGCAGAGCAAAGGAGGGAAGATAAATAAAGAGACATACTTGAGAGCGACTATGCGGAGGGTTTCTAGGGTCAAGAACATCAAGGACAGCCGGCTTTCTCTCTACAAGAATTCAAAATTGTATTAATATTAATTTGCTTTTTTCGGGAGGGGAGGGTGGCGGAGAATGTTCACACTTCTTTCCTCAAGTATTTGGTATATTTATTTTTACAAGAAGCTCCATCAAACAAAAGTATCCACGCAAGGGTCACGTTGGGCCTCGGAGGGCTTGTTACCACTTTTGTCCCGGTGCCCTTGAGTGAGACACTTAACTCCACCACCTCCACCGGAGCCGCTCGGTGGTCAACAGTCGAAGTCTGCGGCTGCACTGAGCTGCTCCGGGGCGTGAATGTGTGCAACTGTACCATGAATGTTAAGCAGGCCGCGGCTGGAAAAAGAGCAAGCATGCTCAGCTGACTTTCCCCAAGATAAATAAGAATGAAAAAGAGCAGAAATCCGAGGCTGTGTATTTTGAAGCCATGTCATTTTCAGGACGGCGAGCTGTGAGTCAAAGGTTAGGGCCCACAAAACCAGCCTGAATATAGAGAGAAAGTTTTCACAAGTGGGATACAAAAACAAAAAGACCTTTGCTACATACATATATATGTGTGTGTGTGTGTGTGCGTGTGTGTATGCCTTTCTTAAAAAACAGCATTTTATATGTATTTTGGGATGTATTTACTGCATTCATTGATTTGCATTTTCCTCAATTTACCTTTAGATATACATTGATGTTACCTAGACGAAACTCAACTATTATTATTATTATTATTATTATTATTATTATCTATTTTGGGGGGGGGTTGCAAAGTATACCAATGAAACTGTGACGTTTTTTGTACAAATTTGATCTTGCATCCAAACTTTTGGCCTGTAGCGTGTGTGTATGTGTATATATGTGTGTACATAGGCAATACATGTGCACGTTAGCTTGTCCATGTTCACGTTAGTTGTCCTTGGTTTGGCATTGTTTTGGTGCCACAAGCAACCAGAGCTGAGCTGCTCGTACGCGCGAACATACTTGGACAATAAAGCTGATTCTGCCTCGAGCCTTTATGCTAAGCTAGGCGCCTCAACCGATTCATACTTACATACAGATGGTATCAATCTTGTCATCCGGCCAGCTGGTGTCGTGCTATTGGAGAGATAATAAATACAAAGTACATTTAATCACCTACCACAAACCGAATGAAACAGATTGAATCTGAGCGTTTTTTGGGGGGACACCCAGCCGTGGGCCAGTTCCTCATTTGGTAATCGAGCGTTGGTTATAGCTAAATGAAGGAAAACTATACAGTGGGAGACTGTAATGAAGGAACAACTCCACTTTATCTAATTATTAGAATTTTTGGAGCTACAAACTGCCATAAGCGGAATAGTTTTTTTTTTTTCATTTAACATTCTGCGTCATGATTGCTGCGTCAGTTTTTACTCAGGTACGCTCAGCTGTTAAAAGACTCCCTGTGGGATCTTAAGGCCAGTGAAAGCGCTCCAATTTTCTTCCCTTTGTTGGCATCAAACGCGTGACCTTTAAATCACAGGAGACCGGCTCTCTCGCCTTTTTTCCAAAGTGTTGTTAAACAGGAGCCGTTTCCTCCTCGGATTTTTGTCTACCTATCGGCCTGCCTATAGAGACTCCCTGCCGTACCTACGCTGGCACTAAATCTGATAAAGGCGCAACATAGAGAAAAGTTTAAATTGTGTTAAGTCTGACATATCTGGATCTGTTGTGTTCGCTCGAGGTGTGATGGATGGGCGGCAGAGGAGAGGTACTCCACAGCAGCCTGCTACGAGGCGCTGAAAGAGCTGCAGGAGGAGATCGCTGCCTTTCTGACGAGAGTCTCGGGCTCTCGGGGAGCCATTATGCGTTCTTCAATCTTCCTCTTATTGAAAGCACAGGTAAGCTTACCTATGCGCCGCGAGGAACACGATCAATACATCAATCACGAGAAGGTCCCGGCTTGACACGGCCTTTACCAGCAATCATCCTCTTCACTCATCCTTTAAGTGCAGCAGAAGTTACAATATCTTTATCATCGGTGGGGACTGTGTTTACGAAGGGGCAGAGGAGGAGGGCGGCCCGAAAGGGACGAGGTCAGCTGTAAATGTTCACAAAGCGGCGGATCGATAAAAGCGCGACGCGTTCGAGGAGCATTTTTCTGCAGAAGTTCCCGTCCCGATCCCATCTGGCTGAGCTCTGTTAAAGTCTTAATCCACTCCGTGATGTGCCTCATGTTCTGCGGCATCTCCAGTCCTAAGGCAACGCCAGGAGGTGCTCATCACGACGCGTAACGAGGTACATCCATCCTCCGGCTGCAGACAAACAAAGCGGCGCGTAAACTGAAATTTAAACCAACATTAAAGGATCAGAGGAAGTTAAATTCCTTCATTATTCAGCCCGTAACCTCGGCTTAAAGCACGTAAGCCTCTGCAGAGACGTTTCCACAACGTGAACAGGGGGAGACGGGTAAGTGTTGGCGTGAATAAAGATCAGTGTAGCATTTAAAGTGAAACGATGGCGAGGCTCACGCGAGAGAAAGCGCGCCGCTCTCGTGAAGGCCTGACTCTGCTCTTCAGATTTCACATTCTCGTCTGTCCCGGTCCCTTTTTTTTTTTCTTTTTTTTTTTTTTTTTGTAAACACCATTTGTGGCTGACAAGCGAACTAAAGGCCCCCTCCATGTCCATATCGCAAAATGTAACTCCTGCACATCAAAACCAATCTCTCCTCGGGATTAGCCCGCACACCGCTGTCTTTCCCACTGGGAGGGATCCTGATGAGCAGCCGCAGCACCAACTGGTTGGACATGATAACCCAGCATGCCAGCGCGCTATTACTGTCATTATATGGCCACCAAAGGAGATGCATGTAAACTCGTTCCTTCTTTTTTTTCCCCCACACCTTTTCTTTTCCCTCTGCAAGGTAAATCTACAGTCCCGCTTTGTAATATGACAAAGAGTTTATATGTTCTACTTGGTGCCTTTTTTACTTTTTTAGTTTTTTTTACAGTAGTAATACAAGACAAACGGAACACAGGCTGATATAAATAGGTTGAAAAAACTGGCTGAATTTGGTGTTTACTCTCAGTTTTCTCACTTTAATGAAGGATCACAGGTTTCACATGTTCTAAAAGGCATCAGGAACATTATGTGCAATTATGAATGCTCATACTGTAGGTCATTAATTGTTGTTAAAGGGTTATTAACAAAGTCTGCAGTTGTAAATGTTAATAGGATGTTAATAAATGGATTTTGGTGTACAACCTTTTATCCCTATGTTAAAGGCTGTGAAAGTGTATTTTATCAGCTTCTCACTCTGAGCAGTGAACACACAGATTCCTGTCAAAGTTGGGTTGTGTCAGTGATTTATGTATTTTTCCCTGTGTGTGTGTGTGTGTGTGTTTGTGTGTGTGTTTGTGCACCAACCAGGATCTGTGATATGATTACACAGTAATACTTTGATTATTTATTTGGTTTCTAATGTTTAATGGTACAAATATTCTATCTACATTTTATTTTATTTATTGATTTATTTTATTTAATTTCTTTTACAGTTTGGGTTTTACGTGATGTACTGTCTTATGCATCATTTTGATCAGTTATGACAACACTGGACTCACCACAATAAAAAAAAAAAAAAAAAAAAGCTGTGCCAGATTTTTTATCATTGAATTTAAAGACAATGTAAGCAAACCTGTCAGATGGATAGTTTACAGACTGATTTACATCCATGGCCCGTTGTGTTTGTTGAATTTACGGGTTTCTGATCAATGGCAAAGTTACAGTGCGTTACAGTGACTTTGGTGAGTACAAAATGATGATGACAGTAATAAGTCAGATTCTAATGGCCATGAAAATACAACTAAAGTTGTAATAAAACCAATTTTTTTTAACTGGTGAACTTTTGGTGGATTTGTTGACTCACAATGTTTCTGCAAGCTAAGCTAACTGGCCGAGGCGCCACATTTACTGGAAATGACAGAAGGCAAATAAGCAAACTATTCCCTTAAGTATTGTTAATGGCTTACAACAGAGGTATGAAGCACTGCTTACTGATTTATTAACCATTAATAAATAATTGATTACAATGTTGGATGGTAATATGAAAATAAACATTAAAGCAATAAGAAAAAGTGTATGAATTATTTATTTAAATAAACACAAGGCCGCTCTGTTCACTTTTGTCACTGAACGGATGCCAGTAATATGAATGAATTTATCGCGACACTGTGTGAATTATGTCCTGTGCTTCCCCATCATCATAAGCCAGACAAAAAAAATCTTTTCTGTCTGAAGAAGAAACCAATCCACAGCTGACTTTGGAAAAAAAAAAAAAGAAAGAAAAAAAAATCAAGAGAATGGGGCTCTGTTCCAAGATCCCCATACATCCGCTCCTCTGTCCTCGTTCTTGCCCTCAATTCCCAAAGCAATCTAAAGTCAGCGGTTCTATTAAAACAATACTGCCTCATGCAAATTGCTACTGTCAAGCCCCTTGGTTTTATTTCTCATCCTTACTGCTGCTCTAAGATGCTTTAATGGAGATTGTGCCAACCAGACTTTGCGGCATCAGGTAGGATCAATGGTATCAATGAAACAATCTGACAATGATCGCCGGCTCTTTCGGCCTAAAAAGAGCAACGCGTGAAACTGAATGGACGAGCACTTCATCGGGGGCTGCCGCCAACAAACTGGGTAATTACAAACAGGGGCCACAAATCTAACCGGCACCTGTAAAGCCTCCAGATTGCACAAGTTTTTAGTACAGCGACATAATTATCCTAATTGGCAGGTGGCAGCCTGGGCCATTGTTACATTTCAGTTGTATTGTTAATGATCTGCCCGTACACAGCATGTTAGCTCCTACTCATCCCCGAACACAGCGTGGAAATTTAGGACGGAAAAAAAGAAAAGAAAAAAAAAAGCTCTAGCCTCTTAACATAAGATGTATCTTGTCTGTTTCATTAGCAACTATTTAATTAAATGACTGATTTACATGCTGGGCACTGTGGCAGTGCTCAACCTCTCCTCACATACATTAGTCATAAGGTGTTGCAGTGTGTGTGAGGGCACTTGCAGAGTACCCTGTTGAGTTCATTAGGACTGCCGTCTGCTCCGAGGAATACTCTTGTTTCTCCAACTCAGACGATTGACTCGGCTGAAATCTGCGCTGTCTCCGTAATGAGGCCTTTGCTGTGGGTCCGTGGGTGGGTCGCAGCCTATTCACGGCTTTATGAGTAAAGTTAACTCTCTTTCTCTGCCAGAGTAAATTGTCGGCTCAAGGTCTTCAGTTCTTTAGGCCAAAAAGGACGACATCAGAGATGAATACACCCATCATCGACGCTGCGTTATTGGCGAAGTCGAAGGCCGAAAGTGGTGATGAGGAAAAAACAACTTTCACTGATAACTCGCTGTGAGATTTTAAACGAGACCGAGAGCACTTAACTCCAAACCAATTAAATGTTATATGACCTTAAAAAGGTATTCATCAGAAGCACAAACGTTATTCTTTGCCGTCTTAATGTGGTGGCAGTTCTTACTCAGTGACACGCGTCCTTTTAAAGAAATGAGCTTAATCTCTTTGCTTTTGTGCAAAACAGAATAAAACCTTGCTCGTGTGT
>JBAJHX010000051.1:14808526-14850538 GCA_037176925.1 Amniataba percoides | reverse complement strand
TATTTTGAGTGATCCCATTTGTCCTACCTCCTTGTTCATGGAGAGATTATAATTACACATTTCCAACTTGAAAACAGCGTTCGTCATCCAAGCTGTGATTTTGCTTGGATTCCTCTGACTCTGTACTTGTTAAAACAAATATTGTTTTGATACGTCACGTCGTGGTTTCCAGTTTCATGGGTATGATGCAGTGATGTTAACAGTTATGTTAACAGCAATAAATATACAATTTTATCAAGTAACTATTGTAACACTCAATAATATGTTATAAATGTATGAAGAGGAAACCCCAGTTACTACTAGAGTGTTTCCTGTGGAACGTCGACCAAAGATGCTTTTTTTTTAACATTTCGATTTTTGTTCAGACTTACAGGGGGTTGCAACATTGTGTTTTTTAAAAAAAAAAAAAAGAAACCAACAACAAAGAAATGGATCTGTCGGTCAATAAACCATCTTGCGTTAGATGACTGCTCTTCATTCTCCAGCCCTGCATGTTCTGTTTACCTGCCTGGTCTGTTTTTCGTCATCTTGGAAAGGCAAGACACTCCAGACTACACCGGATGACTGAAAGATAAGTCCAGAGTGTTCAAGGGCGACTGTGTGTGAGGTTTGGCAGGTGGTAAGCAGCGGGCCAGACCACTGAGAGTCACACGATGGTAGATGCACTTTTGAAACTTGCAATGCATTGATTTTTATCTATAATCAGCACAGGTGCTTTCAGTATATATTACTGCAATGTTTCAATACAGTTCTGTCTAAAATGTGATATGACATAAACAGAAATGTTATACTAACGGTAGACAGTATGCAGTGTGCACAGACTCTTATAGTTTACTGCAAACTTTATTGCAGCAAATGAACAGAAATCAATGCAGTTTTCCTTTTTTACTTTTAACAGGTGGTGATTCTAGATGTTCCCTAGTGGATGTCGGTGGATGCAATTTAGACCTCACAGTCTTCATAAAGATGTTTCACCGCCATCCGTAAGTCGCTTTAATGTTCTGCAGATGTGAGCAGCTCCTCCGTTATCTTTCGGCACCGCATCGCGGGACAACAGTGTTGAAAAGTACACACAAAAAAGAGGGAATTTGGAAAGCACGAGACTTTTTCTTGATAATAATGAATTCAGTCCCTTTTCCAGTGTCAACACATTATACGCTCATCAGCTGCTAAATGATGTTATTAGGTACTGAATTAGGGCAAACCACATTTGTAACTTTTAAACATCAAATGCTGCAAAAATTAGCTAACATTTAGTAGATATGTTGTCATGCTTTGATTTACGGAGGTGAAGTCTCAAAGGCTGTGCGACACATCAAGTCGGGGATTTCATGACCTCCTTCATCACCAATAACATGACAGTTCTCATTTTATATTTATTTTCCTCTGCCAGGAAATTAATGTTAAGATGTTTTGTGTGGCTCAAAGTTTGATGAAAAACTACTTCATTCACCTTTGTATTCATGTGGCGCCGTGTCAAACCAACTTCATTTTTGTTCAACCTGTAGCTTCACAACCAATGAAAACCGTCATTCATTTCCAGTTCTTTAAGACGAGGTGGGTGACTTGGTTATAGTTTCTTTTTGTACCTGCAATTAACTGCACTAAAACTGTGTAAAGTGGGAAAAAAAAACTGCTGCTAAACAGCACCAGAAGGCAAATATCTTACACAGGAGTGAGACCAAAGCAGAATTCAGCTTGGCAACTTCAGTGTGAGAGGGAACTTCTGAGCCTCTAAACAAATAAGCTTCCTGTTCCACTGTCAGTCATTATGTTAATTCGCTAATGCAGATTAAAAAGTAATTGTTAACAACGTGTACACAGAATAATCTGCCTTGGCTGACTGCTGTGGAGCAGATAAGAATAGGCTGTAGAGATGTCCAGTGTAGGGCATTATATGCTTCATTACACACTTTTGTTCCTGCTGTGTTTATTTAAAACGATTCGGTAGGAGCTGCACCAACTGTAACCTTATCTCTCCCCCTTTCATTTTCCTCCACTCGCATTGTGTTTTCACATTGTGTGCAGCATTGAGGTGTGAATTTAACCTATAGCTCTTCGTGGGAACTTGGAGGTTTGCCTTAATTAGAGGCTAAACTGAAACTTCGCTCTGAATATTCGCAGGCTGCGTTTGCAACCTGAGGTTCTTTCCAATTCACAGTTGTTGGTTGTTTTTTTTTTTGACTTTATGTGAAACTTTAAGTGGCTGAGTGTCAAGTACAACACCTACACATTACCTGACAGGTGAAATAGCTGTGAGGCTTCATCATAAAATGCACGTTTTGCGCGAGAAAGCAGACATTTCTTTGCAATCACAGACTAATTAATTTGAAAACAAAGTAGTAAAGCAGTAAAAGATTTTTTTGCATTTAAGAAATAAGAAGTAGTGAGACAAATAATGAAAGGCCTGGTCACACCAGGTAAATGGCTTCGCTAGTTGGTGAGCTGACCATCAAAATGCAGACACTTATTTAAAGTATCTCCTAATAACTGAGCTACCGAACTCAAATGGCTTCTTCCCTTTTTCCCTGTTCTAAGTTGTTTTCTCCTCCGTGGCATTTTGCTCTTAGGACTGAACATTATTTCATCCATTAAAGAGTTTTTAGGGTGAGCATTAAGCGAAATAAAAGTGTTGCTGTTGTGTTAGCGAACAAAAAGGGACAGCAAGTTCACACTTTTCTTCTAGACTTCGCTTCCTTCTGTGTTGAGCACTTTACACTCCAACAGAGGTTAAATAAAAATGGATGGTGAGTCACAGTTAATAAACAACAATACCTTCCCCAAGTTTGACCTCTCTGTTCCCTCAAAGATCAGCTCTGGTGAGACGGCTTGCCGACCCTGAGAAGCGCAAGTTTGTAAAGTCGTTTTCATTTCAATGGATGCAATTTTATTATTTTAAAAAGCCAATGTGACGTCTACTTTGTTACTGATTAATGTGACTGGTCTATTAACGATTAGTGCTCTTCTAATTGTACTGAAGTGCGATTAAAACCATATGCTGTGATTTCACACGTCAACCAAAGTAACTCTAATATCTACGGTATGGAGGCACCTTCATCTCATCTCCCCTCCTCGTAATTGATTCCTAGCTTACAACATGTATCTGACACAGGTAGCACTGAAAAACTTGTAAACATCACGCCCCCTCAACATGTGCTACCTTTCGTGCGTCGCCCTACTCCCACCCCCCCCAAACTGTTCTCTTGCATGTATGTAGTTTTACACTCATGTCGCTCCTATAATGAGACCACGTGTTTGTTGAAGGCTCGGTGCGAAAATATAGAAACAACACATCAAGAAAATGATATGAGAAATATTTCTTATTCAGGTGGACAGCCAGTGAAATGAGTGATGGAATATGTATTACAGCAGGAGAATAACAAAACGAATCAGATCACCAAGGTTACCATGGCATCCTTCCTTCAGCTGTCGACATTGTGCGTGGAGGAAGAAAAAAAACATCTATAAAGCTTTTACACTGTGTGTACAATGAGTTATTTAGGATACCATTAAGACACTATGTTTTATTATCTTCATTATGTGCAAGGTACAAGTTCATGGCGGATATTACAATATAAACATGTGCGCTTGGTGGTTGAAGTAATCAGGGTTTACAGATACTGTAGGGCACATTCACCTCCTCCAGAATCAGGCTGTTCATCTCAATGTCGGGGTGGGGGGGGGGGCAAAAGGTCGGGTGCTTTCTCGCACAATTTACAACATCTTCCTCTTCTCAAACTCCTACAGAGACGGACAACAGAGGGGAAAGAAGAGACACCATGTGAAATGAAGTGAGATAGACAGAAGTGGATGATTTATTCATGCAGAATTCACACAGCTCTGTTTTGATCCCGTGTATCAGATCTGCTGTTGAGGCGGGGGAAAAAAAAAAATTAAAACAGAAAACAGTGGCAGGAAGAGAGCTTCGGCGAGCCTGTTGTTTTTTCCTGGAGAGTGCAAATCACGCAGCGGCATATGTGTCAGTGAGTTCCAGTTGTCAACATTAAAACAGCTCAATTCCTGTGATTGATAGGGGCCGGGCATCTGCAAAAAAAATCTTGATTTATGTGAGGTTGTAGTTGCTGCGTTTATCAGCACAGTCCAACCATGTGACTACAAATGAGAAAGCATTATGATAGCCATTAAAAAGGATGTAGCTATTTACATATTCAATTTGGAAAATATCACACAAACCGTGGGATGATAGAATATGTCGTTCCCTGAGAATTTTCCATTCCACGGGGGGAAAGTAACTTAATGCAAATGTCATTTATCAGGTCTACAGAACACACAAGTACTCGTTCACATGTCGGCCCAGACCTCTGCGGCTTGTGGATACCTGAAGGTCTACTGCCACCTTCAGGACGAAGTGTTTTCTGAAATGCTCGAGAGGTAACCTCGGCCTCTCTCACCTCGACTTAGTGGGAAGGGCGGAATGAATGAGGAGGCACTCAGGTGGAGGGGCAGCTCGGAGAGATGTGGCCTTCTTCACTACTTTTTTTGCATTACAGGTGGGGTGGGGGGTTATAGAGGGAGTGGTACATTATTCGGTAATTAGAAAGAAAGCTGGAGAGGAAATGAGGACAAAAAAAGGGAGGGGTAATGGGATGGAAGGAGTGACAAGACAAAATGATAAGGAGAGGGGTATTGGCCAAATAAGCAGACAGATGCTTTGTTGGTGCAAGGTGAGCAGACAGTAACTCAAGGGTACAAGAAGACAGGAGTCATAGCACAGAAAAGGTACAAGCATAGTTGTTTGTGACAGAGAGGGGGAGGGGAATTAAAAAAAAAAAAAGTCTTTCTGTGAGACAGACTCAGATGCTTGACAAGACAAGTGAAGAGCAAGAGGGAGAGTAAAATGAGGAAAGTAGAGGTTGCCACTCAAAAGGGATGGGTGAAAACACATCCGGACTGAAAGTGAAGAGTGGAGGAAAATGCGGCGCAGATGAAAAGCAAGACGTTTTACAAGCTAGCAGTGACAACGGCGGCGGCACACCCCGGGCCAGATGCGCGGGGAGAGAGGCGCCGTAAATGCGGTGGGTGCGCCGCCTTAGACTTTTGACTTGTGAATTTATTACACGACCCAAAACTTGAGATTAAATGCGTTTGCTTTCGGTTTCGTCTGCACACATCTGTGCACACGTGGGCCTCACTGTGAATATTGAGCAGGACGGGATAATGCTATCTGCCGCCGTGATTAGGACTTGCAGATATTTTGTAAACAAGTAAAAAGGTCATGTTTATTCTACCTCGCATATGAATGAAGTCCTTCTCAGATAAACAGAAGTTTCCTCATATCTTGTCCCTGCACCAGTGGCACTGAGTATTCCCTTGGATATAATTGCAAGCCCTGCATTTTTAATTTTGTTTCAACACACTGTATGTCATTTTTAATTGTTAGAGGCTGCAAAATCCTATTTTCTGACTGTTATCATTGGACTGTGAGCGATCTGATGACCGCTGTGAGGTTGTTTGTGGATGCTTATATCGTCACCCCAAACAGCAGATTAGCTGTGAAACAAAACTAACTAAGGATGGTTTTTTTTTCTGAAATTTAACTTTAATCATGAAAATGTGAAAATTTCTATCATCAGGAACTTTAACTTAACAAGAGAACAGAAGAAATAAGTGTAAATACTAATGATCTTTAGTGAGGCTAAAGAAACAGAAAGATGGGCAAAGAAAAAAATGTGCAGGAAAAGTACTTGAAAGTTTCAGTAATGGACCTTCATTGGACATCAGTTGTACTAGGAGTTATTTATGAGCCCCAGGCTTCAACAACCAGTGAAAATTTGATCCAAGTCAACAACTGAGACGGCTACAACATCAATAAGGCACGAAAGGATATGAAATACTTTAAATGAGAAACAATATATGTATATAACAAAGCTTTGACCAGGTTCCAGTTGAGATATGAGACATTATCTGGTTTGTTGGCTGATCCTCCTCTAAATTAATTCAATTCTAAAAATTTCATTTGGTGCACACGTTGGAAAAAAAAAAAAACATTCATTTAGCATCTAAGGTCCATGATGGAAACACTGTGATTTTGAATAAAGTTAGCACTGGCACGATGAATTCAGCTATTACTTACTGAATGACTTTATTTTCCTGTGAACTTATCTTCCAGGTGTGCGTTACACTTGGAATAAAAACAAATAAGAGATCCCAGAGAAAAATATCATTTGGCCTGCTCTGTTTTCCTTCAAAATCAGAAAGTGAAAATGTTGTCACTTCAACACAGAGAGTGGTAGCACGCTGCATCCTGTTTAGACTAAATTGTTGGTGCAGTGTATCTGTAATGATTATGATTATGATGAATTGTGTGCAAAGATGTGCTAATGCAACTTTCAGGACAAAAGCATCACCAGCAGTGTTTGTTCAATTTCATACTGGTGCCATTCAGAAGTAAGAGCCGTATTACTGTTACTATTACTATCACTAAAAATATAATTTATAATGCATGAATAGTTTCACAGTTTTTATGATTAAGTCTGAACACACAAATGAAAAAATGTATAGTCTGTTTAGTTTATTATGTTCTTTACCAAAAGCCATCCACTGGAGCTGCAATTCATAAACTTCTAATTAAATATGGTAGATGCTGCAGATGTATGTTTTCGCTGCTCGGGGCGAGGCTCAGTGACAGCGGAGATGCACTCTGCCGCCGCGAGCAGCTCGTCACCGTTCCTGCCCACGCCCAAACCATTGTGTCTGTTCGCTTCTTTTACTTCGATTACGGCGGTCAATGAAATTAACAGAGATGTATGAACACAACACGCAGCAAAATGAGCAACCACGTCGCACGTTTTTTCATCATTACACACAATGATTATGAATTAAACTTTGGGTGTTGGGGGGGGGGACAAAAAAAAGAAAAAAAAAAAAAGGGTGTAAATCTATATCCGCGTGCTGAAGCGCCGGCAGTGGTAATGAAAGTATAAGATGATGAATGGGTGTAATACATGCTTTCACTTATTATACATCTTGTTAACAGTGCTTCCCCAGAGATAAATTGAAATAAAGGGGCAGTGGCGCCAACTCAGCCACTGTCAACACACGTTTATTAATTTTTGCCCTTGTCTTCTGCCTCTTTACGGCATATTAAAAGTTCAATCTCAACCTTGCAACTCCCAGAAAAAAAAAAGACATTTCTGTTCCCAGTAAACCATTGACCGGCCTTATTATTACAGTGTTATTACAATATAATGACATTACCTCAAAATTAGTTTTGAACAATGGCAACTCTAATTAGTCTGCCAATTTATCAGTCTAACAAAAATGTGACCTTATTAGTAGTAGTAGTGTTTGTTTAGTATGAATAGGTGATGAATTAAAGGGAAGAAAACAACAACAAAGTGTCTTTGTCAGGTGTTTGGCCACCATGTGCCGGTCCAAAGTCTCCCCTAAGTGTTCAGCTGGGTTGAGATCAGACCGTGAAGGCCAAAGCTTATGATTCACATCATCTTCATCCTCATCAAACCATCCAGTTTCCTGTACATTTATATATTTATGATTATCTTAAGGCAATATATCACCACCAGTACCTCCACTTTGCCGTTCATTTATATATATATATACACACCTCTACACACACACACACACACACACACACACACGTCGTCTCAGTACTTGCACTCGATAAAAAGACAAAGTTGACTCTAATCTCATCTAAAAAAATACTTGAGCACGGCAGCAACCATGCAGACAGAAACTGAAGATGTAGACTGAAGCCAGGGTCGGGAAATAGAGATGCAAGTCAGAAATAAACAAACACAACATCACAGACCAATATATGTTTGGGATTATGATGTAATAGTGAGTAAAATTTTGTGAGTGTTACCACATGACTGAAATGTAAATACTTACTTGGCTGAATTGCTCCTTTCAAAGCGTAAAAAGTATGTCATTTATATTGGAGTTGGAGTTATTGGAGTTATTACTACTCACAAGTAAGCATCTTCTTAATCTGTGGTAAAGTGGTAGAGTTTATGCAACTACTCTACAAAATATGTGTATGTGTAAGTATATACTTCTAACACATTTACGTATATAAATTACACATCAGAAATATGCAAAGTACTCTGAAATAGTGGGCAAGAAGTCGAAATGAGCATGTAAAAAGAAAGAAATGGTAAAGAAGAAGCACTTCAAAATTGTTCTTACGGCGATTAGGGTACTTGAGTAAATGTACTGTGTTACCACTGTTCATAATTACTGTTCTTTTAGCCTCTGTGTACAGTATTATTTGCCTGGAACAAAGGACTCACCTTGAAAATAGTGCTGCCCAGCTGGGCAGGGGACATGCTGACTACAACTCCAGCTGACTGGAGGGCTGCAATCTTCTCTTTGGCTCCCCCTTTTCCACCAGCGATGATGGCGCCGGCGTGGCCCATCCTACGGCCGGGAGGAGCAGTCAGCCCCGCGATGAAGGACACCACGGGCTTTGCATTAGCACCCTGGATATAGAGGAGGGAGAGAAAGAAAAACATGAGCGTAAAATGAGATGAAAATGGGCGAATAAAAGGAGACTTTGCTCAAGGGGAACAGGGTTGGGATGTGAGTTAGCAATGCAGCAGTGCGGGTAAGGAGGGGGAAGGACGAGGGACAAAACACGGCGAGGGGTGAACAAAAACAGAGAATTGGCTTTCTGCACCTGCATTTTATTCGTTCATTAGAAATTAAACACCTCATGTCCTCCCATCGCAGAGCTCCCATGATAACAGGCTTGTCTAACCAGCCATCTCGGTCTCAGCCTGCATTATTAAAACAAAGGGTCAATCAAGCCATTTAATTGCATGGGTTGGTGTATGACCAGATAGGGGCTCCGGCTCCTGCCATTTCATATCATCTCATTTCTGAGATGGTAATTAGTCATGCAGGCACTGATTAGCTCAGCGCCTGTCTATGCTGCTTGCTCATTGATGGATGTTACGTTCAACAGTTAAGATCATTTCCAAGGTGAAGAGAGCCAATATTTCATCTTCAGCAATAACATCATAACCAGCAAGAGGGACGGCGAGAGTGTGTGCACACGTACAGCAGCTAATATTTCATACTTAGGAATAACAACATAATTGTAGAGGACGGCTTTGCGCGAGCGAGTGAGCGAGCGAGCAAGCAAGCACACACACATACACACACAGTCCGTCCTGGGCTTTCAACAAAGGCTGTGGCTCATCTGGCAGACTGCTTTCAGAAAGTGAGTGTGGCATGTTCAGCAGCCAAAGCAATACAGCGAGGTCCTTCAAACGAGACACCCACTCCTCCTGCCATTTCAGGTCCAAACACTGGCAGGAACAAGATGGCAGTCGCTAACATAAACCGGAGACGACTTTTAATAATTAAGACTAGCAGGACGTACATCAGCCAGGGAAATGTTGAGGACCTTGGCTTGGAATGCGCCGCTAATGAGACATTAACACTTTGCACGGCTAACGGGGGAAACGAGGAGAGCGAGCGAGAGGGAATATCACTTTAAAGTGCTCTGAATGTGTTGCAAGCATCTGTTCTACGCGTCGAAAAACTGTAAGCACAGAACAAATTAGCGCGGGGCCCCACTTCTTATTCAGAAGTCAAATCACGTCGTGAATAAACAAACCACCCTCATGTGAATCAAGTCTTAAATCTACCTCAAACCAAAAAGGGGTTTAATTACTCTATTAATCCCTGCCTCCCTTGATACTAAGTGCTAACAATGCATACGGGGAGGGGAGCCATACTATCATTCACTTTACCCGTCTTTTGTCTTCCACTGTTAGCAGTTCAGATATATTACCTTAATTATGAGACCAAAAGGGTAGTTCCCCCCCCACCTGTGTGCCAACATGACCGGAGGAGGGCTTTGTTCTATAAACACAGCACAGCCTGCTCTGAGGTGAGCAAGTGTATTCACAAGCTTAAAAAAAAAGGAAGAATAAGAAGAAAAAATGGGGGCCAAACTGAGACAATTATACACCCCTATAAACATGACAGGTAGGCGTGAATAAAACCAGCTGGAGCTCACCAACACTTTTCCAACCTCATTCTTCCTTCAGACTACAGTGTTGTTTCCAAAGAATTACAAGGGGTTTAGCTAAGCTCAGTGGAGGCTAGGCTGAAATAACAAAAAAAAAAAAAAAACACCTCTACGGTAGCTTAGGTGCCAATACTCTGACCTACTTGATATGCATGAAGCATATTGTAATATGGTTCTTCAGTGTAAAACCTATTTCTGACTTCAGAAAAGCCTGTGAAACCCCAGCGATGATAGGCAGACCTTTGATACAGGTGACTTTTAAGACCATATTATGTTGGCAAGCATCGCAGGCGCTGATGAAGACTGAGCCTTGAAATATGCTCTGCATCATAAAATCTGACAGCAGAACCAAGTGGGAAGCGTAAGGTTGTTTTCTTGAATTTTACAGAATTAAGGTGTCGGTAGATAAACAGCC
The DNA here is from genome assembly GCA_037176925.1 of Amniataba percoides. Lineage (NCBI taxonomy): Eukaryota > Metazoa > Chordata > Actinopteri > Centrarchiformes > Terapontidae > Amniataba > Amniataba percoides. The sequence goes on along the minus strand of JBAJHX010000051.1, from coordinate 14,840,105 downwards.
TGCCGTAACTCAACTGTAACATCGACGAACGCTGAAATCAATGCTTCTTCACCTTTTGGCATAATGAGTGTTTCTCAAATAGGTACCTCAGTATATTTAATGTTGCATGCAACAAATCAATCATGACAGCGGACCTTTAAATTTCACTGAGCAGTCTGTACTTAATGTGTTCAGTGTGACCAAATTTGTCATGTTAATGTGGGGAAAAAAAAAAAAATGCAATTAACGTCACACTGCGAGCGATGGCATTGCATATGAACACGGTTTTCGACGAAGTGCGGTTTATTGCACATGAGATATTTCTGTTTTCGCCGTAAGGCATCTTTGGTTTCAAGTGATGAGGAGAGCAGGATTTTGCTATACAGTGTATTTAAAGCAACATCTGATGATGGTTGGTAGCCTGTAATCAGATTGACTCACTTTGTTTTACTTCATCTACTTAGTTTGACTCTGAGTTCAAGTTAGCAGATTTCTTGTGGGGAAGTGAGTTTATATTGTTTCGTTTTGTTCTAGTCAATCATACGTCATAGTGAGCTGTGAAGAAATATGACAGATCTCAATTTCTCATTCCTGTCCATAATGCTTTGATTGGTTGGTTGTCTCTCTCAAAGGACCCAACACCAGGTTGGTCTTAAAATCATTGAAGAAAACTGGTTCTGATCCTGAAGTCTGGGACCTGCTACTTAGTGTGCAGCTGTCAATCGAACCTCATTAAACTACACCAACACAGTCCAGACGAAGCAGCCTTCATCAATAATACCCAATACTGTTCTGATTGTTGTATTTTTATTCATAAATAACTTAAGTTACAGTATAACATTGAAGATTTATGTAAGATTTGAAGGGCTTAAATTATCTGATGACATGAAAACCGAGTTCTTAAAAAATAAAGTTATCAATAAAGCAATAAAGTGATAATACTGTATAAAACAAACTTTACTTCAGACTGTGTTTCTGCAGTCCAATCTTTGTCCTCTGGAAACAGAGTTTCATCATGCATTGACAGTTTTCTTTTGCCAAATTCAGGTGGCGTATAGAGAACATTCTCTATACAGCAGATCAATGTGCTAAAGCAGCTCACGAATTGGCCAAGTCTTCTTGATCATCGGAGAGCAGAAAGAATCTATCACTAACTTTAGGTCTTCACTATTTTTCAGTATTTATTTACTTTGGCTGACCTCACCTGGCGCCTCATTTCCAGCAAGACGGTGCTTCACATTAATACAAAAGTCACATCAGGGAGCTGCCCTGGGTTAGCGTAGTGGTGACGTGAATTCAAATGTATTCAAATCAACTCAAGTTAAGTTGAGACAAAACCAATTGTCTCCAGAATTTTTCATGCTCTTTCTAACTTTAAGAAAATAAACGTCCAAGTACATCATTTTATGATGTTCTACACAACAGACTTGCAACGGAGGATCAGCAGCTCACTCCCACACCATGCTGGGTTTTTTCCATGCATGCGTTTCATTTGAACTGTCCCTCGTCGTCAACATGATTGTGGGTGTGGAGGGGGTGGCGGTGTTTGTACGTTATTTACTGAGTGAGAGAAGTTATTCTCCGGAGACGCGAGCGGGAGATTTGCATGCATTAGAGCAGTCGAGGGCAAATCAAGTCCATTTCTCAGCTCGAGAGCACCATAGACAAGAACACATACACAGAATCAAACGCATGCACGCTGAGAAATTAACAGACTAAAAGTCATCTATGAAGAGCAAAATACAAGTACAGGCCCGCTGAAGGTAAAAATGTCAATTACAAGTCCTCAGCCACTTAAGCCTAACATCGCCCTGCTCCTCTTTAATTACACGTGGGCATCGCAGGGGCTTTGCTGCTCCTCAACACTGCAGATTTCTAAAAGGTGTCCTGTGAATCATACCTTCATGATCTGTCAATCTTTATCACACAGACACAGAAAACTAAAGGGAGAAAGCTCCAGGCTGTGATCAAAAAGACTTTCATATAGTTCTACCTTGTCCTCGACATACAATGGTTTCCAGTGTTCACTGCGGCTGATAGATTTGAAAGGGCATGACTAAGAGCTAATTCAGAAAAGGATCAATTTTTTATACGGACAGATATGTCTGCAGAGGTGAAGTGCTGTAACAGAGGATACTACAAGGAGAAAGGAGAAAAATAATGGCCGTTCAGTGTGTTGGTTCCTTACAGAGTTGTGCTGTTTGAGGTACTCTGCTGCGTTCTCCTCAGCATTGCCTCCAATTTCTCCGATGAGGATGATGCCCTCTGTCTTGGGATCCTGCAGGAACACCTCCAGACAGTCTATGAAGTTTGTACCGTTGAATGGATCCCCGCCAATACCTTGCAGGAGACAAAGCAAACACGCGTTGTGTACTCAAGACTCTCAGAGGATAATTCCTCTGAATATTTGAGGATCACATGGTGGCTCAGAGGAATAAGAAGCAGCTTCATGCCTGCTTTGGTCTGATCATCGCAACTGTACTGTACCAACTTTTTTAACGGTTGTTTTTATGGGGTTGTGTGAAGCTTTTGCTCCGTTCACTGCAATGCATGAATCATCTAATGTGAAAAAAATAAAATTGCACTTGATTTAGTTCCAGCATGATTTTAGAGTATTCCACGATTCAACTTTTATTCCCATTCAGTGATGAATTTGTAACTCAAGCAGTTTCCTAAGTCCTACACCATTCAGATCCTCTCTCTTTATTAATCTTTGCTGAGAAATGACAAAACAATTAATATGCTGGAAAAAGTTAAGGCTCTGCATGTGTAATTACTTCAGAAAAAAATAAACATTTTAGTAGAAACCAGCTGCAAACACAGCAACCATATCTCATCACCTATGAAGTTCATATGGTGAACTTGTTAGAATTCTGTTGCCTACACAAAGAACAGATATGGAGCAACATTATGATTGATTTGGAGACAATCTTTCTTCCATCATTTTCTTTTCTTCATGCTCATTTTTTTGTGTTCTGAGGGAACATCTGACTCTTAAACTGCTAAACACTCAACTAAGTTTCCCTCCATAGTCTCAGAACTGTGTCTGTCTGCCATTTGGTCCTGATTATGTAACTTACAGTGGATTTTTAAGAGTTATACATGTAAATATATATATAAAACTGTATGACGGTATTAAAAATTAAATCAAAACGGTAAAGTTGTGGACTGTGAAAAACCAAAACAATGAGCTAAAATTTGTTGGGAAGTGGTAATTGTCACGAAAAGCATATCTGTTACATGGCAATATGATCCACTGCTGATTTAAAAATACTGATATATTGATAGATGCATAATAAAGGGAGAAAAAAGTGACGGGGTCTGAGCACCCTATAAAGCCACTGTAGATGAGCAACCTTTTTTCCTTAGATATAATGTTAAACTGGACAGCAGGAAAAGCATTTTTATATTTTAAGTCAAAGTCACTTCAAAGTTTATTTAATGGCGTAACGGTCCAAAACCACCTTTATCTCTGCATGGCAGTTTAATTATGCCTCTCCTTTCATATCCAGGGAACACGGCTTACAAAGCTTTTCCAAATCACAAGAGACCAATAACCATTTTTCAAAATAATTTCTACAGAAAATTACACCAGTATCCATAAAATGTGGGCAAACCTCCACGAGACAAATCTTCGCAGACAAAATGTCACCTAAATTCATATTCATACCATTAAAAAACCTGGCAACACCAAGAAGAAAATTGCATGAATAATAATCAAAGAGAACTACATTACCAGCAACAAAGATGACAGTGATTTTAAATATTGTATTAACTGTAATTTGCTGTAGCCCCTAGGTCATACTCAGACTTTAGAAGTCGCTAGCAGAACCACCAATAAACCTTCTTAATGAACTCTACAATATTTAATACTGTTGCAGCACTGACTTTATGAAGTCTAGCTAGAGGACACTCCATAATTAAAATGTCTAAATAATAATGAAACCGAGTTGTTTTTCAGTTCATTCGGGTGTCCAACCAGCCCCTTCATGTAGATTTTCTGGTGGCAGATAAATTGGCCAAAGGAATCTGTTTTTGTAAAATAGTCGATTTTGTATTTGTTAAGTTGCCATGAAGTAACAGCTCTGGGTAAAATGGTGACATTACAATAAGTCTTGATGGTGAGATTAAATTAAAAGTCATGATAATCCCAGTATTTACAGCTGCGTCAACACAACAGACAGCCGACATCGAGGGGGCTCTCGACTGATCGCTTTCACAGAGAAAGACGATAAGGAGAAATACAAGATCGGTGAATGAATAAGTCAAGTTGGCGAGATGCATTTCTGAAGACAGCAAGAGATATTGATTCAGGTTGTGCTATAAAGCTGCATGTGTTGCTAACCCATAGTGGAAATGAGTAAATCAGAGGAGCAAGGCTGTGAAAAACATACGTGCAGAGGAGAAGTAAAGTAACGGCAGGGTGGACAATGGCAGGTTTCACAACTGTACTTGGAAACTGCAGAAAATGACAGCTTTACTTACAATTCTCACAGAATATGGTGTGGCTCGGCCTGGTTTTAAAACATTTAAAACATGAGCTCTATTCCTCAGTTTGACCTTGTTTGCAGTAGCATAGAAAGCTGCAGTATAAGCTGCTTCAGGCTTCATTCAAGTTCAGTTTCATCAAAAAGGGAAAAAAAACAAGAGCCAGCTAAAAAGCATTTATCGAATCAACGGCTCATGAATGGTTCGGCTTCTTTAGGATATTCATAGAATACTCAAGGTCTTTTCTGTTTTGAACCTCTTTATTTCAAAGATGTGATATGTAACAGGTTTTACTCCTCTGCTTTGTTGATTTAAAAAAAGAAAACCTGTCTAGCCATCTATAAGAGATGAAATGCACTTTTCAGGACAGACATATCTGAAAGTAGGCAGACAAAGTTTTCTACTCGCAGTGGAGCCACTCCATCATTCTTTTCAATCTCAACACTGCCCTTCAAAGACAGAAGCAACTTCAGCGCTCAGATGAGAGAGGAATTTTAGGAAGAAATGTGACTAAGTGCTTCTTCAATACAGAGCGACTGTGCTATATGCTGGATTGCACCAGTGTATTACTTTTTTATTTTAAATCTCCTCAAGCATAATACTTGAAAACAAAAGTATAGTATAGTAATATATTACTGGAGCTGTCTTTTTCTGACATTCTGACATTAAGCCAACATTCACAGTCAGGCTCAAATGAAATGTAAGTATGTGAGTGTCTGGTATGTAAGTGTCTATCCTGTCTTAAGGGCCAAATGCATCACATTATTTTCAGTGATTTCTTCCAGCTACACGCAAAGCAATGCACTATACCAGGTTGTTCTTGTAGCCCCAGACAATATTCTGTACATATTGTCTAGATATCAAACCCAGAGCTGCACTACTGTGTGCTAAATTTAAATTCAGTATGTCACAGGTCAGTGGTAACTTACCAATGCACAGAGACTGGCCCAGGCCAACTTGTGTAGTTTGGTGCACAGCTTCATACGTCAGGGTACCCGATCGAGACACGATGCCTTTAAAAAAAAAAAGAAAGAAAAAAGATTTATAACATTTCATGATATTATTGTTTTGCAACGTCAAAAGTGAAACACTGCTTCAATCAAGGGTGATAAAATGATATAAAAAGCAGCTGTCATTATCTGTCCAACTCTGGCTGGATTGTTTCATCATGACAGCAAAAACAAATGAGATCACCATCGGAGTACGGCTCTGTAACAGCTGTTCTGTCTGCGCTTTGGGAATGATGGCAGTCGATTTACTTAAAAACAGACTTCTTGTAAAGGTTCACTGGTCAACAGCAGCACTCGCTGCTTATCAAGCTGTCAACAGCAGAAGCTCAATGTAGGATTTAAGCACAGTGCTGTAAAAAAGAAAAAGTTTAATTTGAGAAGAAATGTTTTAGTGGGAGTTTTTTTTTTCCACTTTTGTTCCATCACACTTCGTACTTTTAAAGACTATCGACTGTCATTGAAGAAATCTGAGTCAGAAGGTGAATTTGTGTTTATATGCACAAAAATGTGAGCTGTCAATCAGCAAATGTTCTTATTAATCTAATAACCAGTGGCATTTAAAAAAGAAACTTTATACACATTAAGTACATAACAAAGTTTGTGATTTCATTAATTTCTTAGACAAATTAGTAAAATCTCACCAATTCTTCCTTTCTTGTGGATGTGGCCCGGCATGATGCCAATCTTGCACTCTCCAGGCTGCAAAAATACACATTTTAAAATTGAATTCAAATAAATTAACCCTTATTGGGACACACATGCATGTGATTGTGCTTTTTAACTTTGGTGCTCCTGCTCAACATCCCTGGAAATATTTCATCATTACTTCCTCAACTGTGACCTCCTACCTCCAGTTTAGGATGTTTCTTCATTGTAAAAAAACTTTTCTTTCTGGGATTCTGTAATTTATTATTTAGCTTTCTTTTCCTCCCCTATAACCTCAGTTTAAATACAGCAGAAAAAAATTAAATGAATATTCACTTTACAATTTTACATGCTTAAGGATAATTTCTTAATGTTGTCTCTGTCAAAATCCAAACAGGGAATATTCAACCCAAACAACTGACATGAGTTATTAATCCAAAAACACAGGAACAAGTAAGCAGCCATATGAATAACTACTAAGACACAAAAATAACACAAAACAAGTATAAATAGGTCGTGCTCCTTTGAGGCTTTAGCTGCCTTTTATTTAATGGTTTAAAAGAGGTAAAAGAACATTAATGTGTTGATTCTGAACTCGCCTGTATCCTTGACAACACAAAAGTATGTGTGTGTGTGTGTGTGTGTGTGTGTGTGTTTGTGTATGTGTGTGTGTGTGTGTGTTGGTGAGCTTACATTGATGACTCCCGGGCAGTTGGGGCCTATGAGGCGGGTGGTACCCTGGCGCAGCAGCTTATGTTTGACTCTCACCATGTCCTGCTGGGGGATGCCCTCGGTGATGCACACCACCAGGGGTATCTCTGCGTCGATGGCCTCGATGATGGCGGCTGCCGCGAACGGAGGGGGTACATAAATCACAGTGGCATCTGCCCCCGTGCCCTCCTTTGCCTGAGGCGAGGGATGAAAGGGGAAAAAAAAAGATATAGGTTGTATATTCATAAATGGAAAGTCTAATGTTATGAAATAGTGCCACCTAATGTTTCTTTTAAAAACATCTGCAAAGCCTCAAAATCCTTCACGGGTTATCTGTTGGATCAGTCCCACATATTTCACTTTCTTCTTTCAACACAGTCACAGCAGGCTTTAAAAAGCGGCAGAGAGAGAGAGAGAGAGAGAGAGAGAGTCACGCTTACCTCCTTGACTGAATTGAAGACCGGCAGGCCGAGGTGCATCTTGCCACCCTTGCCAGGGGAAACACCTCCAACTAACTGGGAGCCATAGTCAAGAGACTGCTGACTGTGAAACGTTCCCTGAAAGAAAAAAAAAAAAAGGAGTCGGTGTGGATATGAGTGTGTAATGAAGTGGGATGCAGCCACTTCTGCGGCGTCAACCTTGAGATATCATTAGAGACAGGAAGGAGGAAATATGCTGCCCTCCAGGATTAATCACCGGTGCTGCTGAGTAAAGGGATGGATACAGCAGTGAGGGCTGGGTTTTTCCAGGGGATGCAGCTACGAGTAAACATATTCAATGAGAAGAAATCGAAATGTTCTTGACAGATAAATAATGATGTGAGCTTAGTTTAATCTCCTCGCAGAACATTTGAAAAAACAAATCAAAAGCGGCTTTGGATATTCTCCAACACTGACTGTAAAATATCCTCTCAGGAAAGATAAGTTTACAGAAATATTTCACATGCTGTCACTCCCATGTAGGCTGCAGGGAGCCTGTCATGGCTGCGTCGCCTCAGTGGAAAGATTTTATTCGTGACAGTCAATTCGTTTCCTTGAACCCAAACTGAAAAACATTTAATTCGGAATTTCTTTAAAAAATGTCGACACCTCAGAAGTCATTATTAACAAAAGTTGTCACCTTTGGGTGTTTTGGATTCTAACATACATCTGGTGGGTGTGCGTGGTGATTTTGAAGAGGTAAAAATCTTAAAAATTTGGTGAGGCAGGCCACATAAACAGATGTGAATGTGCTTGTAAGAAAGGTGCAGGACAGACGCAGAGCAGTCGCACTTTACTCCAAATTGATTTCTCTTTTACTGTATAACACTGACCCGACCAATTCTGGATGTTTGAAGTGGGTACAAATAGAGTGTTGTCAAACATCTTACAAAACAGTCGACATTGATTTGACTCAGTGTAAACACCAGATATTGTTACAAAAGCCCTGTAACAAGCTGTTACAGAATATATGTAGGGTTTACATTTGGAGTAAGATTTTTCCAATCTTTAAGATACCTAAGGTGAAAAACGGTGGAGATGGAAATGAAGGGGTTAATATGTGCAGGTACAGACAAGGATGTCGGTGTTGGTAATCTCTGTTATTACTTGCTGCTCCTTGCGGTCTGTGTTTGGTTCAAATGTCACCATCAGGCCTCATTTGAAATGAAAATAAACGAGACAGAGCCGCCGTAACACTAAAGGGAGAGGAGCCTATTCGGGGAGGTAAAATCTTGCGTATGAACCGCAGTTGTGCTTCCCCAGAAAATTAGTGCATCAAAGCAGTGTTAATTGATTTTCTGCTGAGCAAATCCTGTCAGTCTGCAGTCGGTTAATTATTACTGAAATGCTGAAACAATGTAGATAAAGTAGCCAAGGGTCATGACTACAAGTGCAAATAAATGACCTTCATGTAAAATTATAACTAGCCTATTAAGAGGAATTAGAAGCTATGAATCAGCATTTTTTTCTCGAAATTGTAATATGCTTCTTCACCCTGCTAGCTTAGCTGTTTTCGACGGTCGTTATTATCGCAAATGTTGGGACAATAAATTTGAAAAATTGCTTGCTTATCAAGCCAGAAAGACACCACAATGTGCACTCAATAGCACTTGCTTCATTTCTCATCCTTTTCTAATTACCCGGAGTGTTCACTGGAACTATATTTAACAACCTTTTATTATGTTGAAGAGAAAATGGAGGATGAAAAATGGAGAGTGCGTAAGGACAGAGGGGAGATATAAATCTGTAAAGTCCACATTTCTGGCTTGTTGAACACACTTGCCAAGATTTTTATTCTCCTCCACTGGACACGGTTCAAAGTGAATCACCTTAGATTTTTAATGCTCTTGAAAAACAACCGGAAGGATCAACAATGTGCCCACAAAGTTGTTATTATTATTGACAAAAACAATGACTAAGGGCAGGCATGGGGGAGAAACTGAAGTCAAAGTGAAACTGAATTTCTCTAAAAGTAGCTGAAATAAAAACAGGGACAAAACTTGATTTACAGGCTTTTAAAGCAAAGAAACAACTGTGGAAAGTATTTCCCTGTTAAACAGTGAACAACATTACAACACTGTCAAATGAACTCAAGACAAATTTCTTCTGTCGGATTCAATCTTGACTTTACTCTGAAATGCTCTGCCTGAAACTTTCAATTATACTTGATATTTATGTAAGCCTTAAAATGTTTGACTTTATCTGACTGAGTACTGATATTCTGTTTCTCTATTGTAATTCTACGAATGCTACTTCTGTCTACTCTGCATATACACCATGTCTGTCTCTCAAATGATGATGCTCATGCTGCAGTTGTGAAGAAGTCGTGCTGGGAAGGTACTGTGAAGCACAATTAGATGTCCTGCAGGACTTTTTGTTGCTGTTCCTGAGGCAGCAGATGAATTATTCCTGATCTGGACTGATTTGAGGATCTATGGATAGAGGGAGTTTTGTGTTGTAAAGAACTTGTATGAATGTAATGTGTAGGCCTGTATAAATTAAATCAATCTGACCAAAAATTAACCTGCTATATACACGTTATTTATAGAAGTGTCAGGCATGATAAACGTTTATATTCTCTCCTCTGTGGTGACCATACTCATGTAGAAAGCGTTTCGACATACAAAGAATGAGGAATTTTATTGAGTGAGTGTGATTGTGTGTGTGTGCTGAAGGGGAAAACTGAGATTTCACAACATTACGGCAACCTACTCTGAGTGAAACAAGAACTTAAAGAAATGTGTTGATGGTAACAAGTTGTCTACCAACCTGCTTCCCCGTGAAGCCTTGGCAGATGACCTTGGTGTTCTTGGTGATGTAGAGGTTCGATCTTGTCCCTGTATAACAGTGCCTGACTCCACTCTGCTGCACTGAATGAAGGAAGAGAAGTGGGGACACAGACTGATTTTAGGTGACAGATAAAGACGTGTCAGTATTAAGCATCCAAACCTTGCAGACAGAAATTTTAAATGAATTACTGCACCGTTACGTTTGTACAACATTTTTTAGCGTTCCTCTCATTTTTTCAACAACAGGTTCTTTCTTTTCACAGTGAACAATCAGGTTAAAATAAGAATGTCTTCTCATTTTCTTTTTTTTGAGAAATGATTCTCCAGACTTTGTAACTTGCATTGTTTTGGCAATCATGCAATCGTCTTTTATTGTTCTGCTTTTATTCAGCACCTGTGACCACAAACGCTCTTAGTTTTCTAAGTTGTACAATGACTATTTTGTAATTAGCCATGGTTACTTACACTGAGGAGCTGTTATGGGGTTAACTACCGAGGGCAGCGTGACACATGCAGAACACATTATGTCTAATTACACTGACTGATTGGAAGTCTTGTACTATAATTTACCAGACTTCCTGAGTCTGATTATGCTTTCAATTTAAAAAATGAGTGTTATTATTATCAATATTATTATTATTATATCTATATCACCAGCACATTCTGTATACTCTGAGTTAAATTATAGGGTAATTGCATGAATGTAAAACCCTATTTCACCCGTGGAAGAGTTGCACTGCAGCGTAAAGCTGCAATTCATCACTTTAAAGTGGCATTAATTAGTATCTGGTACATTGTATTACACATGCAAATCATAGAAATACTATCACCCTGATGTGAAACTCTTTCAGCTTAATGTTTTGCCTTTCAAGCCCACATGTTTACTGCATGGTTCAGTTCTGTCTCACAGCTCTTATCAACTCCAGTAGCTGCAGAGAGATGTTTTGAAAACTCTGGCTTACCCATACTGGAGTAGGTAGTGAGACACATTCAAGTCAAAGTGCAAGTGAGGAGCCTCTGTCAAGTTATAACTCTACTGTGAGATAACTGATACTACAAAGACTGCAGGTGTAATATAATGCTGTAAAAACTCACAATGAGCCAACACAGACAGAAACTGGTTAGGCAGATCCTTCGGCTGAACTTCAGTAAGGTTTCAGGTATTAAATCACAGCTGGTCACTTTTCCAGGGAGAAATTCTGTTTATTTTCATGCACATGTATGTTTTACTCTTCGCAACCAATCTGAGACACAAACAGTCTGATTTATTTTTTCCGTGAGCTCGCACACAATTCATATTAACCTGCAACCTCTCACAGGTTCAAATAATACCTTAACTAACTAACATATATTTATCTTGCTAAATTAAGGTAAAACATGCAGTGTTCTTTGAAAGAGTTCATGTGTTGTTCATGATGACTTTACTCATAGCACCACTTCTATATTAATAAGATGAAAATGGGGAAAACTATTTATGCATCTTTATGTCAGACATGTAATAAAACATCATAGGACGCTTATCTGGATGCATAAGTCTGCATAAACTCTCTTTGCTACTTTGGCACAATTTTTAGATCTATGGTACAGTATAAGGCTTTATTAAGGTCACACACACACACACTTGCAGATACACACATACACTGATAATAAATTAATAGTTTGAGTAACTATTAAGTAAACAGACAAAATCTTTGCTGATTTTAAAATGCCATCATCAGTGGTGGGATCTTGTGGTTGCTTTCTCTTTTATATACTGCTGTCTTTTTGTGAAATACCTGACAAACCTTCAATTGAAGAAGCAAATATTGTGTGCAGCCTTAGATTCATTAATCAAAGTCTTTACTGTAGCTGCTCTGGATTTTGCACTAGTGTGACACACAGCTATTCTGAAACTTTAAGCCACTTAGTTTAATTCATTCAAATGGGTGCCGCTGTACCCAGTGTAAGGCAGATCAAACAGCTGCCTGCTAGAGACAAAATAGAGACGGTAGCAAAAAACTGTGATACAAGTGATCCTCTATAGGATATTGCAGGGCCTTGATGTGATTCAGTAAACTTTAACTTTATTAATAGGTTTTATCAAATGACATAGTTCCATTACATTCAGGGCAGGCTCATGAAAAGCAACTGTGTTCACCCTCTCTGACTGAACTTTGGCCTCCTGTCAGCACCTCAGGCAGAGACAACTTATCAATGATAATGTGCAAAGTTCAGCTGCCCACTCAACCTCAACGTCCTCACGATGTGACAGCCACCAAACTGCAGGTTTACATTAATAATTCTTCACTGTCACATGGAGGCTTGTCAATGCATTGTCTGAAACAAACTTGAGCTGTGACATGTGTGAACTGCTGAGAGTTGTGAGCATGCAAACTGATTAAGAAGCTTATTTAACTTTTTCCAATCAGTGCTGACTGAGAACTGCACATGAATCACTCAAACAAACACAACCTGAGCAGAGTAAGTGGGCAGAAGTCTGGAGGACACGCAAAGACAAAGGTCAACACTCGCTCTTGGCTAGTAGCAAGCTGACAGGAGGGTTAAAGTTAGACTGGACGTTAGCAAGAAGCTAGCTACTTGGCACGGAGGCTAACTGTCATTGGGCTTCAGAAGGTTAGCATGCTAATGTGGCTAACCAGCCTGGACGCTTAGTGACAGCCACAGGAAGGCTGTTTAAGGCCGCAGAGCTTAGCTGGCGTCCGGCACAGAGCCAGCGAGTATACACAGGATGCACACAGTCTACTGTCGGACACATTAGGTTATTAAAAGCATAATTTAATGAAATACTTACAAAGCAGCCTGGCAAACAACCTGCTGTGAGACATCTTCGGTCATCCACCAATGACACCAAGCTGAGGACCCCACACACGGATTTAGGTGCCTTCGAATATCCCCGTCAAATCTGCATTTATAAGTAAGTTTCAGAGCACGTTTTGTGTCAAAATTAACTCCGGTTTTTTTCTGATCATTTATATCTTATCGACGATGTTCTTTTCGTGAGCGGCGAATATGGTGTATGAAAGAGGAATTGATTTTTAAAATGTTTCAGGCGAAATAGCGGGCTGCTTAATATCACATTGCATTGTAGGTAATGTAGTTCTCTGCGAAACCAGTGAAAGACTTCATGGCACTGGAGGGCGCATCAACCTCATGCACCACTTCAGTAAATGTAACCCTGATTGACCTCAGCTAAAAATACAAATTAAGGTGAAAGGTCATTTTCGACATTGGAAACAAATTTGAATGGGTAAAAAAAGTCCAGTGTTTCAGCCATATACTGTATACAAATATAATCATTTTTAAAAAGACTCTCCCAGTAGCCAATTTGTGATGGATTAAAATAATACATAAACAAAAACATATGCATCTCGCTTAATTAAAATTATATATATGATGAATAATGTCATTTGAAATTAATGGGTTCAAGACAATTTTGCTCATAACGACTTCTGTATTTGTTGAAAAATAAAAAATAAAGATAATACACCCATTTTTTGACATCATATATGCAAGTAATATAAAGTTTATTTGGATGCATTAATCTGCATGATCTCGCTCTTGCTATTTGAGCACTCTATGTAGAGGAGTTGTTGTCTCGTTCCCACCTTGTGAGCAAGTTATGACATGTGATGACTGTGACTTTTTCAAGAGAACTGGTCTCCCAGGAATTTGCCAAGTATTTAGTTTGCAATACATGTTGCACTGTATGTGGCATTTTAATTACAATTATTATATAAGGGTCAGTGTCTCACAGTGAGATCGTAATACATTTCCTCGTGTACTGAGGATCTGTACTGTATCATAAATAGGTACTGGAGCTTTGCTTGAGTTTTTCTGCTTCGTGAGGTTTTGTTCTTCCATTAATGGGAAATATAGTAGATTTTACTTTGCTAAATGTATCCCACAGTAACTTGCATGTTGTAATATTTAGCAATACTTACAGAATACAATACATCGCTACAGTCCGGTTCAATGCTAAGTGTGGCGCCATCAACATTATAATAGCCTGCGATTAAAACCTAAATAATTTTACACTAATGTCATCCACTTAAAGGCAACACACTATGTCATCCTAAAGGATATTGGTTCAATAAAGATTTACTAAAAATATGACATGACCATTAGTTGGTATTTTCCTATTGGGACATTGCACATTTGTGAGGAACCTGAGAGGCTGGCCTCACTGCTCATAAGACAAATGGTCATTAAAGTGTCCTAGATTCAACTCCCTAAAGCTCCTGGCTTGGCTGGTTTTCTGTACCGGAGTGCTTCATCTGCATTCATCTGTCGTTGTCTTGTTACTAGAGGCTGGATAGTTGGAATATGCTGAGTTCTCCCCTTTGCTTTCGTTGAATATACAGTTTTAAGATAAGAAAAGTTGTTGTGTTGCAGACTTACTCAAAACCTAACCTTCTTACATAATTACATAGAATTTGTGAAACAGAAAGCAAGTCTCAAATAATAATTGCAATAAGGTACAATTATACAAAAAGTCATGTGAAGACATTTTTTTCTCTCACACACTATTTGCCTGTGGGGCATGCATATGGTTGATCAGTGCCCCGAAATGCTGTCTCATTATGTTGGGCAAACCACTAATGTTACAGTGTGCATGTTTACACGCCAGCAGTATTTTTTTTTTAAAGTTACTCTTAAATGTACACAACAAAATAATTAACCCTTGCAGTCAGACCTCAGACTCCATATTTCTTTTCCTTCTTGCTATTAGACTTGGGTGACATCTTTAGACATGGATAGAATGAATGTCTGTAGTTGTCTATTCCAGCAAATAACATATTTGAAAAATGAAGGTACTTTTTTAAATTGATGCAAGCAGAAGCATTGCCTACAATGATCTCATTCAAGCAGTAATATTAAAGGGGTGGCTCCAGTGGTATGAACAGTATGACAAATTGATGTGATGCTTGATAAATATGTATATATGTTTCAGATAAGCCTTAGTGTCATATATCCCAACAGTAGTACATATCTTATAAGAAACCTAGGACAGAAGTTGATAGAAGCTATTCCCACTCTAGGATGCAATGAGGGAGATGTAATGAAGAAAAACATTTAATTTTCAGTACTTCATTTGTCACACAGCACCTTCACGTAGTTGATTTATTTGTATAGCTGTGTAAGCTGCAATACTAATTAAAGCAGCTCAAAGGAACTTTTGATTTTATGTTAATTTTGGCGGCCCCTGTGGACAAAAGAGGCAACGTTTTACCTAAAATTAGGTTATGTGTTTCCCCTGCTTCTGTCCCAGCCACAAGGAGATGACTTTGTCGGGAGGAGAGGCAGCTGAGTTAGAATGAACCCTGGTGCCCCTTCCTCCAAACTTGTGGCACTCAATAAGAATAACAACTAGAGACTGATGGAAATGGCCAGTCTTCTTGCTGTTGGTCTTGTTTGCTTATGTAGATTCTATGGAGGCAACAGCACAAAACAGTTTCATAACCAGCAAACAAAACTCCATAGAGTGCCTTTAAATATGGTGTCAAATGGCCCAACAGGATGAACCACAATGATGCTGCCTTTGGGTACCTCCTCTACTGTTTCATAGTTCTAGGCTGCAAAGAGATGGAACAATCCTGTAAAGTGTAACTATGATTGTTCACATGGAGCAGCCAGCAAATGATTACATACTGATGGAGAGTAAGTACAGTCATCCAACCTATCAAAGAGTGTTTTCATTACAGGGCACAATATGTATTTGCACTTATTTACAAATTTGAAAGTTGATGAAATGTGTCCATACATGTGTCTCGGTTAGCCATTAAACTGAAATTAAACACTAAATCGATGTGTGCATGTTTATTCTCTGAACACTCAACACAAGGCAGATTTTTTTTAATCACGGGGCTTAACATTTATTTGACCTTATTTAAAAGTTTAAAAGTTTACGAGGAGCACCTGAAGGAGGCAGAAACCACCTTCATGACACTCAGTTCAATCTGGCCAATCAGGAGCCACCAACTCCTCCGACGCCGATTGGCCACGCACTCTACCGTCACGGTTTACGTCGTGACGTGTATTCACGTACGCAGTAACGCTTCCCCCGCTGCCGTCCCGCAGTTGTCACGACGACAACTTACGTTACCGGCGAGCGGGCTGCGTTCAGAAACGAACGCAATGACACGAGCGAGCCCCAGGAACTGTCCGAGTCAAACACAAAACCTGCCACTTTGAGCGACTCAACATGGTGTTAGAAACCATTTCGAGGATAATAAAGCTGCAGCTGCCAGCCTACCTCAAGAGGCTCCCGCTGCCGGAGACCATCGGCGGATTCGCGCGGCTGACAGGTAATGAGCTGCAACTGTGCGGCACTTCTCTGCGAAGATGACTTGTGGGCACTTTGAAGCACACAGAGCTCTTAATACTCAGCTAGCCTGCAAACAAAAACTCCTGCAGTGAGCTACAAGAGCTGTGTTATGCCCTGTGTTTAACCCCTCAACACTTCCTTCCTGCCTTAAAACCTGTGACCCCACCACAGTTCAGCCTGCTTGTGTGTTTGAATGTTATTGTGTTTTGTTTTTGTTTTTTTTGTTTTCTTTTCCTACTATCCATGAACCAAGAAGGTGCAGCTTGTCCTCTGCTGTGCACCTGATCTGCTCCAGAGTCCCAACAACTGGAAATGTGATGCCACGTTTGCACCACACATGTAATCAGCTCACTGCTGTCACCCCCCCACCAAAGGGATGCACAGGTGTCGTGACAGCTCGTCCTGGACTGCAGGGAACATGCAGTCTTGGCACACAGACTGCTTCAAGATCAGGGTTTCACAGGCCTTTCAGGTCTGCGCCCCCCTGCAGACGAGAACAGGTTCATGCAGTCCTCTCAGCTGAAGCAGGGCTGCAGAGCTCAGGCGGTTGATGGATCGGTGGAAGCTGTCGATAAATGCTTTAATATGTGTAATGGTTGCAGCTTCTCAAATGTGAGGATTTTTTTTTTTTTTTTTATCTCACATCATAGTGAGTTGAGTTTCTTTCATTTTTGACTGCTGGTCAGGCACAACAAGATCTCACTTTTTGCTGCGGCACGCTGCAGTGCTTCTTACTTTTTTCAATGGTGGAGAAATCACCAAAAATAAAGTAAAGGAAAAAATGAAAGTAAGCCACAGTTGTTGCTAAACGAAAGCATGGCAAACTCTGATGTCCTCTCCCCGCAGCGATGGGGAGCTCCAGCAACAGGATTATTTTGAATTATTTTGAATACATTAAACAAATGCATCGGTCTCTATGGGTGTACCGATGACTGAATATGTTGGGTCAGGTATCTGAGCTGATTCAGAGAATATGCAGCGGACTTCGTATCAGTCATAATGTAACACATCCAAATGAGATACTTCCTCAGATACAGTGTTGTTATAAAAGTCTGAGTCTCTGCTAATATTCATATTCCTTTGGTCACGGCGGGCTGAGTCTTTAGAGCTGTGGCAGTCCTTGTGGTCATGTTATCTCACTTAAAGATGACTCCTTTGAGTTACACACAGTGAGGTCTAGAGATCTGAAGAGCAGTGGCTCTGGATCCATATTTGGTTTACCAAAGTATCAGAATCAGTACCGTGAGAAAAAAAGTTTGGTACATCCCTATCAGCTTCTGAAATCTTCTTGGGACTGCTTTTTGAAACCAGACTAACCTCCCACAGGCCACACCGCAAGCTGCACGAATCTTATCACACGTGGCATCTCTTGCAATTGTTGGACTGAGAGCACAAAAGCCCATTCGTGGACTTATTTGCAACTGTCTGACGACAGGACTTGACCACACACTGGAGGCTCAGCAAGGGAAAGTTCCCCTCGAGGCTGATAAACCACCACAACTTGACCTTTTGGCCAAGACAGCCCCTTTGGAAAGTGTCACATGTAACCTAAAAATAGCCCAAAAAAGTAAAAAAGCTGAGCTAGGCGTGCATTACTCGGATGCTTCTCTGATGATTGACATGCTCAAACCACTCGAGTAGTGTCCTCTCTGACAAGGCCTCAAAACCAAACACACGATGGGAAGATTCAAGTGATTGTGGTCGTAACACTGACCGATAAGTCTGATGAAGGTCCTGCTGTCATTGGCTAGCTGCTGCCAGACGTCGGCTGAAGTTTAAACCTGTTCCTGAAGTTGTGTTTTCTGTCATAAATTAGCAGATTAGAAGATGAAAGATTCATTAAGCGCTCCTGCATTTGAAATATAATTCCTTAAAGAGATTAAGGATTAGTGATGTCCCATTAGGCATCAAAATCCTTTTACTGAAAGAATTTTAATTGCCACAAGAGTATTACAGAAAGTTCCAGGAGCCGGGGTGTAACTCGCAGCTAAAAGCAAAATTACATAAGTGTGGTTAATCCTCACTGTGCTTCACTTATCTGTCCTCTCCATGTACGGTGGACTGTGCGATGAGTTTTCCCAAAGCACTTTTCTGGGCCTCAGCACGCCGTTTCCCCTGATAGCTGTTAGCGTGAGACGATACCCCTCAACGATCAAGCGCAGTAATGCAGCAGAGACACAGATAAGAGGTGAGCTGGTCCTCCAGCTGCTCCAGCACATACAGTGTGTCACCTGCAGCCTCCTCACTGGGATGAGGAGGAGCTGAAGCTAGTTGGTGCGAAGTAACTAAAGTACCTTTGCTCAAGACACGTATGTAAGCACAATTTTAAGGTGCTCATAAATTATTTGAATATTTTTATTTTCTGCTACTATAAACTTGACGTATACCTCCACTACATCCCAGAAGACAATACTGTTCTTTTTTACCCCACTACTTACTTACTCTATGTGACGCCTTGACGGTCTTTACAAATTATAATCACTGAATGAATTATGTATTATTATGTACTGAGATAAGACAAAACTCAAATGATCCCAGAGAGAAAGTTAAGCTACACAGTATTATATAGAGTAATTAAAAATTAGCTCCATCTTTACGAAGAATTAATGCATCATTATATTATGTCTGTAAAATGTCATTTAACAAACCTGAAGATTTTCAAGTTAAATTAAGGAACGCAGTAAATTGCTGAAAACAGGAATCTGTAAATATTGGAAATGTATAGAAAAGTCACTGAAACAAATGATAGTGAAAATAGTTGCTCATTCTGTCAGTTGATTTATCAGCTTCTTGTTTCAAGTGTAAATTTAAGTGTGACATTCGCACGAGGGGAGAGTTGATGTGAAGCCCTGTCCCGTCACAGGGCCAGGCTGTCACTGACCACAGACACATCTCCATGGCCGGCACTGGTTTAAGTACTTTACTCATTAAGCAAGGCTTGTGTGTAACGTGTGTTGTGTGCCTGCAGTGTCCGAGTGGCTCCGGTTGCTGCCTCTGCTGGGGATCCTGGCTTTGCTGGGCTACCTGACCATTCGCCCCTTCCTGCCGAAGAAGAAGAAGCAGAGAGACTGTCTGATCAATCTGAAGATCCAGAAAGAGAACCCAAAAGTGGTCAACGAGATCGACATTGAGGACCTGAATAGCACAAATGTGTGTTACTGTCGCTGCTGGCGCTCCAAAACTGTAAGTTGACGAGATGTAACAGTTCGTGTGATCTGCACAGAATTCTTTTTATTTCTCACATAAATGACGATGATACATATGATTCACCTCAATCAGAGAAGTTGGACTCGTTTATTCATTTATGTACTTTTGAACTTCAGGATGAGGGAGGAGTTTCGTGCTTCTGTATCTTACTGATCGGCTAACACTAAGTTGTTTCCTGTTTTAGTTTCCTGTTTGTGACAAGTCACACTTAAAGCACAATGAGCTGACTGGAGACAACGTGGGACCGCTCATACTCAAAAAGAAGATACTTTAATCGACTACTGATGGGAGTTTTCATTTCACCTCTGCAGTCTTTCCTTTTTTCATTTCTTAATTTTTTTTTTTTTTTTAAACAAGATTCTTGGTCTCGCCTTGGTGTCATGTTAACGTTGGTTATCGAAAGTCTTTATTTGAAGTGGTCCTACTGTAAGACACCTAAAATACTCATGTCCACAGCCTGAATGTGTGAACACTGTATTTTAGGTTCTTCAACAACATTGTAAGGATATTCGCCATCGATGATGGCTTATTCTTCATTGTTTACTTAAGCTGGCGAACAGAACAGCTTCTTTATTCGTGTCTCAGTCTTTTTCCAAATCAACTACAGTTTGTCATAGGGACCACTTTGAGGGGACAACTTGAAACATAATTGCAGTGACTTTATGACTTTATGATAATCTGAACCAATCAGGGAAGATGAGTTTTTTCTTCCCAGTTAAACGTTTGTTTAAATTCTAGTCCAACTTGGAATCAACATTTTGTACTGTGTGTCTTCATTTTGGACAGTTCTTTGATATTATTTAACAGCCTTTTTTTTAAACGTTCTTTCTCTTTTTTCCGTTTGTCCGTGTGCCAAATATTAACACACTGCACACTTTCAGATTGTGAAATATTCTCATAAGTTATTGTGTGTATGGGAGGCTACTTATTCATTCTGCAGATGTTTTGTTAATGGCCTTTAAACTTTTAAGTTTCCCATTCTGTACTTTTCTTCATTGCCTACAGACATTTCAAACCACTGCACCGTTGAGTAATATCCAGTTACATAAAGTTTTAACCTCACCACCCTATCAATGTTTGAGAACGTAACTTCTGCAGCTTTTTCGCTGTGTACCATTTTCTTCAACCTGTATTTTCATAATCGCTGTATATAGTTGACTTCCTGCTAGTGTTTCCTTTTTAATGAATCAGCAATATTTTATACCTAAATGGCCTTTATTGTCAGATTTATGTCAGATGTATTTCCATGATCGTGTCTATGAATGACTGTGTGCTTGTGTACATTTGTAAGAAATGGCTGGAATTTATTCATTCTGCCTTTGAAATGCAAAAAGGGATGGTCAGAAGGTTTAACTCGAACTAAACTGCAGTTTCATTCCCTACTTTCCTCCCACTATTATGATCAGGAAACACTTGTAACCTTGACTTGAAATCATATGAGATTAATGACAAGGAAACCAAGTACACCACTTTCTAATTGTCTGTTAGTCTTTTTTTTTTTTAGTCAAACTTGCATTCAGGATCATATTCATACAGGAGTGCAGTATTTTAGGAACTTTTATGAATACAGCCTAAAAAAAAGATTTTGTGAATTGAAAACGAGATGAAAACTGTTATGCCCCGTGAGGCTGTACAAAGACAGCATTACCGTATTTTCCTACACTATAGGGCGCACTAGATTATAAGGCGCACTGTCGATGAATGGTCTATTTTCATATATAAGGCGCACTGGACTATAAGGCGCATTACACACAGTACATATCACTCCGCGAGGCTCCTGACTACGGTGGCCGTAATGCTCCAACAATCCATCAAGCAGCGCAGCTAAGTGGCTTACCAAAGTCGTACTAAAACATTTTGACAGATTTTTGAGCGCCGTGTACCACAGAAAATCGGTTCGAGGTCAGTAAGCACAAGCAGAATTCATACATAAGGCACACCGGATTATTAAGCGCACTGTTGATTTTTGAGAAAATTTAAGTATTTTAAGTGCACTTAATAGTCCGAAAAATACGGTACTTTAAACTTTAAACATGAATTTTAGCATCATATACAAATAACTTAAAAAGAAAAGTCAGGGGCTTGCCAGAGTTAGAGGTCATCCTGAGTTGGACGTGACAATCCATGACATCTGAAGCTCATGGTGCTGCCAGAGAAAAAGTCAGAGGATCCCTAAAGTCAATACATTTGATCTTCTTGGGACTATGAATATTTTTACCAAATTTCTGACAATCCCTCCTATGGCTGATCAGAGTTAGTCTGGAATAAAGTGGTGGACCAACTGACAGACCAACATACAACATAAAATAATCATAAATGTATAAATATTTTTCATAGTTATAATTTAAACTTTCCTCCTATAACTACACTAAAGAGACAGACAGTTCTTGGTATGTTTAAACATTTATTGTTCAAAGAATATCTGGTAAAAAACTATTTCTCAATTCTGTAAAATAATCATAAATAGTTGCTAAAAATACACAACAGCCTTTAAAATTTGTAAATAAATTCAGACAAATCAAAAACATCTTAAATTACACTGCATACCACTGTGATAAAAAACAAATATTTGACAAATGCAAAAACTCTGGGACATAATCAAACGATGAAAGAGGGGTTTAAATGAATGCTTTGAGAATGGACATGATCATCATTGGGCATTCATCATACTGGAAGCAGACATTGTGAATGAAGCAGTTGGTGGATGTTTTAGCAGCATTGTGTTAAAATTAAAGTATCGTAGATTATTTAGAGTTTCTCCTGAGTGTCTGTAAACTACACAAACCCTTCTCATTACCAAGACGCACAGCTAATACACATTTTATTTAAACATGCGCAAAAAGTCACAAACACCAAGCAGTAAAAATAATGTACGGAGTGCAGAAAAGCTAAAGACTTTTGTCAACTGTAGAGTCTAAAATGCTAAAATATTGCTAGTGTCAGTACATTCAATCACTCAGCCCTCCGAAGGACACTGCTTTTGATGACATACAGCATTACCACCTTTTCAAGTCCAAATACAGTAAATAGGTAAATATAGTGATAAAAAATATGGGGATTCAGTGAATATGACAGGCAGGAACAATACCCACCTTTACAAAAATGTAAACCATATTCATGTCTCACACTAATATTTGATTAAATGTTCATTTGCAGCAGCAAACCTCCTGTGTGCTGCTCGCACAGCATGACAGTGCAGACGCTGGGCTGTGGGTCATTTGTTTGGAACCCAAGGCCTGGAAACCACTAGAGGCTATAAATACAGAGTGATTCATGTGTTCCTGCAGCTCGGCAAACATCAGGAGCCGACCGGCAGACTGAGAGACAGAGAGAGCCACTTGGTGGCTAAAGGAAAGCTCAAGTATCCGAGGTGTGAAAGCATGCCACAAGTTTCTGAAAATGTCCTCGCTTACTGGGTGGGGACAGGCGTTGTCAGAGTGTACTCTCATAGGTGACGGGAGTCTCATTGTCATCTTCACCTCCTGCTGCGGTGCCTAGGAGAGACCGAGAGGAGACGGAGGGAGCAGAAATAGTGAGTAAACACCTCAGTAAAAGACTGATTACATGCTATTCAGATGTTCTGGTAAACAAACAAAAGCTATATGACACTGTAACATCAACAGAGCCACTGTTGTGTGGATGTGAAAGGTGTGAAGGCATAAAAGACAGGGTCAATAGAAGCAGCCGACAGCTATGCAAATCCTACTCTGAGTGGGTGCATCTAGTACAAAGGTGAGGCAGGGGAAAAAAAATCTACAATAGTGCATCCACTATGAGGCGAGGTTCAACGGGGAGGAAGATGTTGAGCTGAGATGAAGTGTTGAATGTGGGACTTTACCTACCTAGGAAAAAAGCTGATAAATTGGGTTTGACTCGCTCACCACAGGCTGAGTTCTTGGGTTTTTGCAGCAGGCGAGGTCCAGCGAGCCCTATGATAAGAGCTCCAACTGGAGCAGTGAGAAGGATGGCCAGCACGGCCACAGTCAGCACGTCCATGCCGTACTTCTGCATCTGCTTGTCGTCTTTTGCCCTGGCCATGTCTAAAGCTGTGGAGCCTATAGCTGCCTGATGAAGACAAGGACACTCATTCACAAAGGCCCCTACCGTCACCACCAGAGGACACTTGAAATTCAAGTGTCTGTATTTTTAATCAAGTGTACCCTGAAAGAAAATAAATATTTGCAAATATATACTATAAAAAAATGACTTCCTGAAAACACCCTACTGACACTCTAAATATTTCAGCCCCTGACATACCTGCACTGTGGCTTTGGGCATCCACGCCAGGGCTATGAAAATTTTTTCTTTCATGTTAAAGCCCGCACACAAAACACAGACAAAGGTGAAAAGGACTCGAACCAGCAGTGCGATGAGCAGAGAGGCGACACCCAGACCTACAGAAACAGACAAGAGTCATACAGAGGTGTTACACTAATTTGGTAGTGAGATATACTGTGAGAAAAACACTATATCACCAGCATTTCATTTTAACAACTGTGAGGGGCAAATTTGACATTTTAAAAGGTACATATTCAACGATGAATACAAAAATAAAACACTTACAGCTGAGATATTTAGAATGTTTCATGTAGATGAAGACTAAGAGCTTATTGCATAAACTAGAAAATACGACTATTTAATGTACAGGTTAACAACATTCTTAACAAGCAGCCGGTAAAACGGGTAAAGCTGAGGTTTTAATAATTCCCACCACATCTGCTCCTCTTGCCTCTTTTAAAAGCAGCACACAGGTTTTTTTAATGGCCCGCAGAGAGAGTTCAAGTGGAGTTTTCCTAAAACTGTATTTGACCTCCTTTGACTACATTGTATGAGGGCCTGAAACAGGCTCAGGTTTTTAATGTTTACTGAACAGAGAAGGCGAGATCAAACCCTCCAGGGGCTTCTTTTTTTAGCTATGTAAATATATTTACATCCATGCAGTCACATTTGAATATTTCACAGTGCTAACAGCCACCTCACTGTTATTTTGAAGTGTGAGTGTGTGTGTGTGTGTGTGAGTGTGTGTGAGTGTGTGCTTGGTCCTCTCACCAACTGTATGTCCTTCTAACTCTGAGAGTCGAATCTCTGCTCCTATTAGGCCGAAGAGCAGAGGCTGAAAAATGTCCCACGCCCACCCCACCACTTCCTCCACACGTGCCTGAAGACAAACAGAACACACAGAAATGTTTATCTCATGTTTATGCAGCAATGTGGACATTTAAATACACTCTTTATAGACAAATAGTATGCCGCACAAAGACGGATAACTGCAAATACAGAGCGCTCAGAAATATGCCGCCGCAGGTGCTGCAGATGTCGAACGCATGTGCCGTTACCTTTTCTGTCCCCCAGCCGAGGCCAGCCAGGAAAGCCAAAACCAGAGTGCAGAGGCCTCCAGAGCCAGGAAACCCAGCCACACCGCTGCCGAACACGGCAAAGACGGACAGGCCGAGCACCAAGAAAGATCGCTTCATTACTACGTGTTTCTGTAAGAAAAAAAAAAAAGCAGGATAGTTTAAAATAATGAAGTCTATAAATAATGGAAGGTGATATTACTGGTGGTTAATCTCAAAGTTTAGTTTAGAAAAAATGTATGGAGTCAAGGTAGCAGAGCGATATCTATTATGTAAGGAGAACCCTTCACAGACTCTTTTTTTAATAAGTGGTTGGTGGCTCTTAACATGCTGTGTGAGGGTGACTACGATGCAGTAAAACTAATGTCATTAGCCGCAGAAAAGGCCTCAAGAGCACGCCTACCTGGTCAACGCTGGGAAAGTACTGGATGAGGAAGCCGAGAAGAATCCCGGCAACCATCCCACCGGCCACCTCGAGCACGCCTCTCAGGAGGTTGTACCAAGTGGAGCCTGTGAGGATCAGCAAATATTAGTAGAGCACAATTAGCCGAAACAACTGTCCTCTAAAATGTGGATAATGTAACAATTTATGACAGCTGCAGGGTAAAGATCGATGGTATTATTTAGTGTTTTAAATGCAGTTAGTGCAGCCATAGGGAGGCTCTACACTGTGGTATACTGGAGTCATGAGTTTTTTGAGTAGACAGCACACTATCACCCTCTGCTGAACTCCTGACAAACTACAGATAGATGTTATTTATTTCCTGTGCGTCTCAGTCTTGACCTTCACTGCAGTGCACTGAACTCGCAGTCACTCCCCCAGTGATTAAAGTGTTTTTTATTTCGAGAAAAGAACATTGAATTCAACACCCTGCCTCTCTACACACACACCTAAACACACACACACGCAGACAAACACACACAAATCCAGAGGGTCACCTGTGGCGAAGGCCATGCCCAAACACGTGGTGAACCCTGTGATGGCAAGAATGTCGTCAAAGCTGCCGGCGGCCATCAGCAGGGTGGGGATGCCCTGCTCCACGCCGTAACCGTCCTTCTGCAGCAGCAGCATGGAGGGAACCACCACCGCCGGAGACACGGCGCCCAGCACGAAGCTGCAATGTGGAGGAGAGGGATTGTTTATTCATTTCCATACAGGGTAATGCCGCACTGAGTAAATGTTGGCATTCAATGATACCAGGCCTGAATGTAATCAAATTCTTTTGAATTTGTAAAAATTTTTATTTTAGTGTGCTGTTTTTTCTTTATTTCTAAATTTTCCAGTATTTGTAATACTGCCACAAAGCTTCAGAGAGGACACACAGAAGATGTTTTATGCTGACTGTAATCTTAAGAAAATTAACATTTTTGTTGGGCAGTAGAAAGTATTTGCTCTGGCCCTCATCCACCCTTCAACTGCTGATAAGCAGCGCACACAGAGGCCATCGATGTTGTAAGCCGGATATTACAAGTTCCACTTTGATGACTGACGGCACACATATTCTGTAGAAATATAAAAAGGCCTTTATTTTGCAGGATTAAATAGCCCACCCCCCCCCTAAAAAAAAAAAAACTAAACTACTGATCTTGATGGATAGGATAAACTTGTCCTATTGCCCAACAACAACAACAAACAATGTGTGTGAGTGGGAAAAAAAGTAGTAATGTGATCTCTTAGGAACAGAGTGTTTCCCGTCCTTCACTTTATGGGAATGTGTTCCCTGGAGGTACTTTGTTAGTCTAAAGTACTTAGTCATCACACTTCAGCCCTCCATGTCTTATTTCTTTGAATCTTGACATTCTGCTACTATCTGCTTTGCAGGAGTAAACTGCTGCTGACATTGGATTTACTAGATGTGACAGTGTTTGATCTCTTGCATTTGTTTTATTATGAATAAAAATAAACTAAAACAAGACAAAATAATAATACTGAAACTGAAATGGTAAATCAATGTATCTGTTCTGGCAGTACTGTGGTGCTAATACACAGCCGACTGTTACTGGGTAGAAAATGCGAGAGTGGAGAGGTTAAGCAGCGTCATATTTACCCGAGGATGAAGCCCCACACCCAGGGCAGACCCATGAGGAAGTGAGAGATCAGAGCTGTGGTGCAAGTCTCTATGATGCAGGGCCCAGTTGCCACACGGACGCACACGCCTTTAAGTTTCCTCAGAGCCTGACAACAAGACATCATTTTTTTTACGGAGATGGATCGATTTTTATACAGTTCTGTACATTTTTAAAGCAAAAGTACCAATTATTAGCTGGTTGTATCTTCTCCAATGCTCATGTTTGCTTGCTTTTCCTCATTTCACATCACAGGCTATTGACTGCTCAGTTTTTTTTTTAGTGCTGATGAGATAAGTTCAGTAATCTAAAACATCACTTTGGGCTGACTGAGACTTTTCACTAATTTTAAAAAGAAACAACCACAAGAATAGATCATATGCACAGATATAATATATAGCTAATATATGTGTGGCGTACCGTGGGATCCAACCCCAGGCCTGCTCTCGTCAGGATGACGGCCAGGGCGATGTTTCTCAGGGACGCAGACCACCTGAAGTCAATGTACACCCCATCTGTTATAACTGGGATGTTTCTCAGAAGGAAGCCCATCAGCAGCATACCTGCAACACAGCAGAAGGTTGTGAGAGTCGAAAGACGATCGCTTAAGACACACAGATATGGAATGAGGATGAAGATCACCTGTTGCTTTTTGAACTTACAGTGCCTCTTGTTGGACACCTGAGACACTGGAACTCACTAGGCGACTGTCTTATAGCACTAATAATTCAAAGTTTCAACACTATCCAAACCAAAAAGTTATCCACAATGTGTCAAGTTCAAAAAGTGCAACGTGGCTGAGACGTTTACATGACAATGTTTCACAATGTTTCAGTGCCTAAAGAGCAAATATCTAAAACTATGGTGAGGTTAGACAACTTGAAACAATCTTCTCCCACTGCTATTATGCTGTGCTATCATTGCACAGTAACCCCCCAGGAAGTAGGTGTGAAAAAAAAATCCAAAATGCAGAAACAGAAACTGAACTGGCAAACAAGAATAATTTTTAGAGGAAGAACATGGGGGGATTGAGTTTCGAGAGAAGCAAACACACAGACCTCTCTTAGCTGAACTTCAATCTACCTTTTGATGTTATTTGCAAACAAGGAGCGGCTCCCGCTTCCTTGATTTTTATCTTGGTAAGGGTGCAGCCGGTGGCTTATGATTTCCATCTCCAAATTGACAACTCCAGGAATTCACAAGATGTTACACTTGTTGCTTAATAATTGCAATTTCCAAAAAAAAGGGACATTTACACAGTCCTCTGACCAACACTGTGATTTAATCCAAGCATGTGTTAATGTATATTAACACATCAGATGGATTACTTTGAATAGATAGGGATTATTTAACAAGCCTAAATAAGACTCACATCTCTTATATACTTGTTCATATTAAGTTACATTTCACAGTACAACAAATAGAAGCAATGTCTACTTGACCGAGAACAGAGCAAGCAGGTAATGTGACTGTTCAGTTAATCAGAAAACTCCCTTCTGACCCAATGTTCTTTTCTTTATATCAATGACAAGGGTGAAATGAATCAGTGAGTGGACTCCTCCGTTGTACGTCATGGTTTTAACATGTGTAATGCTCATTAGATTAAGCTGCTGGACAGGCACATCACCTGGTGGATGATTCATACTTGAGGAATATCTTGCACTATTTCTGGTAATATTTGCACAGCCGGCTCATTTAAATCAAAATGCTCTGAAAGATGTTTGAGTTTACTTTTAGATTATTTAGAGTTTTTCCACTGTGATGCATAAAACTAAGAGTCCGACCCGAGTCTCATTTGAAGGGCACTCATTAAAAACCCAGCAGCAATGCTGCAACCTGCCATTTTCTAACCTCTTAGAAGTTCTCCTTGATTCATGCTGACATATGTGACCAGAGAAGAGCCACTGTGGTAAATAATGATACCATAGTTGAGCTTGTTTGCATTCTGTGTAAATAGTTCAGAATGAAATTACATATGGTCGATATTTCCTTGTCAAATAAGTAGTTTTAAGGCTGGATCATGTGCTGTGTTACTAAATATCACCCTGGTGGAGGGATTGCTGTAACTAAATATGAAATAAAGACCTGTATAAACACACTGGTGTGTAAAGCATAAGCACTAAATCCTCTGCCTTACCGAGGAGTGGAGGGAACGGTGGGAGGCTGGGCAGACGGATGAGAGCCACCAACTTGCCGCCGATGAGTGCGCAGATGAAGAGGATTGTGATGCCAAAAAGGTTGCCCCCTGGAAGACATTCATCCTCGGTGATAGACCACACGACTCCGAAGAGCACAGCTGCCAACAAGACTGGTGAGAACAAGGACACGCACGTTAGATTCTTATGGCAGATTATTACATTTCTGTTGTGTTATACACCCAAACATTTAGAAAAGTACTTAATTTAATAAATGCAGTGGTGCTTCTATGACCTCATTGATGATTATTTCTATGAATGTGTTTTGTAATGTGAATGTAATTCAGTGCATCAATGTGTGTGTGTGTGTGTGTGTGCTATGTGCATGTATTTACTTATTTACAATACCACTGGTTCTTTCAGATTAGGTCAAGCTATACGAGATACTCAAGTCATCTGCAGTTTTTCTCAGTCTAGTGTAAAAAAAAGAGGGATTGCCATACAGCAAGTTTCCAAAGCAGAAACTTACTGAGCCAACTACGGCCCTCCCTTCTTTACCTTTAGTAACAAGAGAGGCCAGAAGGCCTCTTGGCGGACATGGGCAAAATCTGTGGAGCAAGGGGCAGCAGACCACCGGCGGGTCCGTGTTGGTCCCAGCATCCACCACGGGATTTCGAGGGATAAAATAAGTGGTCTCCTCTGTGACATTTGGACTGGAGCAGCGCCGTACCACCACCTGGATCTGGTTCACGTTTAGGTGCTGGAGAATGGCGAGACAAAGAAAAGGTCAGTGACTATATCTGCCCAGTAGAGAAAATGTTTTGACTGATGCCTCAACACCACACAAGTAAATGAGAGACCTGATAAAAGAAGTGCTCTAGTGTTACAACCTCACTTTTATTGCCTTATGAATAACAGCAGCATTCAATAAAATAAAGGCATGAATGAATATGCAGCAGTCAACGTAAATGAGAGACCTCACAGAACACCAGATCTGAGATGTCACATAGACACAAACATGAATATATCCTTTTGTGGAAAGATAAGAAATTGGGTAGATGTCCCTGTAGTGTCTTGAATTGCCAAAGCCTTAATAAGTGTCGTGCTTTATCAGCATCGTTGACACAGAGGTGCGTCATACAAGCAGATTATGGATTACAGTTTCTTGGCAAATAATGAGCCGAAGATATGAACTTGCCCTGGAAGCTGGGGCGAGTTCATATCTTCGCCTCTTTGTCATATTGCCCAGGTGGGCACGTTGGCTCAAAGTGGAAACTTTGCCTCTGGCTGCATTTTAATTAATTCTCACTTTAGAATTGCACAAACAAATGATGCACACATTATCTGACAATTAATCCCGCAAGGTTAGACAAGCAAGCGGAGCCGCATGATGCATCATTTACATGTGGCTTAAAATGTCTTATTTGATGAGTACAAAAGCCGTTTTTTTCAACTAAGATCCAACATTAGTTGTCAGGTTTACAGACACACACCTGAGTAGCTTCATTCTCGTTAGTAAAATACTATACCTCCACATGGTTTGCTGCAGGCAAAGCAATTCTATCCAGCAGCGGGCTGGGTGCTGGACTGGGTGCCGGACTGGGTGCCGGACTGGGAGCGGGACTGGGAGCGGGACTCGGCTCCACGGTGGCAGGCTTGGTCTGAGCGTCCTCCATGGCAACTGGCTGCAGTACGTCTGGTCCACTAGCTCTTCTCTATCACAGTGCATCAAGCCCAAGGGGTGGGGTTGGCCATTGATGGACGGGCAGTTCCCTCACTTCTTCTTCATCCTCCTCTGTATGTCCAGCTCCTATTCACACACAACGCTGGCTTTATCAGTGGAAACACAAATCAGTGTTTACTTAATGATGGAGAACAGAGGTGTTGGCTCAGGTGTGGAAATTGGCATGGCATGGAATGATAAGTTTAATCTCTCTTTCTTTCTTTCTCTCTCTCCCCCTTACACACACACAGACACACACACAGGCCTGTTTTGTTTAGTCTGACAGATACTGTGAGACGAAACAGGCATTCATCTGCAACACATCTCTATTGCAGCACTACATGTCTATATAGAATCCATTTATTTGAGTTTAATCTTATATACCACTCTTCTATTGACATATCTAGTCGATGTTACTTGTGAGATTTTATTTCTATACATTTTAAAGGGTCTTTAAAGGGGGCCTATGACTCAAAAACTTAATTGCCAACAAGTTAATTCTACTGTATGTGTTGTTTACGTGACATATGGGTGAATGACAAATAAGCCTGAAAAAACATTTTTTTAAAAACTTCAAATATCATCCCTAGAAAGTGTTTATTTGAGTTGCTGTGACTCTAGACTTTATGGATATATAAATGTTCTTTTAAATTTTGCATTAAAATAT
>JBAJHX010000051.1:14787162-14808176 GCA_037176925.1 Amniataba percoides | reverse complement strand
TCGAATAAAACAAACAATCAGTGGATAAACAGTCGCACTGCACGTTCAGTTAATTTCCCCTTAACTTTCCCCTTAAGTGCCGAATCGGAAGCTGCCGAATCGGAAGCTAACTTCAGCGTCGTACATCCACAGCACATGTCAGAAGAGTTGCACTTCGTGTAATTCATTAAAAAGCACAAAAACAAGCAGCATCGGCTCTGGCTGTGTTATGAACTCGTCCTTCTCGCTGCGTTACTACGGTGTTTTGACAGTCGCTCATGGCAACAGCCGTCGGGTTAATCCACTTGTGAACAGACCACACTAATCAATGCTTACAGCTCGGCCATATGGCACACACGGCTAGTGCGTTAACAGGCAGGTTAACAAACTTAGCTAATGACCAGAGACCGGTCTGTCCAGGTGGCCGACCGAAACTCAGCAAAGCTTTTAAAGAAATCTAAGTTTTGTCGTGTGAGCGTGTGTGTGTGTGTGTGTGGATACACACGTGTGGGAGGGCTGGCACCGCACCTTCGGTTTCATTTTTAAGCTAGCAAAGAGGCTCACTACAGGCGGTGACTCCATTATCGGACGCACGGCAGCACATTTCCTCACATAAGTTCGTAAACTGGTGGTTAAATATGCTTTATATATATATTAGCTTGTCGGAGCGTCGTTAGCCTGCGACGTTTCACGGTGCATTCACGGACTGTAAGATAACGTCAAAACGCGGACCACACTACGGGTCAAAAACACCCTGTTATTCCCCCATCGATGATTTTAATTCAGTAAATAGTACGAGAAAGCTTGTCCGCTTCCTGCCTGGGCACACACTAGTGTCGCCGTCGCATTTCCGCGCAAACACGACAGCCACCGTCCGATATTTGACTCTTCGCCGGTAGCTGTATGAGTGTTTCCGACTACCAGCTGTCAGTGAACTCCTCACAGCCGCCGTGCACAGAGGCCGGGCGCTGTAACGGGGTTATCTGGAGACCTAAAACCTCAATAAAAGCCTCAAATCAGCTCACCTCATAGCGTAAACTTTGTCATCGCTGTTCGGCGGCGGCGTCTCTGGCAGTCCCGTAGCAAACAGACCAGCTGGGATGTGGGAATCAGGCGGATTAGTGATGGCCAAGCATGTATGTACCGCGCACAGGAGCGCCGCTTGGGTGGGGTGGAGGGGGGGAGTTAGGGTGAATGGAAAAGTCACTCAGTCAAGGATGTTGCTGAAGACGTTTTAATAGATGGGTTTTTTTTTCATTTTTGATCACATGCAAAATCCGACTGATTGCTTCCTAAAATATCTAACAAGTGATGTGAGCTCATAACTCCACATATACTGCAGCTGTGGTTTGGTCCAATGTTTGTTACAATGTCGACCTGGATTTAATTTGGACTGTGGACAATCAGATCACATCAGTAAACAAATTACATTACAAAAAAAAAAAAAAAAGATCATCACCACCAAAGTCAAATTGTGTGCGCTTAATTTGGGGGTTCAGAAGAGAAAAGGAGTGACTGCTGCTGTCAGGATGCACTTCTCTCACAGCCTCCATCCTCCATCAATGATTTGCTCGGTTCCGGTCACATAGGCAGACTGTGAAGGAGCCCAGAAACATTAGGTCAGATTACTTCACTGCATGCCAATGAACACTGCCTTCCTAAACTAAGTACATTAGAGATATGCATAGATACAATCAGGGAGAAAATTTAGAAATACTGAGGCCATAAGTCCAAAAAAGACTCATAAGCCACCACAAATTAAGTCTTTTGATTGATCAAATCTTTTGATTGTCTAATTAAAAAAAGAAAAAAAAACAACTGTTTAAAAACACTGAGATTTTGGTTCAAAGTGTTCTCTGTTCTGTGGATCCCCTATTTATCTTTGTCTTTACTGGTATAAAAGCAGATAGATTTTAGTATATCGAGTCTAGAAAGTACTGGAATCAGCTTTAAAAATGTCCACAGGCTTCCAGCTTTGTGTTGCAAAAATCTCAAGCACAAATGCAAAGTGCCTGCACCTGAAAGTCTTTTGACAGACTGTATCACAAGCACACACACTACATGGATCCATTATCTGCGAGTACTTGCCTCGTCCGACGCCAGGTACACACACAGGTACGCCACCTCCTCAGCTGTGCACATTCTGCCAGTTTTCTGTCTGGCCATGAAATTCTTGTAAGCCTGAGGAGTTGCAGAGAGGGAGAGAGAAAGAGAGAGAGGTGTCAGAGTCGCAGCGTTTGTTATCTTCAACACCCAGCCATCTGGATTTCTTCATGTTGGGGACCAAAGATAAGATGTACCTAACAAATGAGGTTAAATGACTCAGTCTGGCATACCTGTTCTGGGTCAGGCTGGGCCTGGATCCTTCCCCTCAGTGACGGAGTATCAACAGTACCTGAGGAAAATATAAAAGAGCAACCGTAACTTTCTTCTGAAACCTTCATTTTAACATTATTAACAACATAGAATACAAAAATATTGATAGCCTTCCACTACTTGGATGATTTTGATGATCAAATAAGCATGATTGGATTCAGTTCTGTACAAATAATACTCACAAATAAAAACCTTGATGGGTTTTCACAGCATTTTAGACGGGACAAACTCGAGTAAGTTTAGAAACTTAGTTTGTTTCTAAGTTTGAAACACACAGTGTACCCTAAATGAATGAAAGGCCCTTTAATATTTTAAAACATTGGTTCAATTTGTTCTCAAGGATGTCTGCATCATAAAATTATCTATTGAACTAACCTTGACTGATAGATGAAGGAGAATAAAAAGGACGCAGTGACATGGGTTTATTTTGCGGGGCGGCCTGAACTCACCGGGACAAACACAATTACAGCGAATGCCTTGCTCGATGAAATCAGCTGCTATAGATTTGGTGAGCCCGATCACTGCAGCCTTGGATGTACTGTAGACGCACCGGTTTACAACACCTGTGTGGAGAATCACATATGTCACTCACACACGCGCGTGCAAAGCAATTATCTGAGATAAGAGGATTACAATGAACATGGTCATACTTCAGTGACTTAATGTCTCTTTAATTGGGCATAATATTTGTTGTACTATAATCTAATGTGAAAAAAATCTGCAGAGGATCCTTTACCTTTTATGCTTGAGGCAACAGATGCCATGTTAATAATGTTTCCTGCCTTCCTTGCCAACATCTAGAATGACAAAATAAATTAGGGTGGTGGCTTAAAAACAGCATATAATTGGTCAAATGAAGAGTACAACTGTGCAACGATCTTAGGTTGACTTTTATGTAACAGATAAATGAACAACGTGCGATGATCTGCGCTAAAATTCCCCTTTCAGGCGGTTTGGTTAGTTTGAGGCTAAAGCTGGATTAGCCATTGGGCAGTCACCGCCCATCATGCCACAGGCTCAGAGTAATACAGCTAATCCCAGCGGACAAAGGATGAGAACGAAATAAAAGCATATGTCGCCCAATTTACAACGGTGCCTACTTCATGTTCTCAACAACAGGATAAACAGTTTTAAGCACTCGGTAAAGTGGGCAAAGGTCACCTTGGGCAGGAACGCCTTGCACATGAGGTACATGCTGCGGACGTTCACGTTCATCGTGAAGTCCCAGTCGGCCTCCTCACAGTCCAAGATGGAGCCGTGGTGCACGAACCTGCAGGCGGCAGATGACACATAAACTCGGGGAGTGGCAGAGTATTTCATGTAATCAGATAGGGCTTTATCTGTGAGGCACCTCATACATCAGAAACAAAGAGTAGTGAGAGAGATCAATATGAGATATAACTTATTAAAGATTAATGTTGGTCTGAATGCTGAGTGCGTTTGACCCACTCAACATTTTACTGAGTCTTTTAAGGTGTCCGTTTAGAGACATTTGTTAAGGAGATTGGCAAAGGGTTAAGAAGAGGTTAAACCTCGAGGTATGGGGACTTTGAAAATGTAGTTAAGCAGGAGATGGATAAATGTGCTTAATGAGGAGACAGCATGTTGGCAATACGGGCAGAGCTGCTACGCATTATGGGTATGTCAACGGATGAGGCTGGAAATAGTCTACGTATTTATTATTGTCAACAAATCTCATTAAAAGATAGAACAACAACAACAAAAAAACTGTCTCTCCGAATACTTAAATATTAAAATAAAATATTAAATGATTCACTTTAACAATGGGTGCTGTAGTTTCAAGCAAAGATTACTCAAAGGAAAATAAATACACACAGGAGTATTTTCAGCCATGGATTTGGTATGCTAATTAACATTTACATCATCACTGTGATGTATGTGGGAACAAATCTAAATGAACTCAGGCGTCCATTAATAATGTAATGAAGGAACACGTCAGCCACTGCAACAGCGTGACTCACAGCTACAGATGTCATCAGGCGGGAGAGGGAAAACATACCCAGCGACGTTGAACAGCACATCGACATGCTCGTGCTCCTTGGCCAGAGCTTCCACTTGGTCCCTCTTAGTTACATCCACAACCTTGGTTTTGATCCCTGTTGGTGAGGAGGAGAAACAATCGTGATGATTTCAATGATGCTTCACCGATTTAGAGAAGAATAATAAAGATACCAGTTTTAGATGAGGTCATCTAAAATGAACAAAGCAAGTAAAATATTAGAGACAACTGATGTCGTCATGCTTCACATCTGCACAATTACACACACGCACACCTGCCCTGTGCAGCCTCTATTTTTTTCCTGCTGGTCACTCCAAAAGCTCCACAGAAAGCAGTCGGAGGTGAAGTGCTTTGTTTGTGAACGGCCTGAGAGGAGGTGGAAGTGTGCTGATCACCTCCTGTTTGTTCAAAGCTGCTCCAGCTGGGACCATTTTCTGCTTCTCCAATTCACTGCTGACAGGTTACAAATACGGCAAATTGTATATTGCTGGTGCGTGTTTGTCCACCACGAGTTACCCCGTAGACATTTTAAAACGCTCGTGGTGATGAAAGGCAAATACAGAATCAGCCACATTAAACCCAACTAAAAAGCTCATTACAAATGAAACATGTCTTGATATACTGGCAATAAAAAAAACAAGAATATGTCACAGCATACAGTGTGTGTTTCACATTATGATGGATTATTATGTGATATACACTGGAGGTTATGATTTGATGGATGTTTTAGTTAGTCTTCACAGGCTAATATGGTGCTAAAGTGGAGTAAACTGTTTTGATACTTCATTAATCAATAACATCATATTTAAAGCAAATAATGCCAATTAATGCTGCTCTTCATTCAACATTATGATTTTCTATGGTAAGCAAAAAAGTCACTAATCTTCTTTAACAGTAAACTAAATTCATCTGGGAACAATAAGACTGCTGGTCGCCTTAATCTCTCGCAAAGTGTGCCGGCATTTTCCATCATGATTAATCAAGTGATAAAGAAAATAATAGGCGGGTTAACTGACACTGAAAATAATGCCCAGTTGCAGCCATAAACAAAGTCCAGTCAAGAAAGTGTCTTGACAAGATTAAGTATTAAAGCGATGCATCAAACTTGTCTTGTTAAAAGCTTTAAAGTAAGAGAGGTTATTATTCACGCTCATGACAGACACCGTGCTGTATCACACTGTTTACCCAGCAGATGGCAGCCTCACACCGACAGAAGCGACTCCTACCTGGAACGCCGTCCAGCTCCTTCAGCTTCTCCCCGTTGATGTCTGTTGCTGTGACTTGAGCTCCCTCCTTTGCGAACGCCTGCGGTTGGATAAACTTGAGTCAGTTCCAGACAGTTTCCAAAATATCTGTGCACACATCCTCTATCCCGACATTTCTCTTGTTTAAAAGGAATGCTTTGCTGTGATCCTGTGATTCAAATGTGCTCTCATTCTCAAAAATCATTATGGCTGCTTTGTTAAAAAGGCTTTTGATTAAGGCTCTTGTGCTTCTTAGTAAATCTGAAGCGCTGCCTGAATGCACGTAGTCACTGCCTCTGTGTTCAGGAACTAATTCAGGTCACAGCGCTGATGCCAACGTCTCATTATCACACATCTATAGATGCAGAATGCCAATTTCATCAT
This sequence comes from Amniataba percoides, assembly GCA_037176925.1. Taxonomy (NCBI): domain Eukaryota; kingdom Metazoa; phylum Chordata; class Actinopteri; order Centrarchiformes; family Terapontidae; genus Amniataba; species Amniataba percoides. Next base: position 14,802,173 of record JBAJHX010000051.1, on the reverse strand, counting down.
AAACATAAACTGCATATCAGACTGCAAAATACCCCCCTCTAAATTCTAACCCCCAACCCACACACGCACCACATGCAACCTGTAATAATATGTAATTCAGACCTAATGATTGGAGACAGAAATAGACCTCTTTGTATTCGAATTCCTCCACACTGCATGAAACACATATCGTTGACAGACATGGATGTGAATACTCACAGGCATGGATGTAATGATAGGGATCTATGTGAGATTTTCAAGTGCGCACAAGGGCCTCCTCGGACCTTTGTTTGCACCATCTCAAGAATCGCTATTACAGCTCATACATGTGGAGTGACAGCACACTGTATTCACAAGAGAAAGTCTAATTTTCCTGATGCCAGGGGAAGAGAGCAGTTTCCATCAAATAATATATTGCTTCTGTAGTCATTAATTTTTCATCCCGTTTGGTATAAAGATGGGTTAAGACTGGGATTAAAAGGTGCTGTTTGCAATCCTAATTTAATACAGATTTTTTTTCAGATTCAGAATATCTCACGACCCGCTGTCAGTGTACATACGCAGCCCTGGCATTGTAAATGGGAAACAAACATAGTGGCTTGGACGGATCTGCACTCTTGTGCTTGTGAACAGGACAATAGCAAGTTTGACCATGGGATCATCTGAGTTTATTGTGAATATTTGCAGCCCAATCTGTCTCCATTTGGTCAAATGGATGAATATTCAGTGTATGTAGCAAGTCACGCATCAGTAATTTGGCTTACTACGGTGGTGTGATCCCAAAATAAACAGATTTTGCTGTGATTTTATCGTAATAAATGGATAAAACAACGCTTGTTTAATGTGGTCTGTCCATAAGATGACAAAAAAAATACTTTTAAATAGCTTGTTTTCTGAATGAAGTTTCCAAATGGCCGTCACAGAAGATAAAACATACTGGACAGTCAAGGAAAGTCAACATCAATCTCCGCTGTTTGCATTGCACAAAAAACAGTTTGAAAAGTATAATGAACTCAATATATACCCTTTGTGTTTGCACACTGCAGGCTATTGAATAAACATTTTTCCTCCGTGATTTGGTAGAGAATATATCAGAGAGGAGTTCTTATTAAAGCTCATTACTATTGCTGCAGCACGTCCAATCCCCTGCGCGGCAGCCGACAACACAATCACTTTCCCGTCCAGACGGCCCATAGTGCACCTTTCACTGCTGCTGCGGTGGAAAAAAAACAGACAAAAATAGAGCATTGAACAGTAACAACAGGTTCATTTTGATGATAAAAGCACTCTCTTTCCTCTTGATGTGCATTCATTAGATATTTATAAATGTGTTATTCCAGTTCTGAGTTAGCAATAAGCAATAATAGGTGTACTGACTTTACAACAGGCTGCTGCATCTGACGAGTAACCGCTTCAGAAAAAAAAAAATCACGAAGTGATCAGCCATACTTTACTAACTATTGTGAAACAGAGATCACGTGGTGTAAGATCAGATATCACAGAATGAATGTGAATTCATCAGGCAGCTGTCCATAATTACTGTGTCCTTAAAAGAACCCTGGAACAGATAGTTACACAGTCCTGGGCTATAAATATGCATGCAAATTTTATTACAATATCACTCACAATGACATGTGGCCTACAGTCAAAGGCCTTATGAAGACATGTGTCATTTTATCTTACATCTTCAAGGACAGGCTAACGAGTGTGTTATTCTTGGACTCCATATTATATACAGCCATGACAATTAAAACATAAAAATGCTATACGAAGCAACTACAGGCTTCTAAAGCAGGAGTGCTCTCTTAGTCTAATTTTGACAGCCAAAAGAGGCGGTAGGGAGAGGTCGGATGTGGTGAGGTTTGTTTTATTTTCTCAGCTTCAACAAACAGATCATCATCAACAAGTGTGTCTCTATGTATCACCATCATGGGTGAAACAGAAAGTTCACCGTCTCAAACTGTTCTCAGCCTGCAAATTACTTAACTCTCATTAACACCATGGTGGCACACCAAACCAACAGTGGGCTGTCGGTCGTCGTCAGGCCTCATGGGGTCAACAGTTGCCGGCCCTCTGTGCAGTTTGCCTGGCAGAGCTCCTTCGGCCCTCATCAGCTGCCATTCAGAAAGTCCAGCATGCTGAATCTGAGTCGGAGGAAGTCTGTGAGAGACGGCTGGCTGTCTCACCAAGTTAGTCAGTGACTTCACGCGTTCGGTGCCGCTTCTTCCACGTCTGACTTTTCTTTTTTCCTTCAAGGAGTGCAACACTCAAGGCTTGAATCGCAATGCAGTTCCAGTGCAAAGTAAAGTGAAGAAAACAAAAAAAAAGTTTAACTTTTCAGTGCCACCTGCCTTTTATCCTCAGATATTTTCTGAATTTGTATTCCTGGCATGGAGACTGGTTAATCCATCACACAGAGGTGTGACATGTTCCCAATCTCTGAAACATTCTTTCATGTAAGGGAAGACGATATAATGGTTATTATGGCCTCCTGATGCAGGTGTATCATTGCATATCAGCAGTGTGCCAGTGGCCACAGTGTCTGCAGTGTAATCAACAGTCGTCTTTTGACAACTTTTAAGTGGACAAAGTGTCTTAAGGCCCTTTACTTATTTATTTTATTTTAACTCTCATGTTGGCCTATTAACATCCAGAGGTGCCTATGCAATAACTTAAATGACGCAAGCTGGGGCAATATTCATTTGCTGAGTCAAATTTTCGGGCAGGACGAAAGCTTTAATGGCGCGGATATGAGGCACAGCTTCAATTATCTGCAGTGTGATATTCCAATGATGGCCTCAGTGGCACTTGAGAGCATTATTAACTCCTGTGTGAGTCAAAAGCAAATATTAACAGGAATTATATGACTTTGTACAATTTATTTTGGAAGCCCGGGGCACTCTGCATCTGTACCTCTGCCTGCTGAACTGAACTTCACCAAGGCCGAGGGAGACTGATAGATTGACTCTTAAAGTCACTCTGGCACTGACACTGTACATAGAAATCTGCATCATTGTCATTAGCAGTCCCTCTTTATCACTGAATTACTTTTATATTGAAGAAAACATGATCATTCTCAGGAAAGTCATCTTTTTTTCCCATTTGATTCATGATTTATACAGAAAAGTCTAATTAAAGTCAGCTTCAGACTGCATTTTAACATTTCATTCGTGTATATGTTTGTTTCTATACACTTTCATAGAGGACACGTGTCTCTCTAACGGTTGCATTGAGCCACTGTTCGTCTATTTCCTCTGCACAAACACCTGCTGCTGTGCTAATCTGCACGATCATCTGACACTTTCTCTTCATGCATGTAAATCTGGACTGACTGGACTCCTCTCAGATCGTTGCATAATAGTTTTTTCCCCTCCACACAAACTCTGAACTAAATCACTTGGTTTTAGTTTCACTGCAGAAAAAAAACAAACCGTGACGATTCTCCACTGCGGGATTTGTAGTTTTACACTGATTCTTCTGTTGCAAAGTCAAGCATGAGGACATCAACTCTGGAAACTCACCCTTTCCTCAGGTCCGACACGCTGCACGGCAAAGATCACAGGACGCCCCCCTCCCACCACCAAAGAACACACACACACGTGACCGCCTGCTTGTACCGCTATTCGCTGCGGACCAGGAAGTGTGCGTGACAGCAAGCTGTACTACGTAATAGGTTGGATTTGGAGGCATATGAGGGCAGCGTCATATAGTTCAATTTATCCAAGTTTGGTTAAAAATAATCATGTGTTTCATGCAGGAGAGTACATTTTTTTTAGCAGTGCATGATAGTTTTAGCTGCCTTTTTAATTGGGTTTTTTTTTTTAAAAAAAACATGCAGGGTCGTCTACTCTGATAGTGTGAACTGTCTTGGTAATAATTAATAATTGGAAGTTGACCTTTGAGCTTTGATATCCACAAAGGTCTTCTTTTTTTTTTATTATCTGAGAGGCAAAATCGTTAATATTTGGCTGCTGGTTTCAATCGTAAATTATCCCTCTTTTGTGATTCAAGGCCAGATTTTTTATTCAAGTCACTTGTTTGTGCTGTAAAATAAAAAGAAACACCATTGCACAACTGGAATTCCAGTGTAAAAATTCATCCGCCACCTTGATATCTGACATACTTGTTTTAATGATATGGCATGATCTGCACAACATTTCCATCTCAAGTTGTCCAGCATCTGAGGCCGATTAAATCTACGCTTCCTTCACAACTGGGCAAACTTCATCTGCTCTAGAACAGCTCCTGAATGAACCTTGACCTCATTGTCTCTCTCAAAGCCAGAGTAAGACACATTTGAATCAAATGTTCAGTATGTGTCTATCTATTTTTAAATCCAAGCAGCAATTATTTTCCACCTGCCGTGCTTCAAATGTGAATCATTCATTTCTTCTTTCCCCCCTGCTCGACCAGAGATGCAGGGAAAGCTTGTGGACGTGACCCTCCATAAATAAGTCAGTTTCTGGTTGCCATAATGACAAAGTGTGACCCAAATATGTGACCTGTTGAGAGGCGCCGTGGGTTTGTCCTATCACACAATACGGAGGAACAATTTTCCATCTGCTACAGGCTTGACCAGGCAAGCAGCTGTTCTCAAAGGACACCAAGGGGGAGAGAGGACACCATCATTTTCTTCGCAGATAAGTGGACCGGGAGCGAGTCTGCTACACACCTAAGAGATACACTTTAATCAGTGCACGATAACATGCAAAGATAAGCGTAAAGGAGTGAGTGGGCCAATCACACCAGCCAGTCTCAGGTTTATGCTAATATAATAGATAGCATACATTTTAGTAATATACTTTGGAAAAGGGATTTATATGGTTAAAAAGTCTGCACCTTTCAAAATGTTTCTATAGATGTGTTACAATTCATTTCTTTCTTGAAAAATAAATAAAAAAAACCTATTGCTTCACCTAGTTTTACTCTTTTTGGTTAGTTTTCTTATAGCCCTGAGGAGAGTCAGCCTACTGTTTCCGAATTCAAAACGCTTGCAAGGTCCTTTTGACTTTGTCTTTACTTTGGTCGCTTGCTCTGTGCCAGAGATCCAACAAGGTCTCTCAGGCACACTGAAAATCTCATGCATTTCTACAAAGCAAATTATACTGAGTGGCCTCAAATGACCACCACTCCCACTATGAAAATGGACCCAATGAGCTGAAAAGGATGTGGAGCAGGACCCTGCGAATCCACGTTTATACTGCCAATAACAACCGGGGATGTCCATTTTATGAGGTGATAACATTTGAAGCAAGTGCAGTATCTCTAGATCTGCTGACTTAAAGTAAAACTTATAACATGGAGACAGATGTGGTGTGTGTTCATACTTCATTTTCACACAATGAGTCATTTATGTACATTTGGGGAGCTGGACTGGTTTTTACACATGAAAGTCGGTGCATGATTAAAGTCAGCCTGTTATATTCTGTCATCTGTGGCTCTGGAGGTGTGTTTGTAAATGAGAGAACAAAGACTTAGGGACTAGTTTCTACAAAGCATTGCCTAAATCACGTCTAAAGGCAAAAGGTGTCATGCCCGATCCCAGTTCTCACACTCAAAGCCAACGCAAGAGCCTGCCGTCATGTGTTAGGGAGCCACGAGATGTAAATAGGGAGAATGGCACACACTTTTGGACAAACGCATTTGGATAAAGAGGGTAAAGAGGGCATGTTGGTCAGATTGTTCTGTTTGGAACGTTAAAATAATTGTTGCAAGATATCATGAAGGTTATTTCAGCTTGGAATCTGTGAAGATAACAGAGACTCTTGTTCACAAACTGCAAGTGTGGTGTTAGACAGGCAAAGGCATTTATCATGTAAGGAAGGCTGTTAAAAGCTTGACTCAAGGGTGACTTATTAGCTTTTTTTTCTAACTTTCAGCTACCTCTGACTGTCTTCAAACATTGCCTCCTAATGGAGATGCAGTTGGAAGTTCAGAGATAAGTTAAGGAAATGTCGGCGTTGTAGAAAAGGACACGTTTCAAGGCTATAATAAGCTTGTCTGTGCGTCTGGTGCATTCATACTGTGTCTTTAATCTGTCTTGTGACTCACATAACTTCACACAAGTACAGTGCTGAACTCCCCTTTACCCTTGTTACCAGGCATTATCTGGACTGATTCATTTTGGGAACTAAACATCCTGATATCTCAGCTTATATTACATTGATTTTGAACATTTATTTGGACATCCTTTGTCTTATATAGAAAGCTATACGTAATGACAGCGGTAAGCTGTAAGAATCGATGCATTTTTAAAGAATTTATGTCAGAGGTGGCTTGTAGCAAGCCTTTAATGGCTTATTTACTGAGTTAGAGGAAAAAATGAAAGTGTTTTCCACCGCAGGGATACATATCTATTTAAGCCAAAACAGTCTATCAAGACGTTATACAAGATTTATGTGATTTGTTTAAACCAAGTGAATCGATATGTTTAGAGCTATTACAGAACATAAACAGTGTTTAAACTACAGTCTCTGTTTCAAGGGAGGTCTTCATTTATGTAAACCTGTAGGTGGTGCAGGCTGCCATGAGCAGAACAAGTCTGAAAAATGGTTCCACCTTGTGGAGAATCTAAAGAACTCTGCAGTAAAATACATTAAATGTAGTTTGCAAGTGACTGACGAAACAGTAAATATGCGATCTTTGATAGGGAGCAGTGGGTTGAGGATGTGATTTGTATCCTTCATCAATTTATTTTATGTAAAAAAATGTTTTGCAGTAAAACACAACCATGAAGCAGTTGTAAATTGATTTGGACTTAGAAGAACATATTGAAAATGACCGATCCAAAGTCACAGTGGCATGGTGACAGTTTACAAATGGGGAAAGAGTCCCGGCTGACTGGCTACTACCAAGAATAAACTGGCGCACAAGAAGGTGAATGTACAAGGCAGATTCTTGAGTTGAATTCATGTTTCTGGCACTTAAACGGTATTATGCTGGAAGACTACCCCAGACCCCAAACTAAGCACACATGCAGCTACTGTTCATGTTGTGGTTCAATTATTCAACCAGTTGTCTGTAAATGATTTCACTTACCAAGCACAAGGCATAGCAGAGGGAAACTCATTTTTCCTGTGACAGCACAGAGAGGAAATTCATGTTTGATTAGCATAAACATATATCATAATTATAATAACAAATTATACATAACAACATTAAAAAGCAGATTCTTTACAAACAAACAAAATGGATCAAAAGTTTTAAGTAAAGTTGATAAATTTCAAAATACACCTCAAAAGGGACTCAACAGAAATATGTCTCACCTTGCCTCTCTCTCTGTCTCTAGAGCTGTAAAATGTGTAATTAGTTTTCCTCCAGAGCCTGTTAACACATCTTAATGGGATCACGTCACATCACTGATGGACCTCACTGTCTGTCGGTAAGGACTACAGTTCTTGAAAGAAAAGCTCATTAAGATTAAAACCAAATATACCTTTTATTAAAAACTGAAGAACGGCTGAATGATTGTCTTTGGCAGTATACGCTTCTGTCACAAAGACTGTCACAAATTGGGAAATATTAGAGCTCTAAGGAGGATGTTCTTAGCTGGTAAATACTGATTTATCCTACAGAATGATAAAAATAATTTAGCGCTGTATCTTATCTTTGATTGCAGATTTCTGCTGTATGAACACACTGATGCTAAAGTTAAGCTTGGTTTGAATTCTGACAGGCATTGCGGCGGTGTTACTGCTCAGGTCAGTCCCCTGTAGAGTAGAAAACATCAAGATTTTATGACACAAGAGAGGCTATTACTGGCAGGGACATGGATTACATGAATAGCTCCCAGCACAATCCAGGGATTCTGTAAGAACACAGACAGTTTTCCTCGCTGTGAAATGCAATGACCATTATCCTCTGAACAGGCACAGTGATCACACAGTCCCTCTGAGACCAACTGTGCTTCTTTCTTCCGTCAAGTGTAAGTAGTCTTTTGTCAATACGACATTCAGCAAAGCTAATTTGAATTCATCTTTAATGTCTTCTTGAAGATATTAACAGCGTCATTATTACAACAGTGTGGCGAAGACAAAGATGATATTACATTTGGCTTCGGCACGTTTTCGCAGTCTTTTGTCAGGCAGATACTTTATAAAACAGGCCGAGAGCTTAAAAGCCAGGACTAGGGGGTTTGGCTCCGAGCCAGATGAGGATGTACAATGTTTAGTTAAATTTCCTGCATCTGTGCAGACCTTAAAGGCAGCAGCAGGATTTTCATGAATCTCTGATGTATGTGGTTCTTTTATCTGATGTCAGCCAGGGAAATGAAAAGGTCACTGGAGTTTTTTTTAAACTGGATCTCTATCAGTAAGTTTCACACATAAATGAGCACATGTACTGTGAGACATACTCTCACTGCTCCGGTACAGATTTCAGCTACATAAACAGGCCGGCTTCCTGCTACACAGTCAAGTCTGAGAGTGCTCTGTAGTTCAGTGCTCCATTATGTTCATCAGATGGTCACTAACTTTGAGCGGACAGCCAGCATACCGTGGGCTCATCCGAGTGATTTTTTTCACTGAAAACAGCTGCTTGCTAAGGCCTTACAGGAATAAGAGCACTGCGACTGAGCTATAACAGTGGAAAGATGCTAAAATGCTCCACAGTGCTGAAGGGAACCACAGAGATAATTATCCAACCTCCTCTTGATCACACATTGTTCAGATATTTTTTTACTACAAGTCATTTTTTTCCTGTATTATTCATGGTACATGATGTTTGAGTGCTAACAAAATGCAGTTGACCTGCACTCAGTACTGTGCTTGAATACACCCTGTACACACACAGACACTGAGCGACACATCCTGTATAAAAGCCACTATCAGCAGTATCACTGAGTTTTTTTTTAAGTAAAATATGCAATTATAACTAAAAAGCCAACTGATCTATGTCAGACGTTAGAAAATATTTTGTTTTGGTAAATTAAATAACAATTCCCATTGCTGGGCTTAAATAAATCAATGCTATCTCTCATTTGATGAGTGCGATGACGATCATTTTACACCTCTGCGTTATATTATTTTGAGGCTCTATTGCTTAAATTGTTGTCTGTTTCAATTCCATAGACATGCCACTTTCCAATTCAGAATGACCTCAGCTGTTAAAAGGTTTTAGAGAGAACAGGTTATGTAAGAGGCAGCGTGGTCGACGGCTCAATGTCCTGTCAGGAGCGGCCTCCGACAGACGACTGACACTGATTGCCATAGATTCGCTGGAAAATCCCATCAACAATGTCCAATCAGCCAGAGTTGGATTCTCTCCTTTCAGGAATATGAGCACACTGAGTAAAGATTGATTGTGTGTATTTCTCCTGTGACAGTAAAATTGCCACCCAAAAGTCACATAGCTACTGTTCACACTATTCTCATTTCAAGCCATGCCTGGCAATTGGGAACGTGAAAAATGTTCACTTCTGTTCCAACGTCGGAGATTTCACTTGGCCAAAACAGAATTATATCAGCAGCTTTAATAAATAATCCTGTTTGCTGTTCTTAGGCCTTCATTTCTTTGCCATTTTCCTCACACTGCCATCTGACATGCTGTCTTCACACCAATACTCATATCTGCTGCAGCACTATGAAAACTGGAGAGGAAGATTAGGGGCAGGCTTGAGTTCAGTGATGCAGGCCTGTGATCACATGAATCTCATGAGTAGTTAGTTTGAGAAATCAACTGAATAAAACCTTCCTGATATTTACAACAAATAAAGTGCTTTAAGTGAAAGGATGTTAAAGGAGCAATTTAGCATTTTAGGAAATGGAACAGTGACACAGTGAGTCTACAGCACCTCTACAGATCATTAATTAACATGGAAAAACTGGATAAGTGCTTTCATTTGAAACAGCTGGCAGGCTTCCCATTATTGTTGTGATGTGATTTTCTAAAGAAACTGAGTGTGAACTCATTTGAACTGACACGTAATCTATTCAGATTACTTCAACTGCAACCCAAGTAGTGCATCCTAAAATATGGCTGGGGACAAACCAAAAACAAAAGTTTCCCATGTCTATTATTTCTCTGAGGCTTGGCGGATTTTCTGCTGCTCATATTCAATGAGAAGTCGCTCAGCTTCACTGACTGCAGGGACTCTTAAACACCGTGAAAACAATAGGGTTTTGATGAAATTCTGTAATATCTTGTAATAGCTTGTGGGATGCTGTTAGAGCTGGCTAACTACAGTACCTTCTGCATTTTATGCATAATGAATTTCGCCAGTTTGACCTCTGACAAACATTATGAGGAAGTTGGAATACAAAGCATGGCAGCTTATGCACTCATCATTTTCAATTAGAACAAATAAAAATAACGTGCATCACCTCCCTGGTGTCCTAACCCTTTTTCGTGCCCAGTCTCAGTCTGAACAGGTATGCTCAAATACAATTTCTGGTCGCTGGGTTGTGATTAGACCATCCCACTTCCTGCCACGATGAGCAGCAGGCTGACTAAAGCACTGCCGATTTTGAACGCACAGACACGAGAATGGTTTCAATCAAAACATCTAACTCTGATTCAGAACACAAATAAGTGTATTTCAGCGATATTTAAATAGTCCCTCTGCCTGCAATTGTGCTCATTTTGATGGTACATGAAAGAGTTCTGATATAGGCTCACTAACCATCTTACAATATGGTAAAATGTTCTTTTTCGGCTGTTAGTTGAGGTTAAATTTACTGAGGCATCTGGCTGTCTTGATCTCTATCCATAATGTTTCCTGCAGGGCTTTTGGGGAAAAGGCCAAAACAGTGAAGGCAGCTCCAGACAGCCGTGACCGGGGAGAAGATTTGACACTTCTGAGTTGTGTGTCCTTTAACAATAACATTTGTGTTTGAATCACTCAAGCTTGACAAATTTAGATTTGAAATGAAAGCAAAAAGTAGTTTTGCTCCAGTCTCGGAGGATGTGTGAGCTCGATCGTAAAAAAAAAAAAAAAAAAACTTCCAAAACACCATAGACGATTTTATCCCTCTGTTCACACAGAGATGACATAATAACGTTCACATAACTTCACTTCTTAATCTGAAGCCATAAAAAGAAATCAATATGCTCAGACGTCTGTTCATCATACTGATTGTAATTACTTTGATAACCTGTTGTGATTGAAGTTGCTGTTGTGCAACAAGCAGCTCCAAATATGAGGAACCACAAAAGATGTCCCTGCTTTACTGTTCATATTTTATCAGGAAATATATCTTCTAACACAATAAAAGAAGAACATAAACCTTTATGTTGTGAAAAGTAAATGAAAACAGATCTGTTTTCATGTGGAAATTGTGTTTCTGACAAAGAACTATACAGTTATTATGATGGACTGCCAAGCTTTCGAGCCACCTGGTATCTGTACGTCCAAATGAATACGAATCAGATTCCTCCTTTGTAAAGTTGCAGCACACAAAACATAATGGCCTTGGAACAATGACTTGTGGCATCATAACAACAGCAACTCATAACCTGCCAAAGAAATGAGAGCAAAAGACCCATTTAATCTTCTACAATTGAGAGATTAAATAAAAATGCAGCACAGAAAATCAAAGTGCAACTTTGAATGCAATGGACGCTTTCCAGTTTCAAGTCGTCTGAGTATATTTCACACTGTTTAAAATGGGCGCAGAGGGAATGAGCGGTCAATAGAAAATTGAAATTCCTTGCGGATGGCCAGCAGACTTTGGCAGCCACGTTTAGTATTTTCCTACTGATTCTTGTTGTGTTGGAGCAGAAGAAAGGAGAAGGAAAACTTTTTGTTCGAGGACTCTCAGCAACTTAGACTGGACTTGAACACAAGAGCTTCATCATGGGACACGTCGCTGGTAGCTGTATTATCTCAGCACAGTGGTGAGGTTGTTAATTCACATCACGCAGATAATCAAAACTTTCTTCCTTTTTGTAAATTTATCACACTTACCCAAATTCTAAGGGGATCTCATTAACAATTAGATTTACAACAACACAAAAAACACATAGACACAAAGAATCATGGCCTCACCCCACAGTCCGTCTAGTATTTTACATATGTCTACACAAGGATGTTAATTCAAAGAAAAATCTAATAATGTAGTTCAGTGAGTAATGATAATGTCGTTAATCTTGATCTTCTATTTTTACGGAAATGAAGGTTTCCTTAAATATAACTCGGGATAAGTATTCGGGATCCTCTAAATGATTAAGTTTTCATATATCTTCTTTGACACGAGGACTGTGCCACGGCGTCTCACTGAAGGGAGACTTTTATTTAATATTGTCATTCAATTGACTGGCCTTGTCATCTCTTTTTGTTTATGCTGGGGGACAAACGGCTGACCGGATGACAGCCCGAGGAGTCCTTTGATCCCTCTGTGGGCAAACAAAGTCTGATGGCAGAAGATAGGCTGCCTAATATCCTGAAAATTCATTGTAAGTATATCATGATTGTTATCCACAAAATTCACCCAGAGTGGGTATTTCTATAGCTGAAGGACACTTTATTTAAAATCAAGTAAACATGCATAAAAAAAGAACTTTTTCAGGGTTGATTTTGTTTACAAATGAAACTAGAGTGGTCATGTAAATGCCGCTGACATCAAACCCAGTATCAGATGTTCCTATCAGACTACAGCATCGATCTTCAGCAGGAGTCTGACTCAGCTGAGGCTTTCTGATCATGCAGAGTTTTCACCGGTGTGCTGAGAAGTTCTCCGAAAAGCCCTGCAGTCAGGCAGAGTCGTCTGAATTGTAATTCTCCTATAAGTTGGGGGAGAAGCACTGAACAATGTTTTATGACAAAGCAGAAGTTAAGTTTAGTTTTCACCTGGGCAAACGCTGTTTGAAATACTGAGGAGTCAGGGAGAAGCTTAGCTCCCCAAAGAGAGACCGGAGCTGATAAATAGTCTTTAGCGTTACTCGTGCTTCAGTGAACGTAATGATCTAAAAAAGACAAACATTATGTGTCACCGCATGTTGATTTCTTCACCTATACTGTCAACCACAAAGACAGGATTTTTTAAAATGAATGTAAGAAACACCAGATATTTCATATTCGGCAATCCCACTTACTAATAACAGAAACCAGAATATCTTGCTCTGGGTCAGATCTTATTTTTTCCTCTTTTTAACACTCGGTGCTCCCTCCTGGTGTCAAACTAAAACTGTTGTTCAAACTTCAAACCTTTAAATATTTTCAGCTGACTTTCATTTCAGTGGAAAAACATCACTCATGTCACATTCGTGTAACTTCTGAATTCTACAAGGTTCGACTTACGCCACTGCAGTCTGCAGTCATTTATGTTATTTGTGAAGCCCATTTTTAACTGAGGTCCTTGCTTAAATGGCCACTGCCAAGAAATATCTGCCATTTCCTCACAAATCTCCTCAGAGGAACAAACTTCTCCTTCCCTCACACTGCCAACGCTTGTATCACTAACGCTATAGGCTGCATTATTTCAAGTTTAACTTGCTAATGAATGAACTTGACAGTCACACTTTCAAGGCGGCACCCAGGGAGGAACAGTGATCCATATTTGGAAACCTTCCTGCATCGTGATGCAGAGCCGACAGACCAGCCATTCCCTTCGGTTTCTCAGAGAATAGATGAAAAAAAGAGAAACAAAACGTGTGCCGGGACGCCGACACTTCTTTGAGTTGATAACAAGGCCACGAACCCAACTCGCGGCAGTTTCATGAAAAATGCATGGCTCTCTGTTTCAGAATATTGTCAGAGGGGCCAGCTGACCTTGGCATATGGTTCTCTTCAAAATAGTTTTCTCATCTCATCAAAATGCTAGTTCATTGTTGGGCAAAGCAAAGACTGCTCCATCTAGTGGGAGGTTAGTGAACGCGGCTGAAGTTTTTTCATCAAGTTTCTTTGATGCCTAGTGATGTTCAGTAAATTTGTTTTCCTGCTAGCTGATATAAGACGGTAAAACTCAAAACATTTCCTGCCTGAATCGATTCTATAAGCTCCATAATGCATTTTGAATTGTTATATGATTGGAGGGCAGATACAGTTACAATATACTGAAAATGTTGATTCACACAAGCAATATCCTCTCACCAAAGTACAAAAAAGGTTCAACGAAGCAATATGCTTTTGGTAGCTGTCAGATACCGAGGAGTTGAAATCTGAATGGGGTTTTGCCCTCACAATGACGTGGTAGTGCACATGCGGTATATGTGCAGGCTTTTGTTCTCTTACCTTTGGCTCACCACAGTTCTTTATGTGAAATGTCTTTCTGGACCAACACTAGACAAAAAATGGCTTAAAAGGGACAGATGGGAACATTGTCGACCATGTGCTCAAGAGTGCTTGCAGTAATAAGTCAACCATACAACTCACCCACTCAATGCTCAGAAGCACTGGGCAGTTAAATTATTTCTGCAAAACCTCTGAACTACGGACAGAGGCACAACACACAGCGACATCTTAACAACCTTTGAAATACATCAAAGGGTCCTTACCATGACACACTGCAGCATTTTTCTTATCACACACAGTATGGCCTTGCTCTTGAGTGGAAGCACACTGGTTGCCTCGAAACCACCTGTCACCTGCTTCGGCAAAGAGAAATGTCTGAGTCCTGAAAAAGATACCACAGGCAAAGATTTGCAGTCAGACCTTATGTGAAGGTGAGAGATCAAGTGATGAACATCGATATTGGAAAGCAGAAAGTGGACATCATTTCTCTTATTTCAGCTCTGAATGGGGCCCATTCTGAATGGTGGGATAAAGACGGTGCATGGGCACATTTTAACTCTTTATTTTTTGCAGTTTCATCTCTCTTGAGGAGAATAAAACTTGTTGTAAAGGTCTGGAGTAAGCATGAAAAAGTTTGCAATAGACTCTGAAGGGCTTTGTGGTATTTTCTCAGCAATAAAAGATGAACAATTAATTCGTAAGCCAAGCGACAGCCTTTAAAACAGTTCATTCTAGTGTTGTCTGCATGGACATACAACATCATCAACATTTTTACTCGACTTCAGAGCACGCAGAGCCTCTCGTACAATGTGTATCACCAGATTGTAGATGGTCCATTTCATCTTTCTACGAAGTAATGTAGAGC
>JBAJHX010000051.1:14748159-14773054 GCA_037176925.1 Amniataba percoides | reverse complement strand
CATGCAAACTCCACACAGAAGGGCCTGCCTCGACCGGGAGTCGAACCCAGAACCCTCTTGCTGTGAGGCGACAGTGCCAATTTCTATGACCAACATTAACCACAGCATCATTCTATTCAGTTGTACCAGGACCCTGAAACCAGAGCAGCTACACATAATTAAGCAATCATTTATTTGAATATTTACATGTACCTTTCCCGCAGTGGCTTGTTTAAATCTCGTCCTCCATGAAAACCTCAGACTGAAGATGGCAATGTAATGGTTATGTGATAAAAGTTGTTCTTATTATGGGGGTTGTTTGTAATTGTTCTTGAGCATGTTTTATAAAACAAGTATATATTGTATACTGTTATCACATCTGCTAAAAAAAGTAATGTTTTATGACGTTATTCATTTATATATGATATGTTTCATATTGATATCCATTAAGTAAATGGTCCTTTTTCACAGACTGGAAAGAACACAGAGTGCTGTATGACACGTCGCAATAACATTTTCCATGTAATCAGGATATATTCCCGTTCTATTTCCTAGTAGTGATAATGTGTGTCAGAAAATAGCTCAGCAGCTTTATGACATTCATTGTCTTAATCAGCTCATGGTGACTTCTATACTTTCACAACTTGCAGGGATCCATTGGCTAATCACTCCACGATGCTGCTGATATGTCTTATTATACAGCTAACAAACACAGCTGCTTACATTTTTGTCCTCTGTAGTTGTTTGGTAACAGATAATATACAGTGTTTTAGATAATATAAATGTATAGCATTATCTGAAACATGTACAACTAATCTCAAAATAAGAGGACAAACTGTTTTGAACCACATGAAAAGCTCAATCATTGTATCTTTGAAGGTATTTCAGTGCGAGGAAGCCTCAAACATAAATGCTGTCTTTCCAGCATGATCGGCCATCTTGTCCTGGGTAATGAAGATGTTGAAATGTACACATTTAAAGTTGAGTTGCCGCCATTGAATACGGCTCTGAAGTCCATATAAGTGAGTTATACATTATTAAGTGATGAGCACTAAAGGAACATCCGAGAGCAAATCGGCAGAGACTGCACGCTGCATATTTCTCTAGATCCTTGTGTGATGAAAGGAGGGCCAGGGTGGTGGGACTGTCGTATGGATTCACAGCAGGCTAGCAGGAAACATCACATAATGGCTTTCACGATGCTGTTCAGTCAATGATTGTCAAAGCCATAAATCAATTTTATGTCTGACCACATAGCTTAATCAGATGGTCAAAGTAGAAGGGAAACTGTCAGATTCAATTCAATTCAAAGCGTCAGACCTTTATGTTATACATCATGACAGGTTGGTTTGCTTGCACACAGGCATCCAATTAACTTCTCAATGACAAGTCATAATTAAAATGAAGCTCAGCAACAAGTTGTATGCAGTTACAAAAATATACGTTGGGGTTAGAACTACAAAGCCTCAAAGTCTCAATTTGAACCTCGCAATCCCGTTTCCAGTGAACTTCCAACATATTCACAGTTCTCTGAAATTAGTTCATTCACTTACTTATCGGAGATGTCTTTTATATGATATACTAATTTAAAAAAAAAGCATAAATAACATTTTTTTAACAAGTCTAGAGATTACAGGCAATGTGTACAGTTTATATGTAGCATATGGAATATAACAGCAAATCATGATAACCCTTTCTTATTCTGGGAAGAATATAATCCCCAGAGATTTTCTCCCTGAACAGAAATCCTTGGTATCTGATGTGCTGCGGCACATTTTGTCTCCTCGGATTCTCCTCAGTGGTTTGCAGAGACCTCTGCAGAGCTGGCGAATCCTTTTTAGATTGAGAGCTTAAAGAAAACGTTTTCAGCTGGCGGCCTCTTATATGCTGATGCGAGGAACAGGGTGAAACATTCGTAATGTTCTTTCATCTGTGGAGCAGTGGATTCCTCAACAGAGGCCGATACCGCCATATGTAAATGGGTGCAAATGGCTGTGAGGAGAAATAGCACCGCAGTTTCCACGAGGTGCTACTGAAGGTGGGCAAAGGAGGAAAAGAGAGGAAAGTTTTTTTCACTATTCATTGCTGCCATTTGAGGAATTTTCATAGATTACTTGACTGAGGCTGATCCGTTCAGCTTTCGTCTGAAATAAAAATCAGCGGCAGTGACAATGAAAGACTGTTTTCATGTGAGAAGAGCAGAAGTAGTAAATCACTCGAACCACCACGCATAAAGTGTGTATTTTGGTAGCAGCAGTGTGAAGGAAATTGACAGCTTTATGCTACTTTCCTTCTCCACCACTATGGCGGGTAAGAGGCTGCTCTAAAAACGACTGACCTGCCAAGTGATCTGACACAGACCAGCAGACCAGCACTCCTAAGCCAAATGCAGTCGACATGGGTTGCTGTTTAACAATTGCCTTATTTAGTGGTGCAGATCTGTGCTTGTTTGTACGGCAAAATCGCACTTCTTCTGTAGAAACACTGCTCATTTGTAGGACGTGGTGTCAAAATATATTTGTTTTGAACTGAACATCTGTGAGAATCTGTATTTACTGGGCCCCAATGAAATGAATCAATCCCAAGCTAGAAAACACATCACTTCTCTAGTGATAAACTGCTCTGGTGACATATATTTGATGATCTTAAATGTTTTGTTCTTTACACACACGGACATGTAATTATATATTTGAATACAACTCATAAACAAATGCATTGTCCCAGAGCAGCAGATGGTCTGTAATATAAAGCACTGAGTAGCAGAGACAAGCTGCAGCATATTTATTGCCTTATTTAGCAGTCCTTACTGCTAAAGTAAGGAGTAAAATAATAGTTTAATACAGCCATGATGAATAATTGAACAAGCTTAAGTTATGTCTAAATGCTGAAATCTGCTATTAGTTTAACCAGTGGGATCTGAAAGGATGAAGTTCTTCTGTTTTTTCTCTTTACAAAAGAAATTTAGTGTGATTGAACTGAATGTATTTTTGAGGAACATTCGTTTTTTTTTTCCATCCAAGGTTATCTTTATGAGAGAAAGATATTTACATGTTTTATTTATTTACATGCCAGTCTGACTGGTCATCTGCTTTGCTGCATTCATGCTCACATGCTTTAGCTTCAGGTGTTGGTTCCTTAAATACCCCAAGATACCAACTGTATAAACAACCCCCGGTAATCAAACTGCCTCCTCTGATCCTCTGATAATGCGAGGGAGGAAAAGATGTCTAATTAAATGGCTGATGGATTTGCGTACGGCTGAGCTTTATTTCTTCGAAAACAATCTTGACTGATGAGCACTTTTGTTTGATGACTGTTGCCTGGCTACCTGTACATCTGTCGGGCAAATAATTTCTTTATATAACTCTGAGAGCGAGGAGCACCTAGAATAGTCTGTGGCTGAGTGCACCAATTTCAAAGCCATATTACAATGTTACGTCAGATGAAACACTAAAGCCATGGAATATAGGCCGTGATTTGAGATTAGACAGCAGCCACTTTGCTAGCTCAAAAAGTCTGTGAAGTTTAAAGTTGTGTCTGTAATTTTCATCTTTCCTCTGCTTTCTTGAATTAAAATAAAACACATCTAGGTTATTGATTACGTACATAACACTGTTTTCTTCAACAGTTTATTAATTCAATTTTGTAAAGCAAGACAGAGACAACACATATTAACACTTTGATAAATATCAAACTAATGTTATAATCCGCAACAATTGTACTAATCTCAATTTTGGTGACTCCTGTGGACAGGAGAGGTCATTGCACCGCATGTCCCCGGTCTTATAGCAGCTTCTAAACCAAAACATGTAAGCATATCTCTCTGGAGAGCGTAAAGTCCAAGAATGTACATGCCAACCCTATTTTGGCATGTTTTTAAACAGAAAGAAACTGTAGTGGCAATAAATCTCTTTCTTTTTCCTTAAAACATCTGTTCATGAGGTGTATCAGCAACAAGCCTTCTGCTTTCATACCCAAAAATATTTACAGCAGCACGTGTAAAATGTTCAGTGAGCTGGATCATCGATGTGGAAGTTCACTGCAATACTACAATAAAAGGCATTGTAATTTATGAGGACACTGTCTCTTAATAACAAAAATCTAGATGTATTTAGATGTAACTATAAAATTATACTGATGGATGTTTCTAGCTGATTTCATCGATCTTTTATAAGTGCAGTTTACTTCCATTGGGTCAAATCTGTGCTGCAACATAAATAAATTGAGATATTTAAAAGTTGCGGATTATTACAACAAAAACACTGTTGCAGAGCTATTGATTATTTTTTTTCTCTCTTAAAAATTTGAATGTGTTTGCAACGAGTCACAGCTACATTTCATCATAAGCATGTCTTGTCACTTGTAAACACTCATGATACTGTGAGGAAGACTGCTGCAGTTGAGCTACATTACGAAAATACACCAGCAATGACCAATACAGAGCGATGAAAAACCTGTTGGAGGTCTTACTTTAAGAAATACGATATAGAATTGTAAAGTCACTTAGTATCTTAAATAACAAAGAGTTCCTACAATTCTTCACCTCAGATTGCCAAAATAATCATTTGGCTGAATAATGATCAACAATAAGTATTTTTTTAAAAAGGATAATGCACTAGTTATTTCAACCTGAGTCCTGTTTTGGAGAAGGGATTGTGAGAGCAGTGCTAGAAAGAAAGGGCACCAAAATGTTGTGGTGAGAATAAAGAAATCCGGCTCAGGTTGAAATGAACTAATTATCCTTTAAAGACACAGTAAATAAAACGGTCACCACTTGACAAAGATAGAGGCACACATTGTACTGTACATTCATACAAAACACATACATCTATACAGAGAAACGTGACATTTCTTGATTGCAACATACAAATATTTAACCAACTTCAATATGCTGATTAGACAACAGCTTGAAAATATACGACATTGAAATGCGCAACAAATTTTTCTTCACATTCTTGAGAAAATACTTTCATGAAGTCTTCTAACATTCAGAACTGTTGGTAAAAACAATTAAAGACTTTTTTTTTTCTTCCATATTTGACAAAATGAATGCTCGGGAGCATTTTGCCACTTGTTAAATATGTATAATAACTTGCCATCAAATGGGTCAAATTCTCATTGTACAAGCATCTACAACATCTATTCTGCGATCAATCACCTGAGCCACCTCATCAATTCCTGCTTCGCGTAATTGTACATAACCATTCCAGATTCGTGGCTCCAATCAGAATTAGGAGAGCTCTGGTTTTAATTGATCCAACTTCAGCCTGGCTCATAGTTGGTAACAAGCGGCTGTTTATTTCTCCTGTGTGGCAGCCAACACAGCACACAGTGATTCAGCCACTGTGAAGCTGAAGCCTGAGCTCATCCGCACACTTGATGGCTGATTAAAGTATTTTGTATCGAACATTTCTGTGACCCAGGCGCTTTGTCGGTTCCTCCTGGGGGGAGTCAGCTTTGACTGCTAACACATGCTGTGGGTGTGTTAACTGAGCCGGTTTAAAAAAACTATATTCATTACTTTCACTGAAAAAAAACCCAACAAAACTACATTAAATCTTGTAATCATTAAGTCTTTGTTTACCTGATAGTCAGAGAGGGGGCGAGGATTAAACATAAGGGTGGTGAAGAGGTCACCTCTTCATTGCATTGTAGAAGGATTAGGAATCACCTCTGTCGTGAAATCATCATAATTGGGGACAAAAAACTCACTGTAATTTGAGTGTGTCCTGGTGCTTACTTAATTCCCAGCAGTGAGATATAAAACCACTCAGAAGCACATACAGTACAAACACAATGGTTTTCTCACTGTTGCTGGTGGCTGTGGATTCAATCAGATGACACACACATCTGTTTGACAACACATCACTGTGTTGTCCCAGTGTGGTGTCATTACATGGCTACATAAAACCCAGCATGGCACGGGCTAGCGTATTGCTTGGCGCAGTCACAACGAGCAGGGAGTAATTCAGATGCACCACAGGATAACAGCATGCTGGGAAAAAAAACACCAAAAACTGCAATGGGTGAAAACTATCCTTGCTGATGACATACTGTACTAAGGCATTTAAATGAACAATAAAGAGCAGTGAAACAAAGGCTGACTATGCTCCACTTCCTTTATTCTCTCCTAGTCTGTCCTGCATATAGTTGAAAATGTGAAAATAAGAGAAACTGACCTGCCAGCTCCACGCTGGTTAGTTTGCCTTTAACTTGGTCGCCCTCCAACAGCCTGTGTATTGACGTGCTACAAATGCATACTGGATTTTGCCTCTGGCTCGCTGCTAGTTACCAGGAAACATGTACCTTGCAGCAGTTACATAACAAGAGGGCAAAACCCAGTTAGTACTTTCAGAGCTGCATATAGAGCCAAACAGAGTTCAATCAGCAGCTATTCCATTGGCGACTCACTGCAGCCGCTCATTCATGGCTTCAGGCAGAAATAGATGCAGGCTGCATCGTCTATGTCACATAAAGATTCACAGTTAGTGATGAAAATTAAAAGTCTGACATACTTACATAATTGCCATTGGCATGATGTGTGTTCGGCGATTAATCTCGTTATCAATCATATGAACGGTGGAACTGGGAGCTTCATGAAAATAGCAATGCGCTGACTGTGTTTGAATGCTGATTTTAATCAGCTGATTGTTTGGCTGAAGAAAAAGGAATAGCTACTTATATTATTTCATGGATGTAATGGGACCCTGATTAAATGAGGGACAAAGGCGAGTGGAATTTATATGATACATATTGTACAAGAAAGGATTGTTCACCTTGTCTGTTGTTAAGGCTGCTATAGAGCATGTAGGACTTATGATACACTGGGCCTCTGCGCACAGACATGTTTAGACCAGGTTATCCTTCATTATTTTGCTGCTGCTGACACCAAATCCTGAATTTCAGTAGTTTGTTCATGATGGAGATATCCAGAAGCTGTATGAATCTTTAAATAAAGCAGAGGTCTGCTTCGCAAAATTTGCAACATGCAAGCTGCAATTTGCAAAATGAGATAATTTACTCTCTTGTTGATTTTTAGACGTTTCGCAAATCAAAGCAAACACCATACTTGCGACCCACGCGTGAGGATGGGGGAGCCCTGCAGGACTCATACATTTGCTTTGCAATTCTGCAGGAAGGTTTTGGTATCTGAGTGTAATGTTTTAATGAGAACTGCTAATCACATTTACTTCGCGCTGACCTCTTGAGCCCCGAGGCCTGGGCCCTAAAAGGCCGCTCAGTAATCTGTCCATGCTCGAGAGCAAAAGAAATCATTATTATTATTATTAAATTTAGCTGTCATTATTATTATTATTAAATCAACATTATTATTAACATCAAAGTAAAAGTTTATATAATCTCAAAATCCACGTGGTCATTCTCTGCCTGACAAAAGAACATCTTCTGCCTTGCTTCTATGTGTAAGTTAAGCAAACATTTGTGCACCATTTGTATGTACAGCATATTATGCATTTGCAGGCATTTCTTACATGCAAATGTTTAAGTCTGTGGAAACACACTTCAAGAGAACTCCTCAGGCTGAGCATTTGGAGCCCCTCCATTTTGCGTTTTCGCGCTACCACCGTTGCATCCAGTGATCTCCGCGTGGCGGGACGTGATGTAGCTTCTCTTCCTCGAGGACAGGGAGTGCTTTCTTTCAGAGCCACCGCCATCGCCCTCAGCAGGGTCGTAAACCACCACCATGGTGGTATCCATCCGTGACAGCGTGTACATGCTGCTCTGGCGCGTTGGGTGCAGCCGCGTAGAGCGTAGTTCCAACTCGTCGTAGCTGGACACCTTGATGAACGGGCACCAACGAAACGCTCGCTTGAAGCCAGCTCGAAACCTGGTACAGCATCAAAAGAAGGAAGTGAAGAGCTGGGCAGGTCAGTGTTTAGACGGTGGAAAGAAAATAGCTGGGGGGGTAAAAAAAGTCTGCTTTCTTTTCCTGGATTTAGTTAAAAAGAGATTATATTCAGGTGTCCATGAAGCTTTTAAAGCGGCAGTTAGTGACGCATGTCTAAATGTTGTGCAGCGCTGAAAAAGATCAATTGGTGTGGAAGTGCAGTATTTACAGTGAGCACACTCAACAGTAAACTGACAGCACTTCAGTTCTTGGCCGTTGATGCTTTTCTGAATGCATTAACGCTGAATGCGTCGATACACCAAAGAGCTTTAGATGCTTGAGAAAAGCAATATTCTTTTAAAGAATCCAATCAGTTTTTATGAGTGGGCTATTCACAGTTCACAATAAAATATTTTCTACAGTAATGTCCTCAACAAATTGAATAGACAAAATCATATTTTCAACCTTCATATCTACAGAGCACTAAAAAGTATCTTATCATACTAGAGATTGGAAAGTTTAATAGACCGGAGGACAGTGGATCACACATATAAAGTGCTAAATAAAACTGCATGGGGAGATGTAACAAAATATGCAACTAATCTTCACTTTTCTTTGCTATGTTTACTATGTATGCTAGGCTAGGCTTTAGATTGGATTTTTAATTGATATAACATTCAGTGTCTCTTGCCAAGGAGAGATAATGATAAATACTGCACAATTAGTCCATAATTAATTTATACATGCTTAACTTTTATCTTCCAGTTAAACAAAAGGTACTTAATTACACTCAGTGGCAGGATGTAAAACTACCATTTGTTCTACTTTTGATATCTCATTCAGCAGCTGTGTTTGTGTCGACATTCAGTTTCAACATTTGCTGTACTAGACTGACTCACCTGCTGTTGAGGCAGCAGTAGATGATGGGGTTGTACATGGTGGAGCTCATCGCCAGCCACAGCACCGACAGGTACACCTGCTGGATGTACTTCCACTTGCTCAGATGCTTGTTGAGACCCGTCACAATGAAGTAGATGTGATAGGGCAGCCAGCAGAGGGCAAAAGTCACCACGACGATGATCATCATCTTCACCACCTGCAATCGAGAGCGAGCGATAGTCAAGAGATTAACAAGTCGCCACTCGTGAAAACTTTTACTCATGAATATTACAGGGGGATGGATGTGGTGCGCGTAAAGTCTGAGCAAAGCACCACTACAACAATAAAGTCAAATCAAATCAAATTTATTGTACCAGCACAAACCCCTTGACACGTATCATCTTGATTTCAAGAGGGTCCCAGAACAAACACAAGAACAATCAAGGAACAGAGCAATACAAAGCCCATCACATAAAACAACAACACAAAGACGAGAAGGGCACAATAAGAAGATGTCACGATAAACAATATCATAAGAAAAATGTTAATGCTTCTTAAAGTGCATTCAAGTAGTTTGAGGGGAGTAAACTTTTTAAGTCAACCAAATGAGGATAGAACAAATTTGCACGGGTAAATTATTCCAATCAGAAGGAGCCCTAAATGTAAAAGCTTTTTGTTTTCGTCGTGAAACAAAGGGGACCATAAAGTGGAGCTGATTAGAACCGCTTAAAGAGTAATTTGAAATATGAGGGATAAAGAGATGCTTAGTAAGAATAAAGGCATTGAAAACTAAGTTGAACGCAATGAAATTGTCGTCTCGTATCGAGAGCCACCTGAGCTTTCCGGGCATTGTGCTATGGTGCATAAAGAAAGAACATCCTGATATGAATCCGCAGAGCCTATTATGTACTGTTTGACATTGACAGGGAGAAGATTGGCTTTTAGAAGCATTTTGTTAAAAAATGTCAGCATAGTCCAGTATCAGTAAAATAAGTCCTGACATTAAATTTAAAGTGATATCTGGTGTGACACAGACTTCACAAACCTTGATATTGAATTATGGCATCTCTAAAAATGTTTTCATAGTTTTGCATTAACAAGGTTAGAACTGCCCTAAACTTTGTACTAATGTAAATCCTTTGGGAAGAGTTCATTATGTGTTTCATTTTACCAACCAACAATAACAACTATAATGTTTAAATTCCCACCTTCTGAATTATCTGTGCCTTGCAGCTATGATACAGTTAAGATTAGGGAACGTATTAAGATAAGATACACCTTCATTGCTCCACAGAGTTTGAATGCTGGCGTCTGCTGCTTTATCCACATCAGGTTTGTTAGTTATCGGAAAAAGAAAAAAATGTTACTAAAATACTAATAATATTAAAGTATTTATACATCACTTCTATCACCATTACAAACATTTCATTGAATATTTAATGGTGAAAAGAACCTCTCTAAAATCATAGTTTCATTAAGATAATACACATTGTTTTTATAAAATACATATTCAAACATTTTTTTAATGTATACAGGAAAACAACCCTAATCATAAACACATTAAATTTACATCACATTTTTTGTTCTACTTTATATAACTCTTTTGACTTTGCCTTTCATCTGTTCGGTGTCAATTTGACCCAACAGCACAACAGGAGCGTTAACAAATCCTTCAGCCTCTCTTAATATTTGGAAGTGAACTGAATGAACTGCAGATCATCTCTGGGTGGTAACTGGAAACACAATCCATAATACTGCACGGCTACCAGAGACGAAACAGACACCACCGGGTCCCTCCTGAAACCCAAACAGAAGTCCTGGCACCCCTTGTGTTGAGTGCATGATTCAAAGAAGTTTATGCCAGCGCACGAGCCATGATGTAAACTCTGCTAGGTGGCTGCTAAACAGCGGCCAAGCACGCAGTCGGTGTTTGTTTTTTTTACAATAGCGTGCGTGTTAAATGGCGGCTCTTATTCTCACGACATCCAAATCGGACTTGAAAGGGATGTGGGGGGACTAATTGAAAGATGAAAAGGCTGAAGCAGTCGGGTGCAGCAGAAATGTTTCCATCACACGTGACCTGCTCGGTTGCCAAAGAACCGTCCAGCAGTGCATCGCGGTGCTGAAAGGGGGAGGCTGCCTGGAGTGGAAGGTGAAGAGTCTGCCGTAGTGTTTATTTTAAAGTACATGGACAGTATCAGTCAAATCTGTCTGCAGCTCTGTGACGGTCAAACTGAATTTCAGCTCACATGTTCATGCAAGTCGTTCGATTGAATCTTGAATCTTGAATCTTGAATTTTATCACCAGCCAATGACAAAGAGGTTCATTTAATCAATCCGATCAGCTCACGTGACAGACGGAGGCCAAGTGTTGGTCGGCCGTCCCCTCCTTACGACAGACGAAATATGTAAATAAACTTAAGGAGGAGAAACTCATTTGCTAAACACTCTTAGGTCTTGTTTAAACAGCCCATATTTGGACTGAACTCAACAGAATATATAGAATTGGTTATGTGTACACACCGTATATTTCACATGAGGCTGGCTTCTTTTAACATTTAACATTTTAAGTATGTCACAGCACCAGTCTGCACCGGAGACTGGCTGTTCGTCATGGCTGTACTTTCAGATCTATGCATACTATGAAAGAAGAAGTAAAATCATTTGCAACAATTCCAGGCTTACATGCAAACATGTCAACAAATATGTCATATATACTCAGTGGCCACTTAATTAGGCACATTTGTACAGTTTAATGACATTCAAAATGACAGCTATAGCTTTAAAATCAAACATTTGGCTTTCAGTTTTTGCTGACTTTGTCTGAAATGTGTAAATTCAGTGACATTTTTCATCATGGAGGTCAGAATTAAAGGTACTGTTGTACAGGATTAGACTCCTTACTGCCGACTATGAGCCAGGCAGAATATTAGAGACATCTCTGAAATATAATGAAGCGCAGCACAACAGTCCCTCTACTACTACAACCACAATGCATAAACAAAACATTTAATCGACTTTAGCCCAAACTTGAACTTGACACAACTTGGAACATGCAACACCCAAAACACGACTCAACAATCTGGCAACAAGGCAAGGAAAGACACGGACTATAAATACACAAGAGGTAACAAGGGACAGGTGGACACAATCAGGGCGGGGCAGACAATCAGACAGGTGGGAAACACACTGTGGCAGGAAGTCAAGGGACATGAAACATGAGGGAGAGTAGATTTCAAAATAAAACATGACACGCCAGAACAAGGAACAAGAAACGTGACAGACATGGAAACTTGAACATGACAAGACATAACTAGACGTGGAAAACACAACAAACATGAGACAAGAAAGCACAAGAAAACAGAACACGAACGAAACATGACAAAAATCAGCAAAAAGGGAACATTATAAACTTTGTGGGGTGACATTTATGGCAGAGCTGTGACACTTAATGGTATTAGATAGTAGCTGTAGGAAAACAGGAACGGGAAAATGCATCAATTCTCAAGTTCTTGCGTGTAAAAACCAGTCCATGGGGGCCCGTATTTTGCACAGGACAGAAAGACAGAATGAATGCTCTCTTCCTTACACCGCTGCATAAACAATATTGAAAGTATATCCTGTGAAGCACATGAGCTTTAGGTGAGCTAATTCAGGGGTTTATATAAACATTACTGTGAGCGCCCCTTAAAAAAAACATTGGGACAGGGAAAAGTTCTGCTCCCCTGCCACTCATTTTTCATCATGAGCGGATAATGAGAATATCTGAGTGCAGATTGTGAGCTTTGTCTTGTGTTTATATTACTGTTAATGGCAATATCACAGCTGTCTGTTACAGGGAAGTAACAGGCACTGAAGTGAGCATGTGGGGACGTCTGACAAAGGTTATGGGTACAATTCTGTCTGTCATTTGGAAAAACACTTTGAATACTTCTAATACTGGCATACACTGTGTTTTAAAATACAGACAGTCACGTCAAACTGTTGCAAAATGAAAATGACAGGAGCAGAAAACCTGACAGGTACACAAACAGAGCTGAACAACAAAGAAATATTTGGTATATAGAGTATTTTTATGCTTTGCGTTTTACAGTTATAGTGAAAAACAGATTCTAAAGATAACTGTGGTGTTGTAAAGGTTTCTGGGCTGGTCATGCTTAGTAATCTCAGGCCTCACTATGGCTTACAGGGCCTGTAAATCTAAGATATAGTGTGTTCGAAAACATATGAAATCCGGTAGAGCTGAAATGACACAGGGGAAGTTGACTTTTCTTTGTCGAGACTTTTTAAAAAAGCCTGCTAGTCGTATTTTGAGTAATCTAGAGGCATTCAAACTAACTTTTCACCAATACAGCAACATACATACACAGATAAACATGCAGATCAAGAATTCATTGAAAAACAGTTTTTAAATTTTGAGGCTGGCAGATTTGATTTGTGATTTGTACAAAGTGGGTGAGCATGGGAGCTGGTTCAGAAATGAAAGTGAGATCTAACGCTGATCCGCAAGTTAATAAATCAATTAAGAAAACCATGAGGATAATTTGAGTGGGTGTCATCACATCCAGAGCAAAGCAACATCATGTAAAGAAATATTCCTGTTGTTAAATTTCAGTTAAATTTCCAGTGAAAGATTTCAATACAAAGCCTTTCGAATAAGCGGAGCTCTGAACAGTCAGGCACAATACACTGTGTTTCTAACAAAACTCTGTGTTATGACTTTCCAAAGCGCTCAGGTCATCTGGTGCTGGCCTTTCAAAAATACCAAGAGTCAACTCTAAAACTGGAGAAGCATCTCTTTGTTTTTACAGTCCCGCGAGCTGGAACCACCAGGCAGACGATGTGAAACATGCTCCTTCAGTTTCCAACGAACAACATAAAACCTTTTTACTTTTTACTGGATATTTCGTATGCCAGAATTAACTGAGACGATTGGTTATTTCTGGTCAGTTGCGTCTGTTTAATATTTCGTGCTTTTGTCTATTCGTGTGTGTGTGTATATATATATACAGGCACACACACACACACATATATACATATACATAAAGTACAAAATTATGTACCTTGACATTTTACAGAAAAAAAGTGTCCTTTATTAATCGGATTTACATTTTCATTATTTACTATACTATTATTTTGTCCATGCTTATTTATTTTAATGTTATTGCTACTTGATACCGCATATTTTATTCTGTATGTATTTTCAAAGTGTTTATTGTTTTCCTTTTGAGGACTTGACTGTCCTTTAGGTTTTAAACAGGAATGTAATAAGCTGTGATGCTAATGTTTAAAGCAATAGTAGTCATGGAGACACTCACATCCTCACTTCCATCCCTGCAAAGATGAATGCTACAACTGAGCTACTCCAGTAAAAAAAGTGAGGTAATCCATTTTTTCCCCTCAGGGTCAAATTATGATTATTCCATGTTCACCAAACAACACCTTGAGAGGTAGCTCACCTTGTGAACAAGGAAAATGTCATAAATAATAAACACAATCAATGTGCTCCATGTTTAGTGTTGCAGGAGATCAACAAGTGCAGCTATAATTGAAAGGCTGGTGGGATGATGGCACGGTGAAGGCATTATCTTACCAGAACAACAATGTGTGGTTGACTTCTTAAAAATATGTCTCTTTGTTTATGGTAACCTAAAGCGGTTTGTACAATTGCAGTTTAGTTCAGACTGCAAAAGGTAGCTAATATATAGACTTGCTTTGGCATGTGACACATCTGTGCAGCTGTGATTTTAAAAGTATCTATGTTTACTTCTTTACTTGACGTCTTTTAATTCTACTTTCCTCACAGACAGAGTGACCAGTTTGTTTCGAGCTGTTATGACACTGAAAGATAGTTAAGTCAGAGAAAAAGTAATTCTCTCTGCGTCTCTGTTATCAGTGCTCTGGATGCGGAGGTTGTTTTCCAGAGGATTCGAAAGAGAAGAAAGGTCGAAATAGTGAGGGAACCATACATCACGTACATCAACAACATCCATCTGCCTGTGAAAAGAAATGCAAGAAAGGACCTGGAACGGCTAAAGTGAGCAAAACGAAACAAAGCAAAACAAATGGCCGTCTTTGTGTTTCATTAATTTCCCCGGTATGAAGGTTACCACATATGTGTGGTAAGGTTACAAAACATTCATTTGGACCGGGGTTAATTTCTAGGTAGCTGAAGGACAGGACTGCATTGACGGTGAACCAACGATCCATTTATTTCTAAATTACATGCCAGTGAAAGATGAAAGACTTTGAGATTTTACTGAATGAAAGTTAGAGGAACTAATTTTTTCTATTTGTGTGCAGTACTTGCAGCCAGTCAATTAGTGAGGCAAATCAATTATTCATGCATTTCATGAATAGGGAAAAAGTTATATGCTTCACATAATTATTAAAAACTAAAACAAGAAAAAAGCAAACAAATGCTACATCAGTCACCGCTTTGACCAAACCAGAAATGTCAGAGCCGAACGTGACGCAGAATTTAATCAAGTTTTATGAAAATCAGTCCCACCCAGTTCATAAACGGTTGACGAACACGTGGGATGTTTTTACGTAAATGTGTCCATGTGCACATTCAAAGATGCTTTGATGACTTCCTACTTAGATTAAGCTTGCAAATCCACCAAAAATGGACTCAGACAGAGCAGAGGGAATAAGAGATGAGTGAAGAACAAACAAAGGAAATTTTCATGCAGAAGAACAGACCTCAAAGGGAGAGTTAGGAAGAGATCTTTTTTTACCACTTTGATGTTTCAGGATTGTTGTACTACAAAGGCCAGTGTGATGATAACACACACAGTGAAAAAAAGGTGATAATAAGAATAATAATGATAATAGTACTGTACCCAGGAGTTCTCTAGAGCAGGATTGCTGGTGGCATAGTGCTGAGACAGGTTGTGACAGAACTTCGAATACTTTTTTGATGTGTATTGTGAGATCCCTGAGTGTTCTGGAAAAAAAATTGTGGCATTATGGAAGTGAAAATAAAGAAAATATTAACTTGTGCAGCAAACCAGGCAACATAGAACCCTCAAACTCTTGAAGAACGGTTAATATTTAGGCCTACATTTTAGGAGATAGACTTATTCTCTGATTTTTTCCTGGGCTTAGACTAGAAGATAAACTGAAGGTAAAAGGAAGAAAGTAGTGTTAATGAAATTTAGAAAGTGTGGAATAAAATAATAAAAAATGGTGCTTTGACTTAAGAGTTCAATTTGTTCCGTGATGGAGCTCATAACTCAAATTGCTCGTATCAAATCAGTTTTCCCCACTGAAAAGCCATTAATCTGTTCCAGCCCCCCAAAAACCACCACAATAATTTTTGTTAAATGTTTTTAAATAAGAAAAAATATTTATAAACAAAGAATATTTCGCTGTGCCAAATAGCGGTGCAGCATCTGAAGCTGGCTTGTAACCTGAATTTTAACTTGCAACTCAAAGCAAACAATCGGCCAAGAGATGGCTCGAAAAACTCATTAGTTGGGACACTCGTAAGTCAAGGTATCACTGTATCATGAATGTGAATTACTCCTTTTATATAACATCGTATATCAGCATGATCAGTGGTCAAGTGTCTTACTAGTTGCCAGTTTGTGTGGAAAAAACATAAAACTGAGAAATGGAGAGTTGATGGTCAGTTGGAGTCAGCTGAAGGAGTTTTGAGGGCCAAAAACGCCCCAGCTGATGTCACCGCTTTTCTTGAAGTGGTCGAATATTTAAGTTAAAGGTTTTGTTCGCTAACTAGAGAGCTACACCAATAAAAATGAATTTATGACTCCACCATGAGAGAATCGTCACTTGACATGATTGAATGTGTCTGACTCTCTCTCCACCCGACCGTGAAATAAGCAGGCTGTGCATCGAACTGGCAACCACTTGAGGCGGCGAGCGCTTGAAGTAACAGCGGCGATATGACGTGAAAGTTATCGAAAGGCGGCGAGGGGGCTGAATGTTATCAATATCACCTTAGTGTAAAGACTGAAAGAGGGGCAACCTTCATCCTAACCTGTCCGAAGGCAACAAAAGCGAACCAGCAGCAGACCAGAGGCCGACTCATCAACATGTTATTTCTCTTTGGCTTAATCCCTGCAAGAACCCCGAGAGTGAAAGTGACACATGTTTCATGACCAGGCCAGTGACTTTCTGCTAGTTACTTGGCAACCTCACTGTGAGGTCAAAGTACTAATCCTGGCACTTTACCTTCTTTCAAATCAGTTTGAATTATTATGTCGTGTTTTCTGTCAGAATAATGCCAGCTTGAATGGAGCTAACTCACTATATTTTCCACTCTTTCAAATCTTCTGAATAAAAAATGTGTATTCATGTGTGCATGCATCTAATTTCCTTTCCCAAAGATGCACCACTGATTGATTGATTATCTGCAAAGTAAAGCTCTTAATGTGCTCCTGCTTCAAAGGACCAATTTAGCATTTTTAGAAATACACTTGTTCACTTTCTGGTTAAGAGTTAATTGAGAAGATTGACACCACTCTCATGATGAGACAGTAATTATGAGGCTGCACATCAGCAGACGGTTAGTTTAGCTTAGCACAAAGACTAGAAACAAAGGGAAATAGTTAGCTTTCGTCCATTCAAATGCAACGATAAAGCTGAAGACTGAGACTATGTCTTGGCTGGGGACAGTAATATCCTGGAGTCGATAACAAATCAGCAGTCTCATATCAGGGCAGTTTCTTGGGGCAGGTTCGATGCAGCATGACCTGGTGCAGATGAGTGGTCTGTTTCTGTATTAAGACAGTCGTTGGTACTTTGTTCTTATTTGGTTTTATTTTGAGCACCTTGCCTCTTATATATTTACAGACAACAAACATCTGCATTCATGGTTCATACACAAAGATACTGATGAGTACAGAATAGAGCCTCTCAAAAGACAACATCTGCACTTTGCAGTGATTCTGCAGCCCGCCTGCTACATGTGCTATATGTGAATGAGCATGTTGAGTGAGTGAATCACTCACCATTTCCATCAGTGTAAATTTTTTTTATGGCCTATGGGTATTTTCTCTGAACAGGAAATAAACAGGCAAATGGATAAGAGATGCCTTAAGTTGAATATTTCTAGAAAATCATAATGTAATTCCATCTGTATCTTATAATTGGATTTGACAAATGCTCACAGGTGCTTTTTCTTGCTTGAAGACACCGACATTAACCAGATGAGACAAGTGCAAGCAATTGGCTCAGAGTCCTGCAGGTACTATTGTCTAAACCTTCTATCAGGCTGGAGATTAGAATCTCGAGTGTTTGTGTTCGCTCACACCTCTGAAACACAGACTATATCACGCTGGCTCATAAGAACATGTCTGTGCAATTTAAAGGCTTTTTCGCATCAGTTGTGCAACATGAAAACGGGGGTCGAAAAGCAGAGTGGCATTTTCACTAAATGTCAAAGTACAAACTTGCAGGGATTTAGGCGGTTGGTTCGTTGTTGGTGAAAGGCTTGTGGAGGGATATATGGGCTGTAGGCAGAAAAATGACACTGACAAATGTGGAGGCCAGTTTGCAGGCAGCATGTCACACCTGAAGAGCTCACGGAAGGAACGAGAAGAGGCAGTAACCAAGAGCTACCATCAATCATCATCATTTCCACCTGTTGCTACAATGCTAAAACCTAAAGTTGTCTTCATCCTGTATATTATTGTGTTGTAATATGTATTTTATTTTATATATTATCGTTTGTTTGTTTGTTTGTTTGTGTTTATGGTGCACAAGATGCATTTGTGTAAGGATGTACAAATACAGGAGATTTGAACCCTGCATGTAATCTATGTAAATCTATGTAAATTTAGTTCCTTCATTGTGTTGCTATTTAAGGCCCCAAATACTCCCATAGGTGGTCAAATTAGTTATTTTGACTTGTTACAATTTCACTCAAGATAGACATTAAATGGTAACCAGACAAAAGCTAACAATAAAGTGAGAAGCTGTGTAAATGTGAGAGGCATCTAAATATTAAACTACAGACTCTGCATGCAATAAAATAATTACTCATGTAGTCACTGCAGAGGAATTAATGAACCATAAGCTTCAGATATTAGTAATAACTTTTGTTAAAGTTAAGGCATTAGTGACAGAGTTTTTAAGGTCAAACTCATCTGTATTTCACCATTATATTACATATACATTTTATACTTTATCTTTCTAATGTTGCTACAAAGAACACAATTACAAACACAAATGACTCGTATAAAAATAAGAAATAGAAAAAAACAACTTAAAGGAATCTGAAGTAAATACTTCATATCAGCTCACTGAACCGTGTCGCCAAAATCTCCATCAAAACAGTCTTCCACATGTAAATTAAAATGAGCAGTTGGAAAGAAATGGGAGTAAATGAGGAAAACATGTTGAGTTGCTTGTGAAAAAAGTAATGAAACCCAGATACTAATGAGCTTCTTTATGCATAAAATGGATATTGAGCTAGATTGTAACCGACCAAAACAATCTTGGGTCTTGCCCCAGCGTGAGATTTATGTTTCTTCATTAATCGAGTAAATGACTACCCATTAGTTAGCTTAAGGCCAGAACGAGTTCCAGCAATAAAATGTGATACAATAAGAGCAGACCTTGGCATGTTGTGTGCCTGAATGATACTGACTGATCAAAGAACAGAGAGAAACAAATTTGGGAGAAACAACAGATGAAAAGAGAACTAATCAAAAGGAGAAGTGAATCTTTGCTTCACAAACACAACTATTTAAAGATAATGAAAAATATAAAACAATATAACATATGGTAAGGAAGCAAGAATATCTAATATCTAGTCTTTTTCGAGAATACTAAATTCAATTCTGTTAAAGACTTTCTCACATTCACACTCTCACACTTGCAGTTTCTCTGTTTTAGACAGTTACTTAGTGAACAAAGACTCTCTTTGGAGTCAGCCATTTCGAGAAAGAATGGCAGATTGAAGGCGACGGGTCTGAAAAGAGTATGCCTTACATCTAAAAGTTGAAGCTGGAGCCTTTGTCAGGGTGTGCAAAAACAGAGATAAAATCTTTGTCTCAGACAATCACCAGCAAGTAGAGCGAGAAAGTTTATGTGACTGCAGCCCTTCAGACTCTCAAAAGAAAGCACCGACTCTGGTTCATATTACAATGAGACTTGGCGAATGTCTCTTAAAAATGGCTTCTACAGTGATTTGCATTGTGGAACAAGCCTGGCTGATTGGCTGTGCACACCTACGCTTTTCTCTCTCTCAGGACAGACAGATCTATTGACACCTGTCCGGTCGGGATTAGAACATTTCCATTATTGTTGTGCTCCATTTCAGGAAAAATCTGATCTTGCGGACCTAATCCATCCTAATCCGTACATTCACACGCACCCAGTTCAGCAGACGCTCATACACACACTTTGTCTTCAGGCTGAAAGGAGGGTGGGCAATCAATTGGGCTTACAACACAAGCCGAACACAGAGTGTCTTTAAGAGCTGTACAGCGGTCTTATGGCAGGTCATTAGTGTACTACTTCAGACTGAGATTTCAAATGCATAGGGCCCGACTTGAGCTTGAAATAGAGCACCTGTGGCGTGATTGCAGCAGTGTATGGATTAAAGCAAGACAATAGGCTGGTGAATCTTCCTTTCGATGAAGATGATGAGACATAATAGACAGATGGAGCTCTTTATTGCTTCCTGTCGCCTCACAGAGCGATGACGGCTGCACAGGAAATTTGTCATTGAGGTGAAAAACAACAGAGTGCTTGAGAAAGACCCTGAGAAATAATAACACTCCCCATAGTTTATTTTTGGAAAAAATGATCACTTTCTGCTTCATTACTTCAGTTCATTCAATAACCTTCGCCACTATCGTACCGGCAACAAAAAATAAATTTCTACCTCAGTCCCTCGAGTGTCACTGAAAATAATCTACACTATTCACGGCACTGAATGGATTTTTTTTCACATGCTGGCAGCGTGTTTGTGTTGCTGATGCGTTGAATGGATTTTTAATTTGTGACTTATTTTGACATTATGACCTGTGCTCTAATTTCACCAAATCAAAGTTTCCACCTCACCTCACAAAATTTGCTACAGGCACTTTTGGGTACCAGGCAGTGAACCCCAAGGACTTTGGAGAATGTCCTGTAGCACCACACTGAGGAAAGACATTTGAGGGTTTTATTTACTTGGAATAACTTTGGCCATCATCAAAAGTCATTAAAAAAATGTTAATCAAATATGAATAACGGAAAAATATTTTGATTTGTGACCAAATACCTGAAAAGCTGACTTTCCCAACAGCCTCATCGTTACTTCATGTTTAGTGCCAACAGCAATTGATCAGTTTTTCTGCAGCCATTTGCACACCAAATAAAATTATTTAAATTTTTTGGCAGGCGTAATAAGCTCATCAGTTTCCTTTGTATTGTGAATTGTACTATAGCCCTGAGGACAAAAATCCATTAACATTTCAGAAAACACATCAGTATTTCACAAAACACAACAAAATGTATGATTCTGGAAAAGGTGGGAATATACTTTTTGTTTCAGATTGGACTGGCGACAGTTTTATGTCGCTTCCTGTTTCTACTGTGCACTAATCTCAGCTGCCTCCTGGCATTAACTCATCTTGAAAGGATGGAAGAGGAAATTGAAATCATTGGGGAATATTTAAGTGAAGGCCTTCATGTGTTGTAAATCTTGAACCATGAAAGCTCACTTGAAAGAATTACAGCTGAGGAGACACAGCAGCAACTCTGCAACAAGTGACACCGTGGCATCTGCCATGTTTCAGCTTTGAGGTGAACCACATAGCTCTATATCCAAACATCCACCCTTGTTCACGCAGCTCTCCCTGTTGTTACTTATTGAATACTAGCTGCCTCATCAGCGGGCACTAATGTCATGATACGTTGAAAGCATATAAAAAATGTGCCCAATCCAAAAGGAGAAGTGTTGTCCCACATTTTCTATAATCTGATATGCTGTTGTATTTTATAAAATGTCATCATGTGTTGACCCTCAGGACCACTACAGAATTCACACAATAATCATAATCAGCATGCTTAAAAAGTCAGCCAGTCAAGATTCATCACTTTTCCAGTGTGGGCACACAACCTGAAAATATTGTTAGTATTTTCCTCTGCCTGGACTACAGTAAAACATTAGCTTTTGAGCCAACTGGATTTGTGATGCTTGACAGTGCTGCCCTGGGCTGTTCTCTCCTTTCTGTAACCTTCTCTGACCAGAGCGTGTGAGCACAAAACTCTCAACCTGCATGACATTCATCCCCAAGAAAAATACACCACATCATGTAAACCAGCAACAAGGACAGAGGTTAAAACCTGCTTCATCTTCAAAACGCAACTAAAAGGTTCAGTGAATACTAGTAATAATAATATAGTAATAGTAATAATAATAGCAGTAAAATTCAGGCTGTGTGAAATATAACAGATGGCTGAAACCTGAACACTCCTGTGTGCAAACACTGCACAACAAAACACACCCTGACACATATTCCATTTCACGTATTGATCTTCAGAGTTACAGCAGGGAATCCCCACAGAGCCATTACCTGGTTAGAAGACTCAGAAATAATGAACACCACAGCGAAGCCAATACTGACTCTTAGGAAAAGGTGAAAGCATGTGAAGGCAAAGAGAGAAACGTGGACGCTGCATTCAAGGATGCTCGGGAGCTCAGGCAGCCTCAGGGGTATCTCACAGTGGGATGACCAAATTGGACGCCTGTTGAAATTCTGGTACTTTTTTAAAAAGAAAACAGATTGCTAAGCTTTGGCTGTGGTGGAACTGTGTTTAATTTTCATTTTCTTTTTTCATGAAGTATTTTCTTTGGTGTTGATTTGACTTGTCGTTGGCAGGTTGGTTATCCTTTCTTATTAAGGTGATTTAATGCACTTTGCATGCTTTGTCAGCTTTAAGTTTGATGTAACATGAGAACACCAAGTGTGCTATTTATTCCACAAAATTTATTTTAAAGCTATAGTTATTCAAAACTTTTCTTATAAAGATTTTACAAAAAAAAAAAAAAACAAAAAAACACAAACAACATATAAGACTGCAAGTATTGTGTTGGTCCTTTAAGATAACCATCTAAATTGGAAAGAGGCCAAATCATCCAATAGTTTATTGAAAATCTGAAATGAGAGAAAAGTTAAAGTAATAGAAAACTTTTTTGTTCACATCCTTTTAACCTCATGAACCCTCAGCTTTATACTGAGACCCTTTGAGGGACCGAACCCCGAGAGATCCATTGGACTCAACTACAAAAATATAGTTTAAAACTAGCTCCGTAATAATGAACAATAATAATGCAGAATATAATAATATGTAATTTGTAGAACAAGTTTCATTGCATAAATGCATACATACATTACGTGTTGGTAATTTAAAGTAAAAGAGCTGAGTCTTCCACTGTAGTTTAAAAAGTTTCAATAAACAAAGATGAGGTCATCTGTTGTGCAACAGAAAGTGAGAACCACAGATAGATCTAATAAATGAAAAGTAAAGTTCACTCAGTACTGTGGTTCAAAAAGTGTGATCCTGTTTAAGATCAGCTGACCCTGCCTGAGTCAAGTGGCGTTTTATTTGCCTTTTATGAGCAGACTTAACGTGGTGGAGGATCCCTTTTTTCGTGTCTGGTCGCCGCGAACAGACTCATTGTAAAAGCATGTCTTGAATGAGGTCCTGACTCCCGAGACATAGTGGCCCTGAAGTCAGATGCATCCACCAAAGTGCGGACAAACTCATAATGCCTCAAGACACTGTTGGTTTTCAGAGCTTGTGCCTGTCGGGATGCATAGACAAACATCTGATTGAGGACAAGTGACATTCACAAAGGTTGTGCTCCGCGGAACCGCGGTTTTCTTCCCTGAAATGTTGTGTGTCTACCTGCTTCACACACACACGCAGCAGGCAGAAGTCATTATTCCTTTGAGCGTCACAGTGTTTATTCTTCCTCTGCCTTTCATTGAAAATTAAAACTGAAAGCAAAGCTACACAACTTTATCAACTTCTCAGCTTATTCAGTGCTCTTTTTCTTTTTCCTGACGGTGGAAAATAATGTAGTGTTCCTATTTCTAATGTATTTCTTTAAAGAGCTCAGTGTTCTAGATTTAGAGAAGAAAAATATTATTTCTATGTGATTTCACTCCTGCTACTGAATGTTGAATACTTTTCAAAGCAGAAATAGTAGTTCTAGTGATTAAACCTCTCTTCTCTTCTTTTGGTTCATTTATACTTTTAAAATATTACGATGTTCTACAAGGTATTTTATTGTGCAAAACATTCTTAGGGATTTGCTGTAAGGGATTACTGTGTTGTGTTTTATCTCCTCCAAGGATGTTACATTTTCACCAAGTTGTTTTCTCAGCAGGATACACTTAACAACAGATTATTATAACACAAAACAGGCCACGGAGGAATTAATTAGATTTCGTGGTGGTCTGGGATTTCCACCATTAGATAATAAATGTTTTTAGCCATAACGATTAAATTAACAGAGATAAAGGCTAAAATCCAAATCCCGAAGGTAAATATCCAGGAGCGACAGAATGGATAATTGTTCTGCTGTGGCAGATGCTTTCTGAGTGCCCTCCAGTTTTATGAAACAAAAGAAGAAAAAAAAGGAAAGCTCTGAAATGTTTTTTTTTCCTCTAAGCCAAATAAAAGTCACAAAGGCATGCGGCCTCAAATCGTCCTTTTCCTATTCCATTCAGATTTGAATAGAGGTGAGATAATAATTACCTGGAGCCACAGGCAGCTCCGCAGCAGCCAGTAACAGATCGTTCTTGGACCTGACTTCCAGCATTCAAAGATCATCATGTTCGCAGTAACTAATTGGTTTGCCTCCAGTCATGTCTGAATTCTTGAATAAATGGTGCACTATCT
This sequence comes from Amniataba percoides, assembly GCA_037176925.1. Taxonomy (NCBI): domain Eukaryota; kingdom Metazoa; phylum Chordata; class Actinopteri; order Centrarchiformes; family Terapontidae; genus Amniataba; species Amniataba percoides. The sequence continues at coordinate 14,748,477 of JBAJHX010000051.1, read as the reverse complement.
TTCCTCGAGCATGCTTACCTTTCTCTTTGCCCTGAGCTGCCCGTGATAGTTATCGGACGAGTCTCCAGGGATCTCCCCTCCCCACAGAGTCACGCCCACAATGGTGTAAGTGATGCCCATCACTACTAAGGGCAGCACGTAGATCAGAACTGTAACTATGATATGATACCTAGGAATGAAAAAGATAGAAATAAAATTGTATATTCATATGTACAGTATATAATTGAATTCACTGTAGACATGAATGTAACTTTTATTACAACACTGTAAGCAAAAAATGACAGATATGACATACACACACATCACCCAAATATCTTA
>JBAJHX010000051.1:14703936-14738352 GCA_037176925.1 Amniataba percoides | reverse complement strand
ACAGTGAGGGAGAGGGGAGTGGAAACAGGTGAGGAGACTAACACGGGACAGGTGAAACTAATTGGGGCAGAGCAGGTTAATCAGGAGGGAAAAACACAAGGGCAGGAAGTGAAGTGACAGACGTGAGGAGAGAAGGGGATTCAAAATAAAATAGGAAGTGAGCAAACTGGAGATGAACAACAGGAGAACAGAAACAACTAATCACAACACGAAAGACCAAGACCCAGATGACACTAAACACAAAAACCCACAAGACAGGATGACACCAGGAGAATACAGGGAGTGCAAGAAACACATGTAGGACACCAAGAAAGACAATGCACAAGAAAATCCCAAAACCAGGGCATAAGAAATAAACTAAATGAGGCACCAGAAGCATAACATAAAGCAAAACCCTAACAATTTAAGCCGCTCTCTCACACTGTGACAGCAGTCGGTGGGCGTCACGTTCATTACACCACATTCATGCCGGCGTTCCCTACCCAACATTTGTGTTTTATGTCCTGTGACACTTTGGCGCGAGGGCTCATCAGTGTATTGGCAGTTTTTGTCAATACAGCGCCATTAAATGAGTGACAGGAGTGAAGCGTTCATGTACCAGGGATATTGTGATGTGTTTTAGGGACCAGGGGGACTGTACGTTTCTAAGTACCTTACCACATTAACAGCAGTGGAAGATGCATTCAGATAGATCCTTTTGTCAGGTAATATCACAGCAACGCCACCACGATAATAGCAATTGCAGAGTAAAACAACAGGGTAAGGTAGCTAAAACATCTGGTTGTAGTAAAGTAGAGATCATTGGCCACCTGAGGGATAAGTCATGTGAATGAATCTCGATGCCCTCGTTTTCTGTGCAGCTTGGGATGTTTGTTGAATTTCATTTCCTCTCTCTCCATGAGGGGCAGGAATGAGGTCGTAAAATGGGAACCTCCACAATAAATGCAAAAACCAGAGTCAGGCAAATGTTCCTTTTGTCATGTTGGTGCGATGGAGTGAATAAAATAGACTCTTTTAAATAAGGAGGGCTCAAACTTTGCTACTACCTTCATGGCAAAGGTTATACAGTGGCTGCCGGTAGCATTCCTGAACGGAGTGTGAATTTCTTAAAGCGTTTTGTTTTCTTTTGTGATGTGTTGCTGTTGTGTGGATGCATTTTTGTGTGTGTGTATAACATGTCTGTTTCTATTATTTAACACTGAATGCCTTTCTCACTTTTGACAACTACCTATTGGACCAAAAACAACAATAGAAATAAATAGTACCTTGAAAACAATGTTTGTTTTGTTGTATTTTATAGTTATTTGAATGTAAAAAACTGAATATCAACGTCAAACTGATGAAACTGACACTTCCTCTTGTATAAATGAAAAGATTAAAATACCTTTAGCAATAAATAATAAATAAATTAGACACACTCTTGCCCTAGGAAACACTCACACTTTAATTAATTTTGAGTCACTTTCACATACACTGTCCTGCTGCTGTAAATACTTTGTGATATTAATCCGCAGCTAAAAATAGTCCTCATCAAAGCACTATTCCCTCCTGCTTTATTAACATTTGAAAAACTAGAGAGCTTATCCATTTCAGAAAACTGTGCTCGTAATTGTACTGGCGATTGATTTTCCCGACAGCTGATATAGTTAACTGCTAAGATGTTTTGATCATTTGCACAATGACCAATGATCTGATGAGACTCACTGAGAGCAAAGTCTTTGTTAACACTGACTAAAGTCTGCATAGATTAAATAGAGCAGCAAGATATGCAAACACCTTTTCTCTTCGTGTTCATGCTTTAAACTACAGTTTATGTACAATGTAACCTTTTGCTCTTATTTTGATGATTGTTGTGCTAATGCTGTTCAATACAGCAGAGACCCTCCGGCTTTTAATCCCACAGAAAAATATCTCCCCTGGGAAATCAGTCTCATTGGCAACAATTTCCCCAGGATAAATGAGATGCTCTCCATCACTTCACCCAGTCTGCCCAGACATTTTCATTGGCTATTATGACAAGTTCATGGCAACATAGAGTATGGGGCATTAATATTTATACTATGTAGAGTGTGCTGTGCAATTCCAGATGAAAAGGATTTAAAGGGTCGGACCTGGTGATGGGAAAATAGGAAAATATGAAAAAACTGACACATGATAAAAAGCATTTTAGTAAAGTTGCAAAAACACAATGAAAACAGACAACTCTGTCTCGTAGAAATGACGTCTGTATGCAAACAATCTGAAGAAAAAATAGAAGGAAACACAATTCCAGCAACATTACATTAAATACAAACACAATAAATCAGTAAAATGTTTACTGACAAATGTATTTCATCTTTTTCACCAAAATAGTGAAATAGTAGTGTAACTGATCTTACACTACAGTATGTAAGATACTATAATACACTGTCAGTGGTTACGGTTCTGTTTAGCCTCTTCCACAATTTCAAGATTCAAGCTTATTTTTTTTGTCTTCGCACAATCACCCTATCATTGCCAATGACATAAAGAAATAAATAATAGTGCAAGAATTTAGATTGAACAATTAAACATAAATTTTACAACTAAGAAAATATACACCTAGAGAGATACATAGATATATACACAACAGAATATACACTACAATGGAAGTGAAGGGAAAGATCAGGAACCAACAAACCTCAAACAAAGTGCTTTTACTTCCTAAAGGAAACCAGAGATGTGAGTCTCTGTGAAAAGCCCAGTCACTGGACTCAAAGTCCGGCACTTTGTTTGCCCACCATCCAACATGACTGACTGACTGTCTGCGACTCATCTTCTAAAAAAACATTGCCTCAGAACATAATCCAGCCACAGTCACCATGCCGAAAAACAAGTCCGTAAAGTATAAACAGAATTAATAATATGCCACAGGGTTGAAACAGAAGAGTAAAGAAACCGGAGGAAATCATAAAACTCTGTCCCAGCAATCTCCAACAAAACAATCAAAGCATAAAACACCATGAACAAGTTACAGTGGAGCTAAAACAGGATGTTACATTGCTTTTTATCACTTTTTTGGTCAACATACTGCTTAAATAGCCTCAACAAACTTTCAGTAAATTAAACTACGGCAAACTATTGGAGACAGTTAATCAGTCAATTAATTATTTAGAGGAAAAGAAAGTAAATTTATAACTATTAAGATTATTAATTAAGCTTGTGAGTCATTTATCCAGCAAAAATCTCAAACATTATCTGCTTCCAGTTCCTCCAATGTGACACCTTATAGAATAAATGATCAATGGATGAACAGAAAAATGTTTACAGAGATAAAAATGAGTTGTTGCAGGGTGTATTTACTTTTTTAGTACGATTTACATTTACATGATTTATAACACACTTGGAGATAAAAATCTGTACTGAGCGCCTGAGAAAAACAGTTAAAGCAGATTTGTTTTTAGGTGGCACACTGTGATTTAAGATCATCCATAACAATCACCAATTTCCTAGTACTCTTTTTTTTTTGGTATGACTCTCAGGTCAAGTAGTCTAGTCTGGCTTTCTTGACAGAATATGAAATATATGACTAAAAAAAAAACCACTGATATTGTGATCCCCACACAGCAACGTATGCGGTTCAGTAGCTGCAAGCAAAATTTTCCATTTCTTTCTGACAGGTGCCTGTGGGTCTTTATGCAGGTCGCTGTGCAGGGTCGTCTTTTGCACCCAGCAGTGTAAAATAATCAACTGCAGGCTGTAATATTCTCTCACTTAATGTGTGTGTGTCTGTGATTGTCACATTCCCCTGATGGCCTCTCATATTAATCAAGGACTTCATGTCAGGCATTTCCTCTTCACGTCTATCACGGCACAGCGCTGCTCTGATGACAAGCCATTGGCTGCTGTGCTGTTGTTATTTTAAAATTGCCCCGTGTTACCATGACTTACCCTGCTAAATTTGTTTCCTGATTTCCAGGTGGACAGGTCTCTGCCGTGTTAAAATATCTGAATCATAAATCTGCCCACAGAGTTGCCTCATATGGGAACTTTCAGGTGCACCGATGCTGGTGATAAAATGTCAAGACTGCACACCCACTAATGAACGGCTGACATCATTCGGGCTGAAATAAGAGATTCATAAGAAGTCTGTGAGGCTGAGAGATTTTTTTTCCTTTATTGCAAAATTGCTACCACCTGCTGTTCAGTATAACGAACCGTGTGTTGTCTTTGCCTCTTCGTTAATTAAGACAAAGGCATTGTTCCACTCCCAGAATGTAATGTGCTGACATTTATAAAGTCAAATGAAAGAAACAGTTGCCAGCAAATCACCAACATCTCCGTCTGACTCACTCAGCTGTGCCGGTTATGACAAATTCGCTGCTTTTCTTCTCACTTTGGTTCTATCAATAATTTGATTAATGTATTAGAGCTAGTGAATGAGACTCCACCAAGTCATCAGCACAGAGAGACCAGCAAGAAAAAACGATCAATAGTCACATGCTTGGCTGCTTTCAAACTGAGAAACTGGCATTTATTTATTTTTTCCCCCCTCAGACATCCAGCTTCAAGTATAAACTATTCAGCTCTGTTCACAGGTGACAGTGATGTGCACAAATAAAGTGACAAGTGAGGAAGATTTATGAGCTTTTGATGCACTTTTTTGTGTCTTTGCGCCTTTTCGATGCAAAATCTGTTTGTGTTCAGTGATGTAGAGCAGCGTGCCGTATGCATACCCCCATCTGATTGGCCAGCGCCAACATTTCTCTACAGAATACAAGTGAGGGCCTTCAGATAGAAGAATCTTTCAATTTAAGAATTGTTTTATTTTAGTTACTTTGAGTGCTGTGCTTCAAAATTATACATGCATGTGGTTTGCTAACAGCTCCCTTTTTGGTGAATGAATGTTGACTTTTTGTTGGTTGACATTTGCTCATTTCTGCGCTCACTTGAGAAAAAAAACAAAAAAACAGCCGCCTTCATTTCCATTTTTCTTCCATCCACCATAAGCCCTCACACTTTCCATCCTCTTCCCATCACCTGATTGCTCCACCTTTATTCACCCCTGTTCCTACTTCCCTCAGCTGGATTGCAGTCACACACCTCCTCCTCTCTAGCATCTCATTCTCTTATCAGTCACTCAGTGTCTACACCAGTCCGGGGGTGAAGAGGGTCAGAGGGAGCCATGCTGTGGCTGATAGCTGCAGTGTGTTCAAGTGCAGTCATTTTCTCTGCAGCTGTGATATACATCGGTGTGGACACAGGTTGAAATAGGGAATGCTGTGTTTTAAGTGAGGTGTAGAATAATTTGATCTGAGAGTGATGTAATGATTTTTCATAATGTCAGTCAAATTCCTCCTTTGCTCACTGTGTAAAGAAAAATCACTTACTATGCCTGCTGGGGGGCTTTGTCCTCTGAATGTAAACATGCTGCTTTGGAAAATTAAGTTAGATTCAATGATAGTTACATTTTCTTGACTCTTTTTTTAAAAAAGTACCACCCAATAGAGATTTCCATTCTGTTCAGGCCTCTTAAAATCCACTTGAGAAGGCAATCTCATTCTTTGGTACAGCTCATGATTATTGGCCACACCAAGATCATAACCTGTAATCATGGGTGACAAGCTGCCATTACTTTAAAAGTTCACAAGCCTGAATGGCTGGAACCAACCAGAAAATTGTGAGTGTTTTTTTCATATCTAGCAAAGACAGCTCATGTCACTTTGAATTCTGAAGTCTGTTTTGTGTGAGGTCGAGCAATAATTAATTAAGGGAAGCTGTATTTAGTCAGTAAGCCACATGTTGGTGATCTATTAGGAACATCAGAGTCTGATAATCGTTAAATCTAAGTTTAAAACCAAGCTGTTCACTGCTGCTTGTTCCTGAACTTTTGTTAGGTCATTCACTATACAATATCTATTGTTTATGGTTTACGTCTTTAATTTTTTTCCCTTTTCCCTAACATTTTATTCTATGTAATTTGTAAAATTATTATGAGTTGCAGATTAATATAACCTTATTCTGCAGAGCGCGCTTCAGTCGCAGAGCTTTCCAAATCGCATGACTTTCACATACTGCTGAGCCACTATGTGACATGTGATTCTTGCTATTTACTATCATCGTGTGGACAGTAATGAATACTGCAGGGCTTTGAGTAGAAGTCAGGTTTTACAGTACATGACAATATTTCATAGGTGCAAATGTAGTCACGAAAATCCCAGTAATTAGGACAGGTGAAGCCAATATTTTATTAATAGTGTCATTGGCAATATTTGTCCAGTGAATTACTGTCTTTTATTGTTCATATATATATATATATGTTCACATACACACTCACACACAAACACATACACATTGGGGAGACATTTCCCATTATCTAGCATTTCTTTTCTTTGTATTTTGCAGTTTTTAATTATCTGTGAGTCATTTAGGAAGCAAGTCCAGTAAGAAAGGTTTCTTTGAGATAACAATTCTATGGTGGCTAATTAGAAAAGTGCTTGGTGTCTTACAGAAACTAGGGGTTTATTATTTCTCGTCTTCTTTTGTTTCCTCGTCTTTTTTCTCCTCTCCCTCTTTTGTTTCTTCATCTTTTTTCTCCTCTGCCTCTTCACCCACTCCTTCCCCATCTTTTGTCTCCTCGCCTTTTTCCTCGTCCTCCTTTTTCTCCCCTTCTGCCTCTTTCTCCTCCTTTTTCACCTCTTCTTCCTCCTCATCCTCGTCTTCTACCTCCTCTCCCGTTAGGTGTTCCAGATCTCTGATACGGTGCCTCAGAGCTTTGTCAGTGTTCTTGTAGTTTCCCAGAATCTTCTTCAGCTTGGTCTGCATCAGCTCCATGGTGCCGTACAGTTTGTTGACCTTCTCCTCCAGCTCCTTCGCTTCGGGCATGATGTTAGCTGGGTCCAAGTCTATCAGTCCGTCTTTCATCAGGATTTGCCGACCTTTCTCCTCGAGCATGCCTTTCGCATCAGGATACTCTACCAGTGACTCCATCAGGTCATCCTTGGACAGGCAGAAGAGGTCTGAGTATCCAATGCTGCGGATGTTGGCCGTTCTCCGGTTGCCTGCTTTGCTGCCTTTAATATTGAGGATACTGATCTCACCAAAATAGCTGCCGCTTCCCAGCACAACAAACTGTGTGACGCCATCGTCAGCGACAACCGCAAGCTTTCCATCTTTTATGATGTACATCTCACGGCCAATGTCGCCCTTTTTGCAGATATAATCTCCTGGGCTGAACACCTGCGGTCGCAGTTTGAGCACCAGTTCGATCAGCAGGCCTGCCTCGCAGTCCGCAAAAATGCGAACTTTCTTCAGAGTGTCCATGTGCACTTGGATGGCGATCTCTGCCTTTAACTTGTCTGGAAGATATCTCAGCACCTCCCTTTCATCCTGTGCTTTGCCGTTATTCCACAGATAGTCAAACCACTTGATGACTCGCAACTCCAGATCATGGCTGACCTTTCGGACCTGTGAATGAAAGGAAAACACAAATCTTCAAAATGTAATTAAAGAACAGATAATTGTGCTTTCATTTTGAGAGATAAAAAAAAGATTCAGTCTACCTGCATGTACTGCTTGATGTTATCAATCCGGGCCTGAAACTGAGCTTGGGCAGCATTCATGTTGGAAATCATCGTGGCGATGTTTCCTACAATGGTGGCAAAGACCAAGACCCCGACTAAAAAGTCAACAACATGGAAGAGAAATTCTGAATCCAGGGCTGGTGGTGGTGTTTCTCCAATGGTTGTCAGTGTCAGGGTGGACCAGTAGAGGCTGAACGAATACTTCCTCATGGGCTGCCCAAACTCGGGCTCGTCGGGATCATCCAGAGCCGGGTAGACCCAGTCGTCAGCGCCAAAGCCGATGGACTTGGAGAAAGAGAAGTAGAAGCAAGCATTCCAGTGGATGATAATGAGAATGTACATGATCAAGTTTGCGATGCGGAAGATGTTGGGGTAGTTGGTTTTAGTCTCTGTCCTCGTGAAGAACTCCATCATGCGGCCGATTCTGAGCAGCTTGTTGATGCGGATCTCTGGGTAGTCGAGGCCAAAGTAGAAATAGAGGAAGTCGGTGGGCAGCATGGAGACGACATCGAGACGAAACTGGAAGCTGGAGATGTAGCGGTCCCTCAGCAGCTTCTCATCTTTTATCATCAGGCCTTGCTCAAGGTAACCTGCATTCAAAGAGGTAGAATTTTTACAGTATGTACAAGGTTTTCTTCTTTGCGAGGGAAAGAACCCCAAAAATATAACCTCAGTTGATTACACACAGATGATCACCACAAAGGTTCAATTTGGTAGGCAACTTTTGGAAACAGTTGGCAGCCTCTGTGATGAATTAGGTATCTCACAGTAAAGGTCAGTACTTGTATTTTTTATTGTAGGTTTTGATATGTGTTCATGATTTGGATTTTTATTTGTAAAAGAATTGTTCACACATTTTAATTAGTCTTTATTTCCTGTTGATCAATTGTCCTGAAAAGTCCTCATGCCTTTTGTGATTCAGATAGCTATTTTTTTCTGCAAATGTGTTTAGCACACCTTCACATTATTTCTACCTCAGGGCAACACTCACAGGTCCATATGCACATTTTTAAACAATTCCTGATTGCTTAAATTCCTGATTGAATGACTGACAATTCGTAAGCTAATATGAGGCTTCAGTGAAGTAGATATTTGCCAGTCACAATCTTTTTTTTTGTGCATAATGTCTTCTTTGTGTTTCCCCAAACAGTCTTTTCTGTGGTTTTCATTTCCCATCACTGACACTGACATCGCATTAGCAAAAGCTCTTTTCATGCACAAATTGAACAACAGCAGCTGCCAATAGTTTCATCAATGCACATGTGGTTTTCTGAGCGTTCTTTTTGAGACATCCCTTAACAGATTTCGAGAGTTTTTTTTGCATGCTCATTTTCACCTGTTCTGCTCCTGAAAAACATATCGGCCAGGTAGATGATGTCTGAGGAGTAGTCCAGAATCACCCAGTAAATGAAGTAGTTGTGCTGCAGCTCCTCAAAACAAGCCCTGGAGAGAAGACCGGCACAAACGAGCACGTTAAATCAATATGTTGAGCCGCTTCGCTCGTGGCTCAACAGTCTCCACTAACACAAACTGTAGCATTCATTGTTGTGATGAATTAAAATGAAATAATAAAACTATTTCAGTGGGCAGAGACAACCTGCTGCTGTATTCTCAGAGTTGTAATGCTTTTGACTAAGATATGAACAGCATTTTAAGTAGCTCAGTGGAAACAGATAAACATTTAACCAGCAAGGACACACTGAATTGCTGAACAATAATAACAATTTATAGGCATCACCTGGCAATGATCATGGTCCAGTTGTACATGACTGGTAGTGTGATGATGAAGAGCCAGTTGTAATACAAACCCCCAGCAGGATTAATGACGAATAATTCTTTGGGCCTTTGAGAGGAGAGACAGAACGAGCACATTCAGTATCTGAAAGTGTAAAAGGTGCCTTTAAGACTTCACTCTGAATGATGAACTTACTTTTCTTTTGCCTTTTCTTTTTCTTTTTCTTTTTCTTTTTCCTTTTCTTTTTCTTTCTCTTTCTCTTTTTCCTTTTCCTTTTCTTTCTCTTTTTCCTTTGCCTCCTTTTCTTCCTGCTCCTTCTTCTCCTTCTCATTTTTTCTGTAACATACATCAACACATTGGAGAATGCTGAGCATCAAATGTTCTTTGAAAGCAGCATTTACTAAAAGGCTTGAGATAAAACATAATTGCTTTTTTTCTCATTCTCTTTCTTCTCTTTTTTTCTTTTTCTCTTTTTCTCTCTGGGAAAGGATTAATTAACCCATTTGATAGGGCTTACCAGAATTACGTTTAGACTGCATTAAAGAGTAACTCTATTTTACAAGGGCTTAACGAATCTTCTCATGACTCCACAATCATACTTACTCGTCATTGTTATTGCTGTTATTCATATTGTGCAGACAATGAGGACTTGATTGAGGCGCACTGCTGAAACAAAAGGCACATTACACATAAAGTCAATTAACTGAATAATCTTGCTTGTTTTTTCTCGTGCATGTTTTGTAAGCGCTCTTCTTGAATTAACATGTTAAGCTTACAGGTCATCCTTGCTGAGAGCCTCACTGTCACTGGCAAGTGCAGTGGGAGGCGGCACGGTGAGGTGGGGAAGAGTGGTCATGGTAAAAACCTGCAAAAATAAATGATCAATAGAGATTGTGTGTAAGCATTGCAGTTTGGATGTGACTAGAAAAAATACCAAAAGTCACATCTAAATGACTGTGGTTTTCTTGTGTTTCAATAGAAATAACCAGAGCATTTTTGAGTTTCTTAGTGTTGGTTGGACAAAAAAAAAAAGGCAATTGGAGGTGTCACTTTGGTTTCTGGGAACTTGTGAGGGATAGTTTCCACCATTTTCTGACATTTCATTGACAAAACAATTGAGCTTTTCCACCCTGCTTTGATGGATTGTTAGAGACAAAAAAATAAGAACGGATGACACAGACACCAAAAGCTTTATCTGCAGTCAGTAAGTGGTGATACACAAAACAGACATCACCTTAAATACTGCAGCCGTACAGAGAACTGTATATAAAGAGCCAGAAATTATTCAAGTTATGGTAAAAGTTCAAGTTCTGAACTCTGAATTAAGTCCAACAGCACAGTTATCAGAACTGCATCAAATTTAGAAAAGAGAAAAAATGTATTACATTACATTTAACAGGTGATGGAAAATAATTTCCAAATTGAAGTAATGAAGCCAAATCTATCCACTGGTCTTACCTTGTCCACCTGTTATTGTAATGTGAAGTCCATTTTAATGCGATCCTCTTGTAGTTTTATAAGATCTAGAAGCCAGCCCCTCACAGCAGCAGCAGAGTGATTCTATCAATCATTAGATGCTAATTAAAATAATATCAATATGTAGCAAGACAAGTGCCACCTATAAGCATTAAGTCTAACTCTCTGTGTCATAGAGTCTCAGTGACCCTGATAAGGATTTGTGGATTAGAGGTGGCTGAGAAGAGGAGAGGCAAAGTCACTCATCCTCCTCATATGTCCACTCCACTGGGAGACGAGGTACGTGAAAGTGAAGTCTGAACAACCCTCAGTTAACTTGTTAGTGAGGATCCAGAACACTGAAAACCATTTTGTGTTGACACCTCTCTTTTTTATTTATCTTCGACAGACTATAATTTTCCTGACCATTTGCGGAACAGCAGAGGATTTAGTCTGCTTCCACTCACACACACACACACACACACACTTCTCCTGCTCAGTCAGCACTCTCAGCCATATCCAGCCCTGATCCTATTAGATGTTGCCGGGTGTTACAGATTTCAGATCAGGTGGATCCGACTCCTTTAACAGGAAGACGAACCATGAGAGTGAAATTAAATCTGAACCTCTATCAGTGTTGAGCCCTGCGTCCTATTAGCTCCCCCATGTTAGACAGGCATCCTGCGGTTCAGTGGCACTCCCTGTTGGCCGATGTGGTGTTTGCAATCTTATGAGAGCATGTTTGTGAAATAAGGATAAACCTAAATGACATTGTGTGGTTGCATCTTGTGAGTGTATGGTGAGAGGAACAGACGTGAAAGACACCAACAACCTTTTTTTAAGTGACATTCTTGCCTTTATTTAACAGTATAGGCCTTTTCACAGAACACATGACATGTCACAGTAGGAAAAGCAGGTGTAAATAATACAATTACGCTAATGATGTCTGCATTCCAGCTGCTACACTCTGAGGATGGTGGCATTGTGCATGCTGTCACTCTGTCATGGCTTATTAGGGGACTTGAAAAGAAGACCATTAATGTTATTAGTAACACCTGTGATATTCCAACTATGACAAGTCAAAATGGCCTAAGAGATACGTATTTATATCTTGTGTGCACAGTACGATATATATCTTGTGTGCATGCTCAGGACTAATCCATCATAACAGAATCTCAAGCACAGAATTGCAATTAAAGACCAAAAGAACAAAGTTAAACATTTTAAATCTCCAATTCTGAACTGAAAATACAGATGTTGCTTTACAAAGAGCACTATGGTCTTTTTTGTTTGTATTTTGTTTTCAGACTCCATTCAACATGCCACAGCCTTTTCATCCTTTTGTGCTGCAACTACATCACCCAACTGCTGTTTTCAGCTATTATTCTAACTGCTAACAGAGGAGCACTTAGGCCTGGTCATGAGAGGAAGATAACTACAGAGCAGCAGGATCTGTTGCCACTCCGGTCGTGTCAATCTCAGCTGCCAGTGGGGCAGCGCCGGCATCAGCAGCGGGGACATCGGCTGCAGCAGGGCCGGCTGCATCGACAGCCACCGCGGGGGCTGCCGGGGCGGCATCGACAGGAACCACATCGACAGGAGGCACATCCACAGTGGCGGCCTCCACCGCTGCAGCGTCGACAGGGACGTCAACCGCAGCTGGCTCGACAGCTGCTGCCGGCTCCGCTCCAGGCTCTGCCGCTGGCTCTGCTGGTGCTGCTTCAACCACAGCTGGTTCAACCGCAGCTGGTTCAACCGCAGCTGCCTCCACCTCTTCGGCCTCCTCTACCTCATCTGAGTTCAGAGGGGCAGCAGGAGCATCAGGTGCTGCAGCTTTGGGGGCAGGGTTGCCATCCTGTGCCAAGGAAAGAGGCCAATGATTTAAGAGTGCACACATTGAAGATATAGTGGGTTAACCACAGAGACCAAAGTTTATTTACAGTTATGGTTATTTACATTTTACAGTGTATATAATGCAACCATAATATGTAAAGTGGTGGATATTTGCATTATAGGGAATGTAGCAACCAGGGTTTTGTCCATTCATTGAACTAAAAATCAGAATATCTCACACTCTGCTGCTTCAACCTGTCACTAAAATGGCTCCCAGTTTTATGGGAGTAGAATACTTATCTGCCTGAAGAATATGCGAATGCAATGTGGTTTTCCACAGAAGAAAAACTGGAGTGATGTCTTTGTACTGAATTTTTGTTTTTGGAGAAACAAAAACACTGTGTCTTTTTGGGTACAGCCCCCAGTTGGAGTTCAGTTCTGTTATCAACACAGGGATGCTATTTTTCTGCCTGCATGTTTTTAAAATGTCCACAGGGCCACAGGTATCCTCCACCCATGTTTTCACAACTCTCAATTTGTTGTTCATGCATGGCAAAGCATAATGCACTACCTGCTATTTTTTTAGTGCATTTTTTTTGTGCAAAGCAGTAAACACACACAGTTACATAAATCATTCCTCTGAAATACATTTCGAAGCAAATATCGCCCTCCAAACAGCGAGAAATAAATCAATAGAGAGCTCAACATTTACAGTTTGTTTCAGGTGAGTTTGGTGTGAAGATCTCTGCTCACCTCCGTCTCTTCCTCTGATGCATCTCCAGCAGCGGCGGGAGCTGGAGGGGGGACATCGGCTGCCGGCGCTGGTGCCGCATCCACCTGCGTAAATAAAGCACTTTCACTCATACAGTATATTGAATTGTGACTGATTGGATGTTCCAGTGCTATAAGTGCGCTTACCACTGCTGCTGCGGCTGGATCAGCCTAAACAAATGAATAATTCATAAATCACTGCCACACCTTTAAGAAATTATGTTAAAAGTTTTTATAGAAACCTAAATCTAGGTAATCAAACAAGATATAAACTTACAGGAGCATCAGCAGCAGGAAGGAAGGGGTTTCCAACTACTCCCTGTAAAAATACAGAGTAATGATTACAAGTAATGATTAAAGCCAAATCATCTGAATCGATTAGCAGATATATATACTATATTTCTTTTCTATTCTTTCTTTTTTTTTTGTGAAACTACAATGAACCCCCTCTACCTGCTGCTGGTACAGCCTGTACATCTCCATCCACCTCAGGGCCTCATTAGCATGTGCCGCAACCTGCTGAAGAAATACCAGACATCTCCAGACATGTGCTGCAATTAAGCCAATTATCCTATCTCCGTCAGACGTCTATCATACTGTACAGTCGATGACATGACAGAAACATGGTATGGCATGCCATGGCAGACAGACACACACACAAAAAAAGAAAAGCTTACTTTTTCCTCATTGCTTTCACTATCTGGGACCTGCAAACCACAAAACAGAAATTAGGAAGCAACAGTGGCTTTTTAAAATCTTTAAAAACAGATCGGCAGGTTAAATAACTTATCATGTTTGGGGAAAACTTACAGGAGCAGCCAGGGCAGTGACCAGCAGGCATATCATCAGAACTAATAACTTCATTGTGACTGACCTAGAAAAATAACATTTAATATAAAACACAACACAGAACTTTTTCTTCTCAATTTCATTTGCTAAATAAGAGAAAAGTTTTTTCTGTGATTAAAATAAAGGGAAGAAAATTGGTAACAAGACCTATCAGAAGCATTTTGTTTCTAACACAGTGTAAAATTGCTCCCATCCCATCTCACCTTGCGTTTTTTCCTGATGCTTTGAAAAAGAAAAAAGATGCGTCTCCTCTGGAACTGAAAGTAATCTACTTCACCTCTAACATGGATGCCATTTATATAATGGAACCTCCTGTGGCAGCCAATCACATCCAGTAAAACACACCGAGCTATGTGTTCGAAGAAATCTCCTTACGCTTCAAAACGGAAAAAAAAATGTAGACATGTAGGGTGAAGGCCCCTCTTATAGTTAATTACATGCTGTGCAGGTATGCTTAGCACACATGCACCTCTCTTTATTGCCCCAACACCAAACTTAAGAAGGAAAAAAAATACAAGACGCCATGAATTTGACATGAGAATGTAAAGATAATGACTGAGAGACGCCACTTATTTTGAACTTAGAACATTATAAAGGAGTATAAAGAAATTGAGGATATGTTTGATGGTTAAGGTGGTTTAGAAAAAGATTAGAGAAAAGAAGAGAAAAGAGAAAAGAAACACAGAACTTCTTCTTTCAAACCGCATTAATCATTTCAGGACTCCCAGATTCCTCTCGTGACCCTGTAGGAAGGGAGCCATTGGACAACACTACCTCACTGTAAATAAAGTAGAAAAACTAACTTCAAGCCAGCAGCAACAGTAAAATACTGCATTCGTACTTTTTCCTTAATGTTTCTAATACGACAGTGCATTTTACACAAGTTTTCCAGACGTGAACACTGAAATTGCCACTTCATTCATGGTGCCTGAGCTCCCACTGATCCCTGTGTTTGTTTTTGCTGGTGTGGTTGTACATCGCCGCTATTTTGTAGGTTTCTCGTGTTTATTTTTTTTGGCTCCTAATCAGATAATGATGCACTTACTCTGTAATCTGCAAAACTGTATTCTAGACATTTTTGGATCCAACTTGCTGAGCCGCTGAGTTTCTCCTGCACATGAGATAACAATCTCTTCATTAGTCCCTCAAAACATTTACGAGCATTATCTTGGCACACAGTGAAATGCTCGCTTTGTTTGCTAATTTGAAAAACAGGGCAGTGAGAAGAATAATGGGGTTATAAAGAGAAGATCTTCTGTACCAACAGGACGACCTTACCTTTGCCAACTTAAACATTTTTTTTTAATCAAACAAATTACAGCGCTGACATCTGATAAATAAATCAGATTGTTTTTTTCACTTATAGTTACAATATGCAGTTTTATATCATCCATATGTGTTGATAGATTTAACAATAGAAGACATAATAACAAAAAGTTAGAAAGCTACATGAACAGTACACAATGTTTCAAGCAAACATTTGTAATCTTAGATTTGAGAAAAAAAAAAACTTGCAAAGCAAACTCAAGGCTGTAATCACAGAAAGACTAACTTGCCTGGACACAGTAGAAAGTTAACTTTTGGGTTCTTTAGTGTTTAGCCGAGACACCACCTGGATCCACAGGTTAAAGACACTAACTCTTTTTAGCCAAGATGACTGCTTTTCATCGAGACTTTGACCTCAGATGGTCCTTTCTCTGCATGTCATTTCACTGTAGACTGCTATTGTGTTTAACAAATCCAAACTACAAACTCTTTCTCTAATGTTATTTGTTCACAGTGTATGCAGCATTTCTAGTACTTCTATAGTAATATAGAGACTTTGACTGAAGCCAGCTAAAAAGGCGAATAATGCAGCATTTTCATCTGACATTGAGACACAGAATCCAGTAGCAGGTGTCTTTCTATCTGGGAGATTAAAAACACTTAACAGATGTGAATTATTAGATTTACAGCACGTGTCACATGGTTTGACACGTTGCACTGTCGGTGAAACTCCACACTCTCTCTACTAAATCAAATTCAAATCATATCATTTATGACAGTTCACTGCAGATAAAAAATGAAGCACAAGTTTGTCTGGTGACCTTCTTGAGAAAGGCAAGGAAAATTAAGTCTTCAAAAGTTAAAAGAGCTTAAAAGAGTTAGCAGTCTGTGTCTTTCCCATCCTTACTTTGATGTTTGCCTGTGCAGATATCTGAGTAGGTGTATATTTTTTTTAACCTTAACATCTTTATTATACATAACATAATGGAAAATCAGATCCAAACTACACACAGTCTGTTGCACCAACCATGTTCCTCCCTTTTATGTAATTTCAGATCTTTCCTCTGTTTACCATCTTACTGTCAGATTTTCCTCATAACAGAAGAGTTTCCTTATAACATAGTCTTTTTGTGTGTTTGTGTATTTATATGCGACTTCATACCTTCACAGAAGTTCTGTATTGTACAAAGTTCATCGTATAGCGGTTGTGACAAGTCAAATTATGGCTATTAAAGCTGCTGTCAACATCTTCCTTGCTGTGGGTGATAGAGAAGTTATGACTTTATGTGGTATAACCTTTCAGGAAAGAGAACTTGCGGTGAAGAGACAGTAATAGCGTGAGAGGATGGCGCCTGTGTTTTTTTTTTAAAGAGTCTTTGAAGAGATAAGTGTTAAGTCATGTTGTGACAGGCTTTTGTCCCCAGGGTAGTGAAGATCAGGAACATCTTTTGCTTTCCCTTTATAGTACTTATTTTTCTAAAAGACATTTCTTACATTTCACTGTGGGGAAATTTACCCAACCACTATGGAAGATTATGGTCACTGTTTGTTGTAATTATGATGTACTGTAGTATATGGAAAATTTAAGACACATGCTTTATGGGTATATTTTAGATACATGTACCTTTGATAGGTTCAGTGATTATTGTGGTCGTATATCCCAGAACTGATGTGTTCATAGGCTTCACACTTAAACAGTTATACCACTTACCGAAACTAATTGAAATCTGTTTTTTTATTGTTTTGTTTGTTTTGTTTTTTTAAGAAACTGTCGTCATTCCTTTGCTTGATACCCTGCGGTGTTCTGCAGGGGTAAATCGTAGGCCCTCTGCTGTTTTCAATTTCCAAGTTTTAAAATGATCTATGAACACAATTTTTAACCAGTAGTTTTTACTTTTTACAGGGCACCAATACCAACATTTTGGATAATAAAGTATTACAGATTTTTGAATGCTCCCATTAAAAATAAATAGTGTCATCTTTCTTGGTTTGGCTAGCGTAACTGAAAACAATCAACAAGAAATCACATGCCTCTCGCTTTTTCAGTACCAACTAAATGTCGAACCTTTCACCCAAACATAATCCATATTTGTACAGAAAGGTTCTGCAAGTTAAGTTTTCATAGTCCTTTTATGACTTTCTACATACTGAATACTGAATAGACACAATATTAATCACATTCTGAAACTCTCAAATTCTGAATAAAAACCAAATAATCAAAGATTGCTTGAAAACTTTAAACTTTATTTATTAAGGAAAATGTTCAAGGAAATGTTCAAATTAGTTCATAAACATATGCAGAACATTTGTTATATACTGTGGAAGCGTTACAGAGTCATTAACACAATAATATTGAAAATCTATGAAGACTATGAAGCATTTTTTTAGAAATGTTTCTTTCTATGCAGACGATCTTGTCAGAATTTAGTTTACTATGGTAACAGTATGTTTAAGAAAAAGTGGTTATTTTTTCCATTATCTTAGTATTTTATTTCAACTTAAGTAAGCACAGCCTTGTGTTGCAGAGACAGATTTAATTTCAGATTCTCTTGTTGCACCCCACATATCTGAAGGTTGGAGGAAGAAATATTTTTGCCTCCTTTTTTTTGGCTCTCATCCATTTCACACCTTCTCTGGTATCTGCAGACACAAATGACATTTAAAATAAATGTCACACAATTTCCCAACACATGACACCAATGAAATTCATATCAATAGTCATTTTATATGTGCAGTCATTTTCAGAACACCCATAATCAAACTTGAGTAATATCAGTAATCAATGTAGATGAATATTTGATGAGTACCTGGCTTGTCTGTGTGGGCTGGTCCTGCTGGAGAGGTTGCAGGGGATCCTGGGATGGAATAGGATTGGCATCAAATGAAGGAATCTGAAAAAAAAAAGAAAAAAAATGATCAGACAACTGAGGAGAAGTGAATGAAGAAATTCTCTGAAACAATCAAATAAACAATCATGGTTTTTCCTTTTTTTTCTCTCACATTTGGGATTTGCTGGGGAATATTTTGAGGTGGATAATCAAATGGGAGAACCTGTGACAAGATAAATAAGTAGTGTTGAGTAAAATATCAAAAGAAACACTAAAAAGCATAATAAATAATATATCACAAAATAGATAATATCTCACATTTGGCAGATGTGGGCCATTTGTCATAGGAGGCATGTTTGTTAGGATCTGGAACAAAACCAAATACACTCATTTAGTGTGTAAATGATTAAGTCATGTCTATTGCATAATACATAAAAAATTTGTTAAAATATTTACCCTTTGCTGGGAGAAGTCATAGGGGTAATACTGCAGATGTAAACAAAGAAGAGCATAAAAATATAAATAGATATTGTTTAAACTGGTTGTGTATTATACTAAACATGATGCTACAAGCAATAATTGAAGTCTTTCCAGCAATAACAGTGTCTGTAAGTGAAAAGGAAAAACAATAACACTTACGATTTCCACACTCTGTCTGCCCGGTGGCTGAGGAATGGAGTATTTGATGAAACCGTGGGTGGAAAAGGGCTGCAGAAAGAGGGATTAGAAGTCCAATGGAAAGCACTTAATAGTTGTTTCTACCACTTTTTCTGAGAGAATACACTTGAGTTAAACGTGTGTGTGCTTACCTGTGCAGGGTTTGGCCCACCAGCAAATCTGTGGGGATAAATCTAAGAAAAAGCGCAACATGTGAGCATGGGAGCAACCACAGAAAGACCAATATTTAATAAAAATAGCAATCTCAGTCAAATGAAAGCCTGCATATTCTGACATACCAGTTCCACACTGTAAGCACCAGGTATCCCAGGCTGTGGGAGAGGCTGACCAGCTGGGAAGGGATTTTTCACCTGAATGGATGAACAATTATAAAAAAAAAAATTGTCAGTGGACAGTAGATTGCACTTGGAAATATTTCAGCTGGGCTTCATATTTGTATCACGAGGAGCATGTCAGTGGTGCTCTGTATATTGTTAATTTTGCATAGTAAAGCCTGTGAGGGTCATACCTGTCTAGAACCTGCATAGTGAGGCAGGTAATGAAAAAAAGACTGAAAACAAAGACAAAAACAGAAATTGTTAAAAACTTTTAACTAATTAGGCCATGTGAGAAACTTATTTAGTCTACTTTGTAAAACTTACAGGTGCAGCTGAGGCTGTGCTAGCCAGACAGAGGCACAGGATGGCGAATTTCATTTTTGCAGATTGACCAGGTCCTACAGACACAAATCATCATTAAATAAATGAAAATCCAATCAAAATCACGCTGGATGGTTGCCGTCCTGTTGGAAAAGCATGCATGACATCACTGTGAAGTTCTTCACAACTCACCTTACCTTCGGTAACAAGACCAATGAAGAGGATGGCGAATGTCAGTGTGGGAGGTGATGCCAGCTGCTCGTATCTTCCACAGAGTCACCTTGTCTTTTATAGCGTGCCAGCTGACCTGATAGCCAATCACAGCCAATGGGAGTGATGTTCCCCAATGAGTAGGTACAGTCCAGGTGTCTAGTCTTCAGCTTTACTAAATGACCAGTGGTCAAATCCACTTTCCGTGTAATAGCAGACTCTGTTTGATTACCCTCTTCGGAGCACACCTTCACTCCGCTTGCTCTTCATTCTGCCATCATGACACTATTTTTCTGTGCAGCTGCAGAATCTGGAATAAATGTCTGAAATTATGTCTATTACTCAAGTAAATGTAATACATAATGTAATATTGCTTGTTTTCCAGTTTTCTCATATTTTAATTGTGTTTCCAAACCGTTACGACAATTAAGAACTGAACATCATAAGGACTATCCAGGCAATTTATTGTACAATTAGAAACTCCCATATCTCTTGCTCTTGTAAATTGCAATTAGAAATTGAAATTAGAGAATGACTTTATTCATATATTAACTTGAATTAACATTCAGTGGTTATAATCTGTCTGCATTTTAGTTGTAACTTGCAGAGAAGTACTCAAAAAGCAGACTTATAGCAAATTATTAGACAATTCTAGACTGATCCTCCTATAAAATCATGTGTGATTCATGATTTACTTTGACGGCACTGTGGTCAGATACACAGACATTTGAAATCTGACTAAGCAAGTAGTAACATTCAATATATATATAGTTATTTCAGGCAAACCAGAAGAGATTTGATTAGTCTTTTTTTTATTTATGATGAATTTACTACAAAGCATAAAGCAAATTTGATTTGAAATAGCAAAGCACAGAAGCAAGTCATATTTCATTGCATTGGACCAGTTTTATTAGACAAAGCACTTGTTCTACTTTTTTTCATAGACAAGCATAACACCATCTGCAGTGCCATAGCATCAGTTTTCATTCTCAACAGTGTGGGCTGGTCATCTTTCGCTGGGTTACGCCGTTGGTCTGATTGCACTGGTCACCTAAAGTATGAACATCAACATCATAACTTGAATAGCAGAGCTGTCATTATTTTGGTAAAACTTAAAATGATGAATGATGCAGTAATGGTGTATATTCTATGTGTGCATGTGTACCTGTCTGTGCGAAAATGAATGCACATGCTGCTGACTCTGTTTTTTTTAGTCATCGTCATCATCATCATCTCCACTGGGTTTGGCTGCCTGAAATGAAAGAGGACTTCTGAGCCAATGAGGAGTGAGGATCGTTTCTCACGCGTCTGCTCCTAAGTCTGTGTTTCTCAACAACTCAGCAGGAATAGTGGGAGGACTGTTTCTCTGGCACAGTAGTTATTTATTAAAATGAACTTGTTGAACCTCTCATTCAGTCCAGTGTTTAATTTTAGTTTTCTAACTGCTGCCTGTCATTTGAAGCTATAACTGGGCATAAAAATCAATCAAACCATTTATGTGGTCAACAGCTCCGTGACCAAGTCTCATTGATTAACATAATGAAGTTAAATCGCTCAAAATGCAAATCCATGGTAATTCTTACAGGAGGATTAGCAGCAACAACAGGTACAACAGGAGCAACAGGAGCTGCAGGAGCAACAGGAGCTGCAGGAGCTTCAGGAACAACAGGATCAGCAGGAGCAGCAAGGACAACAGGGGCAGCAGGGGCTGGATGGTCAAAACCAAAGGGGTAGTACTGGAGCAGATGAAAGAGAAAAAAGATATTTTGTTCAATAAAATCTTACACACCCTCTGTACGAGAAATGAGAATCTGCACTCACCACATCCTTGGTGTCTCTGCCATTTGGCAGGAGGACCTCCTGCTTGATAAAGCCACGAACCTTTCAGTGGAAACACATGTTAAAACTACAATAAGTCTCTTGCTGCAGGTAAAATCTGGCTACAACTCTGCTCTGTGGACTCTGACTGTATTTATTATCTCCCTTTGGGATGGTAGAACAGGCTTTCATGGCATCTTAAATTCCTTGCACATAAAAGTGTCACTCACAGGTCCTCCAACAAGCTGTCTCTGGGCATCAACCGGGAGCAGCTGGTAACAAAAACATTCAGAACTGTCATACAAAAGAGTGATTATGAGATCAAATTCATTATTTCAAAAAGGTGTTAATGATATAATATACTTACAACATCCAATGCTCCAGCTGGGACTCCAGCAGGTATAGCCTGGGCTGCCTGTGACAATCATATTATTTCACGAGTGCAGATTATGAGAAAAGGTAGCAAACTACTAGTAAAAGAGCCATTAACAGGCTCAACTATCGAGACATTACCATCAGTGGTGAACACATAATAGCAGACTTGCAGAGCTTATTCGCTTTGAAAATGTGTCTTTTACTGCGGTCGCCCTGTGTATGTCACCCTGGTTGATCTGAGCTTCTTCTTACTGTACCTCAGCCGGAGCGTAACGGATGTCAAACTCCATGTACATCTGCGGCTGTAAAGTAGAGAAAATACTGCAGAATCAGTGGAACGCAGGTCAGTGTAAAATCAATAAAACTTTGACTGAAGCTCATCATTAAAGCATCAGGTAAGACTGTTTTGTCAAATATTTACTGTATGCAGCGTTAAAATATATATGTGCGCTGAAATATATATGGGAGTAAATAATATTCAGAAAAAATGTGGAAATAGAAATAGTTTTCCTCACAGCACAGACAGCCATCCCAAGGATGCAGGCACTGAGCAGGATGAATTTCATCTTGAACAAAACTGTCAACGAGGTTATTTTGAGTTATTACAATATTCACAGCATCACTTGAAACAGCATTTAAAAAGTTCATTATTTGTCCTTAAAAACTTGATATGATATTAGCTGTCTACATTACCTTTCCTTGCAGGGAGCGCACAAGTACTGAGGGATTGTTGAGGAGGGGTGTGATCACTGGAGAGAGATTTACTCCTATTTATTTGCTGACAGAACAAAGGACAAGCATGCCTATGACAGGTATCTGGTGATGTGCCAAGGATCTTCAATTTTATGATTTCAAAATTGGCAGCTATATCTCTGAGAAATCACGTAATACATTTTTTGGCTTGAAACGCACATTAATCACATTCAATCCCTCGCTGATGTGTTGTATCAGGTGCCCCTTGCAACATCTTTTACACCCAAAAAAGGGCACCAGCACTGAACCTGGATAGGAGTCAAATCAAGCAAATAAAGTGCATGAAGCTAATATATTGCAACTGTAATAGATTTTTTAATGTAGTTGGTCATTCTATAAAATCACATTTTATCACAGTCATCTTACTATAATATATGTTATAATATATATTATAGTAAGTTATTTCTGGTGATGGTTGTATGGTGAATATTGTGATTATATTACAGCACTATTCTTACATTCATTCATGACAATCATTTGTTTAGACAGTCATTTCGAGTCATTAATCTTTTCCTGAATATAGACTGGTTTAATGGCTGTGGTGAAATAATACATTAGTGATATTTTGTACATACAGAACTCACACAGTCACCTCTATGTGAGCTGTGGGGACTCTTAAATGCCGCATTTGTGTCAAAATCCAATAACGGTGAAGGAAATATCTTGTCATTATGATTAGATAACCTCCTACATTATGGTCCAACTGGGTGGAAAGACATTTTACAATTCCAGGTATTTAAATTTAGCCCTGTTGTCATTTTTAAACAGGATAGGTTACTGCAGGTTGGGACATACAGTATTTGTGAGAACTATTCCAACTTTATGGGACACATTTTAAATTTAAAGACCAATAAAGTACAATGTGTGTGTTTTTTGACAGGTGTCATGCGTTTATGGAGAATGTGTCATGCAAACACTGCTGAAGGGCAATTCTGAATGTGTCCCCCTGTAGGAACAAGATCAGGGTGTTGCTGAGGAGGAGAACGTCACGCACAAAAACCTGAATATATCAAAGCTGCTGGAATTGATATTTACATTTCTTAGCCGTTCCTGTCAGCAACACAGTTTTTTTGCTCATTGATTTACTGTTTCAGCTTTGCTTCTGTCATCAACCCTTTTTTCCACCACAGCAGGTGTTTTCAGCTGTTTTCACTGTTCACCTGTACACTACCTGCTCAGCACTAAGCAACAGACGAAGACAGACAGAAGTTAGTAACTAGCTAGTGAATGTAATGGAGCATTTTGCAGATATTTCCTTCAGGAGTTGGTGGGGACTGAAAAAAAATGAATATTAACATAACACAGAATGAATGTTAATGTTACTGTGCATCAGCACATCAGATTGAAAGATGATAATGATAATAATAATAATAACTGTTTTCAGACCTCCCAAGTGGTCAAATCATTTAATGCAGATTGCAAAGTGAAATCATCAAAACGAGCAATGAACACACGTTATATGAAATGTGGAAACAAGTCAGATTTAATCGAACTTCGGTCTGTTTATTGTGTTTATTTGACATCATTTATTAAAAGATAAAAATCAATAACGATAACTGATAATACAAAATGTTCACAATTAGTAAACTGCTAAAGGAAAACTTCAGTGATACATTGTTAGTCTAAGGACTTGTGTTTAGTTTTGTCTCAGTATTTATATTTTTATGTTCAGTGATCTCTGCTGCAGTCTCAGACATGGTGTCCCTGTGTGGGCTTGCGTTTGGGATGAACAGGTGTTTGGACAGTGACCTGGGCTGGTCCCTCCAAACCTTCAGGGACCCTGTCAGTGTTTGGCCGTTGTCCAGAGCAGGCTGGCCCCTGTGTCTGTGGGACTCTGGTTGACAGGGTCCCCGCAGTTGACACGGTGCCTTGCTGTTCTGGGTTTTTGAGCCCAGCGGCTCGGTTCACAGGTTGCACGGCTCCCGCAGGCGAGTTCGTGGGCGCAGCGGCTTGGTTCACAGGCTGCACGGCTCCCGCAGACGGGTTTGTGAGTACAGTGGGCAGGTACACGCCCAGCTGGCCTATTTCAGCTGCCAGCTGGAAACAGAGAGGAGAGGAAAGATACTGTAAGGAGGGGAGGGAGGACGGTTGGATCATCAACAGGATCACCGAGTTCACTGAGCAGATTGTTTGAACAAGCTGGGAGACAGATAAAAATCTTGGCTTTGTTACCTCGAGTTCCTCCGAGCTGAGGCTGCCAAGCTGAGAGTTCTAGTAAAGAATGACAGCAAATGTTCAGTAAAACACATTCAGAAAGTAAACTATGAAAAACAGACCGAGCATTAATGCTTATGACAGACAGGTCTACAGAGTGTATTTTGCATTTACCATGGATTGCTGGAGCATGTACACAGTTTGAGGATTCTGTGGATGGAAAGTAGACAGTCTGAATATGATGCAGCTTTTACTTTCCATGAAGTTTTGCCACAATCTGAAGCAGAATATATTATTGTTGTTATTGTATAAGCGCTGCTGCTGAATATAACTTTATAAGAGCTGGGAAACCTGTTGCTGCTGCATCGGCTGAAGTGTGTTTCCTGAAAGAGCAGCTCCTGAAGGTGTTTCTGCAGGTAACGCGGGACTGTTCGGAGGCTGATTTGGTAAAGTTTGAGGGAGAGGTGACCCAGGAATCATGGAAAATCCATGAGGGGAAAACTAAGGGGAAGAAAAGTAACATTTATATTTCAGTATTTGACAACAGTTTCTGCACTGTGATAAGACAAATCTGCAGTTCCAGCCCTCTTCAAACATCAGACAATTAGATACAAAGACAATTAAAATATACCTTGCAGCAAAAAAATAAATAAAAAAAAAACATCCAAGGAAAAAGAGTATTTGAGTTTTCAACTCAGAGTCATAAATCATGTGATTTATTGCAGCAAAGAAAAGAAAAGAAAGTTATTTGTCAGCGAAGATTCTCGGTCATCCAAATAATTTCTAACAGAAAAGAGTCAGCTGAACTTGCTTGAGGTGCAGTTGACTTTCCTCTCACTCACACTCACAAGATGTTTTCATTTCCACAACACTGCCTGTTATGGTTGTTTCAAAAATAATATGACAACTGAATGCTGAATGTAGAAATATGTTAAGGCCACCACAGGTAAAATCTTTCAAATTATGTAGTGGTGGGAAGATCGCATCTATCATCTAGACCAGCACAGAACAGTACATGCATGCCGTCTGCAGATCGGTTTCAGAAAACTTTGAGAGCGTATGTTTTTAATATTACCTTACCATTTGATTCCCATAAGGGGATGAGACAAGAGGGAAGTATCCATAAGGAGTGAAAATCTGAAAAATAGAGCCACAAAAACAAAGACCCTTAAAATGAGGTGCATTCTGATTCACTGAACAGTATCTTTGGATTTTATTTATAATGCTAAGTAAGGAAACAGTTCAACAAAGTAGAAGAAAATTAAGAATAGCTATAAAATAGAGTGATAGTTTTTGTTATTGGATATAAAAAGGCTGTACATTTTTCTGCAAATGTTTTTTTCTCTTTGCGTCCTACCAGAGGCTGCTGTGTGAGTGTCGGCTGGTTTGCAGGCTGAGCTCCGTGGACGCTGGGCTGCAGAGGGATGATCACTGGACTGCCCCCTAATGGAGACCACATGTAGAAATGTGTAGGAGGCAAGAACTGGGGGCCACCCTGTGGATCCGGCTGCTGGGGGACCCCCGGCTGCGGCTGCTCTACAATAGGAGAAAGCGGGGCCGGCGTCTGAGCATCAGGATTCTGGTTTGTGGCTTCAACAGGTTGATCTCTTTGAGCTTGAGTGACCCCTCCGTGTGAAAGGAGGGAAGGATGGATATCAGAACGGAGCTGAGAATATAAAAGAAAAAAAAATCCAAAATGATCATTGTTGTCGTGGTATATTTCTCACAACGTGAAAACAAAATTTCAAATTCTAGTTTTAAGACAGTGAATGATCCTACTTACAGGCACTGCAGACGCCATTATGGTACAACATAACAATAGAATTACGATAATCATTTCCAAAAAGAGAACAAAAAAATCAATGTGGCTTTAAATTGGTTCCCACAAGATCAATGACAGCTAAAAGGAATGTCCGCTTGGAGCACTTACAGTAAATTCAATGAACCGCAGCGAGAGGGGGCATTGACTTATGCCCTGCTCACAGACCGAAACAACCAATGACAGAACAGACGTGACAGACGTGACAGAAGAAACAGACAAATTCAGCCTAATATTGCTGCTGTGATGGATGTATGTGAACGGAACAATGAGGTGGAAACCAAAGAAAATCCATGGAATTCCCTAAACTGCCTGTTTTCCCTCAATTATGATGCTGTAATGTCTACAGGAATGAATAAACAAACACACGAGGACGCAAGACCCGCGGTTTTCCTGTTACTCAAGGCACCTGTGGGTGCGGCTGATGTGTCAGTGTCTCGCTGTAGTAATTAGGGTCAAACCAAGTATGCGTAATGTGCAACCTGACTGAGAGGTAAAGATGAGAGAATAAGGAAATGGTAGAAAAGTTGGTATATTACCTCTATCACACACCTTAATAAGGCATCAGTTTCACAATATGAAACATCATGTTCATATGTAAGCAGCAGGTTGAAGCAACCAATCGAGCGATGATCCCAGTATAAAGGTGCTGTTTTGTGTTGTGAATTTCATGTGAGCAAATAAACTCCACTGCCGGTGTGTGGAAGTGAAAAATGTTCCTTTAAATGATTTCCTTTTCCAGTGCACCTGTCTACCAGGTGTGCATCAGACAACATGTAGTTAGAGGCATAATTGCACAATATTAAAAACCAACAAGTGGCCAATTAAAGAGCGCTCACAGCAGATATTAAGAATCCGTAAATTACAATTAAAATGCACCTTGATGATGGGATGCAAGAGCTGCAGAAAAGTAACATAACGGAAAAGTAAATGACTGTAACACAAAGAAATCAATGAAACACATCCTATGATTTTTGATGTTTCATATCATTATGTAGCTGAAACCCAGACACACATGACAGAACAAGTCTTTTCAGCTGGTCCCAGACAGGGATTGAAAATTTCATCCCAAAATAGCCGCGTAGTAGAGGGAGGTTTCAATGCTGTGAGTAGAAACGATAACCAGTGAATTATATGACCAACTGTAATAACTCAATTCACATATCTCTTTAACCACAAAGTGCCCATTTCATGACATGACATTTCCTCAATGTTTTTGTCATATTGGGTTCCTGTGTGTGAAAACACAACACCACAAAAAAGCTGCCTCAACTCAATTCCTGTTTCAGATAGAATTTATTTTTCAAAACCACCATTAAATAAAAATTCATACATGCAAACATTATTATTCAGTGCATAAATCAAAAGTATTTATTTTCATCAACCTCTGCTCGTTTGGCAGGACTACAATGTTTAACAATATTTGACATTCTGAAAAACTTGAAAAAAAAAACTGAAAAAATTGAAAAAACCCAAAGGATTACATTCATAACGAGAAGCTGTGCAAAACCCACTGGCAAAACCTTAACAGGCGTGTATTTATGGGGCTGTAAATGTAATGTAACATACATTTTTTATTTGAATAAAAGCAGCAAAGAGCACAGTGAATGAGAATATTGGTCAAGAGGCTGAGTCATGAGAAAAAGTACTGTGCGACAGACTTCACTGTTGGAGCAAAGAGTGGGGTATTAAAGGCTCAACAATCATCCCTCTCTTAAGCTGCTCTGATCCAGCGATGGTGATGTATGAGCCCGCTGAGTGGATATTACACCGGCGTGTCGTCACCACAGGCGTCTCCATCTGCGTTCTGAGACCGACCTCCAGCAAAACTCATAATTGCATCCTGAAGAAGAGCCTGTCTCAATTTTACGCCAAATTCCAAATCATAATATATTAGCACATTCTTTAGGTTTTGATATGGACCGTGGTAGCAAGACACAATATGTTGATTGAATTACATTTAAAGGGAAAACATGACAAAGGTCAACAGAAAAATACACAACAGGGTGGAATTAATGTCGAAGCAATACTGAAATCTGAAAACAGCCCAACAAATGCATTCATATCTTTAAAAAAAAAAAAAAAAAAAACATGGCTTCAAGTACTACCAACATGTATAAATGCAAAAACAAACGCACACAGCATACATTTTTATGTCATTGAGTTTCAGCTGCTCCTCTCATCGGCTCGCTACAGTTCATCAGGTGTCTCCTCGAGTGACGGAGGTGGTTGGCATTGGGGTCGTTGTTGAGGTTGTAGTTGGCCGTGTTGTCGTCGTCGTTGTTGGAGGCGGGGCACGAGTCGTCTGCGGCCACAGTCCAGGAAAGAGCCAGAAAGGGAAGTTAGGCCAGGATGGGATTGGCCGAATCACGGTGCCTCTCTTCATCAAGAGAACATATAACAGACAACAGTGTCATTTGAAAAACATCAATGAAACAACATCGTTGTTTAGCTGTACTGTAGCTGATGAACGACAGGATCGGTTCAGTTCTTACCTCACCACTGTCAGACTCGCTGCTAGAGCGATGAGAGTTCATTCTTACCTCGTCACTGTTGGATTCACTGCTGTGACTACAATTCTGCAAATGAATGAATAAGAATACAATATTGTTTGTTTTTTTTCATCAAATGAACTTAACAATCATCTACAAGTCACACAAAATAATAGCAAGAAAAGAGCATTCCTTAATCTCTTTGTACTTACAGCTACGGGGGAACTGATCAAACAGAAAATCAGCAGAAGAAAAACCTTCATCTTGCGACCGTAATTCAAATCCCTTGATAGTTGGAGCTGCCTGCATGCCACAGTGGAGCGCGAGTGTAACCAGCTTAATAATGAGCAAAATATGATGCCCGTGTTCGCCACCGTCAAGCTGGTCCCTTCAGGAAGCGCCATTAGCTTTTAAACAGCCCTGGTGTGCCCACACTGCTCTCGCATTTCAAAGGTGTGTTACTTCATGTGGTCGGTCTCATAGCAGCCTCCTGGAGACAAAAACCAAAACAGGCGTGAACACAATTTCATTACCGGACTAGACGCTGCTTTTGTAACATTAAAGGCCCACATCCTGTTTATAATCCTGATAGATTTAAAGTATTTTCTGTTGCATGCTGAGCTGAATAAACCACAAAGCCCAATTTCTACAGCTGGTCACACACACACACACACACACAGCCACCTCTTGTTAAAAGATACCTGAGAAACGTGCATAACATTAACGTAAATTCAAGTTATTCTTAGAAACGTATTTCAAATATTTGCCGTCAAAGTCGGGGAAGATTGATTTGTTGCTGAAGCGCTGCACGCTTGCGAAACTGTAATTTCTGTTGCCATGGGCTGTATTTCCACCTGCAAAACAATGATGCTCAATCCTTTCCAAATACTGCAATCATCTTGTTTACTCATGGTGGACCTCTTTTATTCCTTCCACAGCAGTCATTACATTTTACGACCTGTTGCAAGTGTCACCCAGAGGCTTTTATCTCTGACGATCTTGGGATTTTAAAAGTTTTCTTTCACAATAATGAGTAGTGTGACGTGTGAAGACCAACACTGATCTTAAAACACTGACAGTTGCAAAGTGGTGGTTAGGAGAATATTTGACTTTTTATAGATGAACATCATTCTGAGTATTTACGATTTACTGGTTTAATAAGGTTTTATTTTTTCAAAGAACTACAAGCTACAAGCTGAATATTGTGAACAATAGTTTGATTATTGTACAACACACACTTTGGTTTTCATGGCAACAAAACTTATCGAATCTATAGGGCGGATATTTTTCCCATTGTCAGTTTTGATATTGTCATGTTCAGCAGCAGCTAGTGCTTGTGAATTAGATACACAGGCACCAGCTGTCAGTAGTAGTGTGTGTGTGTGTGTGTGCGTGTGTGTGTATTATTAAATAAATAGAGTGAGTGATGACACTACATAATGATTTTAAAAGCATCTCTTCTATCATAATGAGAACAAAAATGTAGTTTTTGACAAAAACTAAGTGACATCTTTAGAATGTACATAATACAACTGTTAAGTTTGCCCACAGGGACAAATGCAAAATGAACCAGAAAAAAACACAACATTGACAAGCTGCTCATAAAAAGATCTTGACACATGACATGTTCAGTAATGCAGAGGCCACACAAGGTCTGGCAGAACAAGGTTACCCAGAACTAAAGATTTAGAAACATATGTTCAATCACATTAAATTGGTCCCATATAAGACCTTATCTTCTTATCTTAAATTCTCCATGCGGGTTGACTGCATAGCTTTAGAAACAGAATACAGAGATGTTGTAAGGAAATTTCAGGGGAAGTGGCTGTAATCCATGTTTGAAGCACTTTAATTGCTAATTACTTTTTTAGCGTGTTGTTTTTGCAAAGTATTTTTGAGAGATCAAACAACATGCTTGTTGTCTTTGTGTCTGGCTAGTTTTTGTTGGAATAATGTGACTTTCTGCAAGTCTGTTCGAGCCACTACCCGGGTCTTTTTTCCATCTATTCTAAAGGAACCACTCTTGCTTTTGTAATATAGAAGTTGCCGTTACACAAGGAAATTACTGACTCTACCTGACAAACAGGTAACAATGTGGAACAGCTTGCTGCCTGTCAAACCACCACTGTGAGATCACAGAGGAAAGTGATCTCTTATCTTTGGGAAACTGCCACTTTGTTTGGAAAATGGTCCTTTGCCAAAACAACCCATAAAAATTCAAATGTTGTTTTCATCCCTGGTGTGAAATTTCAACCTGGTGTGAGTCAAGATGCATCACCACAGGGAAACCCAAATTTAGTGGGGAAGAAATATATAAAAGATTTAATTAAGAAGGAAACAGATACCATGGATGTGTTTATGTGAGAATTGTTTAACGTATTTTCATTTTGAAATGCCGCAAAGTGCCAGAGAAAAATGTGTACCGTGTACAAATGTACATCTGATATTTCTGAGCAGAGCACATGTACTCCATGAAATCAAACAGAATCAAAGAGGTCTGTAGGATTACACAGCGAACACAACTTGTTGACATGTTGCATTTACATGCTTTTCTGTTCATTGAATTTGCAGGTACAATCTCACAGTATCACACACAAATCTGAGTTGTCACTGTGACATTGCACATTTCTGAAATATATCTATTTATTTTTTTCATATATTCTACATACAGAGAATCTCTGTAAATGACTGTTCACATTATTGTCTTTAAGTATTTCTTTTAAAACAAATCCGGTAATTGACATTTAACCAAATCAAAACTACAGAGCCACAGAAAAAAATTAATGATGTGGATGTAAAACTGATATTAACCTGTTGTTTTGGGTTTTTTTTGTTAGTTTATTTTTAATTATTATTAAGATTTTTATGAGGACTGGGACTGTGATGTTACTGCGCTGTGAAGTATTTGATTGGGGAGCCAAGTGAGCAAACAAGGAAATTAGTCAATGTTGGTTGAATTGTCACAATTAGTCAGTTAATTGTGCAAACTGGGGTTGAGGTTAGGAAAGGAAAGGGTTTTTAGTTGCACATCACACATTATTTTATGTTTGCTAACTGTGCAAAGGTTTCTGTTGATTAATAATAATAATTTTACTTAAAGATATAGTCTTTGTTTTTTTAAAAAAACAAATGTCTTTTAAGTCACTATCTATTACCAAGTGATGTAACAAAATGGTGACGAGGCTCTTAGAGGGAGGGGTTACGTTTCTGCCAGCTCAGTGACTCACATTTGGGGATTTGGTGGGGCCAGACTGAATTTGGGGATTTAGGGGCTTTGTAACAAAATCAGGTAGTGTATCTGAAAGCTTTAATTTTCGAATTCCCATGGCCATTATTGTTATATTCTTAAATCATATTGACAAAACGATAACTGTGTCACCCGGTTAAATACTTCAGGTCCTGCTCTGAGTCTGTTCCCAATTTGGACCCCCTGAAAACTTCCCTGACATCTGAAGAAAAAGAGGAGGTCTCCCTCTCCAAAGGTGGACAGATATGCAATATATAATATATAACAGCACATATAATATATAACATTAATATGGTAATATACTCACTTATGCGGATGATCACAGTATGATAAATAGTGAGAGTGAAAAAGCTTTTGTTATATTCCAAAGCTGTCATTTGTCATGGCATATCTCAAAAGTTTTTATATGTTTTTCCCCATATTACACAACTTTTGAGAGCTGAATATATTCATAGAAAACCTGTCTCAACTTTGTCCCGGTGTGTTTTCTGACAGTGGGCCGCAGACACATCCTTAAGACTGATTAAATAGTTAACCTGTCTAGACACTGTGAGCTGAGAGGTGGACAGGTTAGTTGGGTAACCGCATGCACACTCTTCTACTCTTCACATATCACGTTTTTTATTCATATCACTGTGGCACTGTGTCATATAGGAAACATTACAGGCTATAAAAAAAACTACTGCTGTGATGTGAGAGTGGAAACTGACATTCATTGGGTTATATAATAAGAATATATTATAAAAACAAAGGCTGAGCATTTTTTCAAATTGTCACAACATGGATAAAGAAATAATGAACATACTTGCAACAATAATTGTTTACTCTTTTGTCACATTGTACCTCAGCAAAACTCCAAGAATGAATGTGTCTTTAAAATATTGTTGGCTGTTAGCAAGAGGGCCATCACGCGAAAATGCCAAAGAAATCCAACCAGGTTGACGAGACTGCAACTGTCCCTCATTCTGGCAGTATAGCATAATAAATATGTACAAATATTGACTACATATGTCTAAAATATGTGGCCCATTATGTCTTTGGAAGAATGCTTTTGTTTACAATTATAATCTTTCCCATGTCAATCCCCTCTTTGCTGGCAGAATAATTATAAGAAAGAATAAGAATAAGAAAAAAAAGCTGCAAAAGAAACACCTCTTTCGTCACCTTTGTACACAATTTCATCAGTGTCTCTGATTCATATGAATTTTAAGAAAAAAACATTGTGACATTTGTTTAAAAGACAGAAGTACAGCGACAACAGTGATTTTGATCCACATGTTTATTTCAAACTGAATGATATCCCATTTAAGACAACATCATTTAAACTTATCGTGGATTCTCAGTGAATACATGACAAACTGATGCAAGATGATTTAATTCAGTACTCGTCATTCACTTATTGGTCTCTGGTTAAATTTCAGATTTATGGAGTGGTGGTGGCTGCAGTAGTGGTGGTGGCTGCAGTAGTGGTGGTGGCTGCAGTGGTAGTTGTCAGCGACTGGATGAGGCCCAATAAGAGCTGGATCAACAGGTTTTGATTCACTGAAGGGGCCGTGGTGGTATTCTTCAAGACAATCAGAAAGATTCTTTGTCAAATATCTGTCACAAATCGACATTCAGATGTGCTGAATCATTCATTGCAGAGGACGGAGAAAGCACTCACCTCATTGGAATCCGAGTTGGACCCAGAGCTGGACCGAGCAAGTCGTTTGCGCGCCGGGTCCATCTGTAGAAAGTCCAGTTTGAAATTACCTTTGTTATAATATCTAAGCAATAGCAATAGTATCAGCATATAAGAACAGCAGAACTGATACTGAGTATGTGAATGTCACACTTACAGGCTGAGCCAGAGCAAGGCTCAGGAGGCATCCAAGCATAAGAGCTACCTTCAGCATGGTTACAGTGATCACACCTGTCAGAAAGAAAAAAATTAATGAAAAACTTTAACAAATCA
>JBAJHX010000051.1:14681367-14697100 GCA_037176925.1 Amniataba percoides | reverse complement strand
CTCTGAAAGTTGAGCTTATATACACTTACAGGAGCAGATGTAATCTCTTTTGCATGCAACATTGTTGGGAAATTGCAATTACAATGAAATCCTCCACCTCCATGTTTCAAGGTGTGGTTAATAGATCAGACAGAAACCACAGCTGGGCTATATTATGTGTTGCATTCAGTTAATAGTTCATGACACAAATATCAAAATTCTGTCGCCTGGATTTGTTTTAAATACAAATCGAATTATTACTTAAAGTCCAGTAAGAAAACATTTTACATAAATACTCATGTCATGTAGGTCAGTTTCTTTATTTTTCACCTTACAGTTTTGACCAATCATATAACTGATACCACATGTGGAAATATCTGCTCTTATTATTGCAACTCACAAGACTTAATGGTCTAATGGATTAATTTCTGTCAATGCTCTACATACAGCATTTCTACAGCATGCAGCTTTGTTGGGAAATTGCAATTATTACAAATCCTCCACCTTCACATTTCAAGGTGAAGAAATGGACAGGTTAGGTCATGATCAGAGAGACACTTGGACACCAGCACAGAAAACAACTATTTAATAATTCAGAGCTGATTTAATATATCAGATAAATAACCAGTAGAAACTAACAGTAATTGCCAATTTTCTTGCTGTAGGTCTTATTTGCTTATGTAGGTCATACAAATATAGATTATGTAGGTCCAATTATTTATTATAGTCATTTATTTATAAAACACAAAATACATTTGTGAATCACAATCATTAATATTAAGACTAATCAAATGCCATATAGGTCTTTCCCTCACTGGCACCATATTTGTTCAGCACAAACTCAGTGACAAGTCTGACGTATCATTTTGTCAATTTCACAGTTGAACAATTAAGTATGAACGTGCAAGGAACCAAAATTTAACTGGACACAGGCATCCAAAGTTTCAGTAATTCTACCTTTTCATATTTTGGTGCCATTTTTTAACTTCATCATGTTACAAATTATGGTGCCCCAGTATCAATGTTTTATGCGCACAATGAATGCATGACTTCACTTTTTCACTGCTGAAATACAAGAATCCTCCCTCGAGCACAAAGAGAAAGACCAAAAACTGAGCTGTAATTTTAGAGTTACACAATGCACTTTTAAAAACAGTGAATAGTCCCCAGAGATGAACACTTTACTATCAGCACAATAAATTTGTAGGTGAATGTCCATGGCCACTTTTTAAGAAAACAAGGTGGAATCTGTCTAAGCTGTTTGGATTTTTTATTTCTTCCAAAGGAGTAAAATAAAATGAAATTATGCGTGTTTAATCCTTTAAACCTGTTGCTCACTCTCATAGCAAGACTGAGCTATTTAGTGAACAGTGATGTGGTGTTTAGAAGACGGGATTCATGTGAACAAATTTCTCTTATTTGTCCATATTCATTAAAATGATAATTCCATTCGGCACATTAAGGTGTAACAGTGTCATAATTATCAAATTTGATAATGGCTTTGAGCCTGTAAATCATGTTTCAAATATACAACACTTTGGAAACAAAAATGTTTTTAGATATTTCAGGTATTTTTAAGAGAAATATAACAAATGGAGGATTGTGAAGCTAACTTTGTCAGTATAATTAACTGATGCATTCAGTGTAAAAGATAACGACAACTTAATATCACAAACATACAGTAGAAATAGAACATTCACAAACACATACACAGAAAAGGCAGACAAACTCAAGCCTGAAGGTATTTGAAGACAAGGGGAATGGTGTACAAGAAACCAGACTAAGACTACCTCAAGGTAATGTGTCCCGTTAGGGGAACATGATATGCTACACGGTGACTCCACAATTAAAATGTATTTTTAATAAAAACAAACATATTTGTTTCATATTTTCAATTTCTGAACTTTATTTAACAGATACTGCAGAGAATACAGTGACTGAGATCCACATTTTTAATTGAACCAGGAAGAGTGAGAAACCACTGTGGTCAAACAAGAAACCAATGTTGTTCAGTACTGGTGTTCATTCACTTATTGATCTCTGGATAAATTTCACTGTGGAGGCAGTGCACTACAGCTGAATGCCAAGGGCAGCGAGAAGGGCCTGGATCAACTCTGGAGAAATCACAGGGGTCGTGGTGGTGGCACCAGCAGCAGTGGTGGTGGTGGCTGCAGTGGCGGTGGTAGCCTTCTAGAAGATCAGAAACATTTATTGTCAAACATACAAGAGGGTTTTACAAAAAACGACAGTCAGATGTGTTAGAAAAGAGAGAAAATGCTCACCTCATTGGAATTGGAGCCAGAATCAGAGCTGGACCAAGCAAAACGTTTGTGCTCCATGTCCGCCTGTAGAGAATCCACATAGTTTGATACTGCCTTCATTATAGGCCTAATATTTTAATACTAATAATAGTATCAGCATATAAGAACAGCAGTACTGATACTGAGTATGTGAATGTCACACTTACAGGCTGAGCCAGAGCAAGGCTCAGGAGGCATCCAAGCACAAGAGCTACCTTCAGCATGGTTACAGTGATCACACAGAAAATGCAAAAAACAGAAGATTCAGTGAATTACCTGACTGACTCGCAGATGGTCGAGGAGGTTGTTGTAGTGTTGCTCTGAAAGTTGAGCTTATATACACTTTTCCTCCACCTTCATGTTTCAAGGTGTGCTTAATAAATCAGAAACTACACCTGGGCCATATGTGTTGCATTCATATTACATAAATATTGGAATACTGTCCACTAAATTTGTCCAAATTGTTTTTTCTCTAGTCATAAAGCATTTTATATTACCACTGCCCCTTCAGTCATAGCAAATGATAAGAAAGATGCCGCACATGGGCACACAGAGTGTTATGAAAGCAAACCAGGTGACTTAATGGCCAAATGGATTACATTTGTTTGTACATCTATTGCATGGATTGCCTCCTTGTTCCACTCCCTCAGCCTGTTTATGTTACAATATGATACAAGACTTCAACAAGCTAACCTATTGTCTGTGAAATAGAAACGGGAAAAGGAGCTGATACTCTTAATGCAATATTTTGTGTCTCAGAAATGATAGATTATTCATCAGGGTCATCTGGAGCAGGATAAATAGATACTATGTGGTAAAAAAATATAGGTCATAATTTTTAATGGTAAACTGAACTGTAATTAAGACTATTACAGTTTTCATTTCACAAGAATTGAATAGTCTTATTTGATCAGCAAGTGTAAACTCATCATATATTGGTATCCTTGCTTGAACATTTCGCTCAGCTGGGATTAGGCAAGGCTGTTTCTCAGTTATACCCTCAACGTGTGGGGGAAAAAAAGCTCAAAACATACAAGTCAATCACATCACTTTTTACGACAATTCTTTGTTGGAAATATTCTATTACTTTGACAAGGTTTCTGCACAGTCATCTGGGCTTGCTCATATTTTGAGCTGAGGAAGGTCTGGAAAAACAAAAGGCTGTGGTGGCGACACTGATGATGGAGACAGGAAATGGCTGGAGCAGAGCCAACGCATCATACTGCTTCCTCTTGAAATCAAAATGAAGAAGAAAGGTGATTTAATCTGCAGTGTGTGTGATTATTTTGGCAGTGGGTTAAGGTATGTGTCCAGTTAATGACCCCATCACTATTATCTGGGTGTCTGACTCATTTCCTGTAACCTGCAGATACAAATGATCTCCTGTGAAAAACTCTTTTGACAGACCTCAGTTAACTGCAACATGCCTTGAAACCAACACCACAATACCACCGCAGCAAATAAAGAACACATGACTCACAGTCAGATTGGGAGATTGCTGCTCACGTTGGTTTGGGGTAGAGGGACACAGTACTGTGAGCACAAAATCAAAGCCAGCAGTTTGATATCTGAGGTATATGTGATCCTTTGGTGAGACAAACAGGGGTTCAGTTCAGCTGCTGTTTTAGCACACTATTAAAAAACTGAACAATGTAAAAGCCTCAGCTTCAGTGAAATAATCAGGGTCTTAATAGCAGCCATTTAGGGTGTCTAATTTTACAGGAGTTCTAATACAAAGCAGATAAAGTGACCTGAGACTTTGTTTCATTCTTTGTTTTTGTTTTTTCATTGTGTGAAATGTGATGAAACCATGTGCGTGGTGGCTTGTCAGACGTACGAGGACTCGAAGTTGTTGGTAAACTGTCATAGTTTTGTCTACCACTCCCTGGTGTTTCCC
The DNA here is from genome assembly GCA_037176925.1 of Amniataba percoides. Classification (NCBI taxonomy): domain Eukaryota; kingdom Metazoa; phylum Chordata; class Actinopteri; order Centrarchiformes; family Terapontidae; genus Amniataba; species Amniataba percoides. Next base: position 14,692,924 of record JBAJHX010000051.1, on the reverse strand, counting down.
TGTCCTTGTATCTTTGTTATCTTGGTTGTCTTCCTCAGTGTGTTCTTTGCTAGTTCTTGTTCTTTTTTCCTTGTAAGTTTTCTTTCAAGCATTGTGCACTTCATGTTTTATTTTGTATTCTTGCTATTCTCTCTCATTGAGCATTTTACTTCTTGCCCTGTTGTTTCCCGCCCATTTGATTGCCTGTTCTGCTTTAATTAGTTTCACCTGTGTCTCATTTGTCTCACCTGTGTACTATTCCTCATCACCCTCAGTGTATATATATCGGCCCATTTCCTTTGTTCTCTGTTGTCTGTGATATTTTGCTAGCCCTAGCTGGTTTCTACCTGTCCTGTGTGCCTTGTTCCTGCCTGTCTGTTTCTGTTCCCCATGTTTCCAAATAAAGAGTCTTCCCATCCACACTGTCAATCTCCTCTATTTTATCGGGTTCAAACTTCCCTTCCCCGCATACCAAGCGTGACAGAAACAGCTAATGTGTTAAAACTCTCTTTCTCCCTCTCTTTGTATCTGTCACTTCATTTCTATGACACACACCTTTCTACACAGCTTCCTTAATGATTTTCATACATGGATTTTTTTTAAGGAAATATGACAAAATACAATATTTGGTGACTCCAAAAAAAAGAAGAAACAAACATATTTGGTCTGCATTTTCCATTTCTGAAGTTTATTAAAAACATGCTACAGAGAATAAAATGATTTTCATCCACATGCTTAACTGAATGGAAATCAATGTAAAAACTTTCTGAACATTAAAGATTTACAAAAATGAAATTCATTAATTGGTTTCTGTTTCAAGACTTTATGGAGCAGTAGTAACTGGAGCAGGTGTCGTCACTACAGTGGTGGTGGCTGCAGTAGTAGTAGTAGCAGTAGTAGTAAGTTGCTGCTGGATGATGGCCAGTAAGAGCTGGAGCAGCTGTTCATTCACCTGAGTCGTAGCAGCAGCATTCTTTAAAAAAAACAGAAACATTTGTTCTCAAAGATACAGCAGAGGAGTTCTTCAGACATCTTGCACAAATCAACATTCATCTATGTTGAATTTTAAATAGTAAAGATGGAGGACACATGCACCTCATTGGAATTTGAGTTGGACTCAGAGCTGGACCGAGTAAGTCGTTTGAGCACCGGGTTCATCTGTAGAAAATCCACAAGTTTGGTGTATTATATTACACTGTACAGTAACAATAGTATCAGCATATAAGAACAGCAGTACTGATGTGTCATATGTATGATGAGTATGTGAATGTCACACTTACAGGCTGAGCCAGAGCGAGGCTCAGGAGGCATCCAAGCATAAGAGCTACCTTCAGCATGGTTACAGTGATCACACCTGTCAGAAAGAAAAGAATAAAGACTCACTGAAAAGAAAAGCTTATCCAAAATATTAGAAGCACCACTGTTCCACCACACAGAAAAAAAACAGGAAAGAAAAGATTCACTGAGTTACCTTCAAGTCTTCACAACTTCAGCAGACTGACTCGCAGATGGTCGAGGAGGTTGTTGTAGTGTTGCTCTGGAAATTGAGCTTATATACACTTACAGGACCAGATGTAATCTCATTAGTATACAACATTGTTGGGAAATTCTCATTATTAGGAAACCTTCCACCTCCACATTTCAAGGTGTGGTTAATAAATCAGACAGAAACCACACTGTGGCAGTTTGCAATTTGAAGCATTCATGTAACAGCTCAAAACAGAAATATCCACTGTTGTTCAAGTCCATTTTATTGGTCTGAAGTTGAAATGTAAATGTTTTAGAGTGGTCAAAAACCACTTTTCTTTCCACTTTTATGTTGATCCATCAATTTATTCTCCACCCTTCAGTGTACAGATGCCACACATGAGATTTTCTGGTCTTATGATTACAAATCAAGTGACACAAGCAGGTATCAGGCAATATCTAAATAAAGCCTGCATTTCTCTTCTTGTTTAGGGAAACTACTCTAACAACCGCTACTACACAAATAAGCATGTAATTAGTGATGTTTTCTGTTTCCGATGTAACTGATTATTATTATTATTATTATTATTAATCTTTGCTACTTGTCATTACTGTTGTCTTTGCGTGATGTTGCTAAGAAAGGTGGATTAAAGATGTGAGCAAACAAATAATTGTTGTTTGGCACATGATTAAGTGTGACTAAGATGTGTTGTTTTGAGAAATATTTGGTGTGTCTCAATGTTTCCGGTGTCTGATATAAGTATCAATGCATGATGGGCCACACATATACTCGCACAGCGCAGGTGAGTGCTACAGTAGATGCTGCACAGTGAGTGAGGAATAAACTAGCAAGAGTTCAGTCTAACCTTGAAATTTCTTTTCCAGTTCGTTCAGAAGCAATGAAGCTCTTGTTGATTGCAGCCTTGGTCCTGTCAGCAGCAGCTGCTTGTGTGAGTGTAATTTCTGATGATAAAAATATGTAAATTCTAAAAATCATTACATGAGAAGAGATGGTGTGTTAAACTGGTCATCTGTCATTTTGTTGCTCTTTTTCAGTCAGGTGCTCGGAGACCGTGGCAGGATGAAAAGTTTCCACCTGCCCGTGGACCCAAGCAGGATGAGGACACAAAGGTAACAGAGACCGGACATGAATAGGCTCACAGGCTCAGAGCTGTTGGTATTTTTACATTTTTTTCTTTGAATTATCCGTTCATTCAGTGTGACAATGATGAGCCGTCAGAAGCCCCAGAGGACAGAGAGGAAGGGTCAGGTGGAGACATGCCAGAATGGGAGTCTGGCCAACCAGTGTGGGTGTGTGATGTTTTGAGTCATACAGTCATTATTAGTTCACTGTGATGACATGAGGAGAAGTAACATGGTTGTGACACGTGATTTTTATTTTGCTCGGAGTAGACCGATGAGACGCCCACCCAGATGGATGATGGAGGATGGAACCCAAACAGGCCCACCGGACTACCAGGAAATGGGAACCCGCAGGGACCTATGAGAGGGGATGAGGGGAATGATCGCCAGCGGGGGAGACCTCAGGTTTCTCCACGAGGAAAAAGACAGGTATTTACAGTGAAATTACATTTTGTGGGATTCTGTATGCTGAAATTATTCCCAGATAAGCAACATCCAGGTGCGGTGACTCCTCAGAGTCTAGTTTGTCACAGTGCGGTTGCCAGGCAGCCACCGTGCTGGGCAGGCAGATAACCTCTTGCACCATCGAACACCCTGTAAAACCACAAATTGTTGTTTTTTTTCCATTCCTGAAACCTGTGTTGGCATTTAACGAACAAGATATAATGTTTTAAGCTTGGCAAACCCAAAGGACCCCCAAGAGGCAGGTGGTCCAACAGGGGGAACCCCAGTTCACTGGTGAGCTCACTTCTGTCTGTCATTTGTTGAACTCTTTGGTTCACTGCTGTTCAGGTGACGGGTCTTTGATGTGCTAAAACTGTGGCCCACGCTTTTGATGATGTCATACGAACTACGGCACTAATCTCATGTTTTTTTCATTAGTTTAGGTGACTAATGTGGGTGACAATTTATACACTTTATGTCAACAATTATTTCTATACAGCTACATATCAAAAGCATATATGATGTACCAACCCCTCTGAAAAAATAGAAAAGTTTTGCTTGGAGGACCCCACTCTTATAAATAAAAAACAGCCTCTGACACACTTGTTCAGGATTAATTAGTTTGAATATTTTTTTATTATTTTCTTTTTTACTTGCGTGTTGTGTCTATATCTAATGTCTGTTGTTTCTGTGTTTTATTTTGAAGCTTTGTTCCAAATGGTGCTAGCTTGCTTACTTACTTAAACATCCCCATTACACTGCTGTTGTTCTGTGATATGATGGAAGTATAATAATGAGTTATCTGTCTCGTTTTCAGGAGTTTTCCATGGTGTTCAAGGTAGGCTTAGTGCAATATTAACACACTTAAAAATAACCAGAACAGTTTGCAAATGACTGATTTTCTTGTGTTTATGATACTTTTCAGGCTGACAACGTGACCTTTCAGGTAGGTTCGTGGTTAAAAACATTTTATATCATAAACATATCATAAACACATAAATTATATTTTATATATTATTTAACTAAACACTTGGTTTTCCTCCATAGAACACCACTGATGTTGCCCTGAAGGAGGTAAATAACTTCATTTAGTTGCTTGATTTAACATTTATTATGTAACGACTAATTTTATGTTGTAAATTACTCCGTCTTCTGAAATGTCTGTGTGACCATCCTGCAGGGGGAGAACGTGTTCCTCATGCCAAAGGTATTGCCTGAATTATTCATTTTTTAATATGAGGTTTCACACTTAGAGAATCAGACAAAGTACCATAATGATTATTTTTATTATCAATGAATACTAATGATCTCCACATCCACAGTTTGGTGGAAGAGGACATCATCATCACCATCACAAGGTATAAAATGTACAGCAATGTAGAGCAATGATTACAGTAACAAAGCAACTGGGATGTTTATTGTCTCTTGTTTTACAGGGAGGAAGACACGGGCCTCCCGAGATGGGGGTAAAAAACTTTATTTTCTACTCTTACTAGTTTCTGCAGTTAAGTAGTTTGCAAAGAACTTTGTTTTTAAGACAAATGTATCATGATTTTTCTTTTTCCCCAATTTCAGCAATATGTGAAGCTTATCTACAACGCCACAGAGCCGGTAATCCGTCCACTAACAATGGAAATGATGACTGTGTTTACTGTTCATTATATATTTTATACATATGTCTTCAGCAATAATGACAATTCTTTTTTTTCCATTTGAAGAACATGGTCTCCATTGAGTATGGGGTTTTGAAACTTGTAAGTAAAGACAATTTGTAATCACAAATTGTTCTTGATGTATATTGTCATTAAAATGTGAAATTCTTCCCTTCCCACACTTACTCTTCGCTGCTTTTAATTAAATTCTGCTCCAATTTAACAACCAGTCAAAGTGCCAGTCCAAGACTTACTATTTATATTGAACTTGAATATTATGCACATATTTTTTTGAAATAGGCATAATAGAAAGTCCTTTTAGTACATTTATTGACATTTATGTAACTTAAAAGTGGGTTTGTGGGATTAATTTGAACTATTTTCTTTTTTCCAGACGAGCCCTGATAAGATGGTTGGAGAAGAAGACAATCTGGAGGAAGATTTCTGACAGCCATAAAAGGTGAGGGTGTTTGTGGACTGACATCAATTAAGAATCACATGATCATACATTTGCTGACGTTTTATCTCACACTTTTCTCAGGGCATCACCAACAGCTACAAGAATGATCAGCAGCTTTAGGAGAAGATTATGGCTTTCTCTCCTGTGGTATATTCTCAGGAAATTATACATGTAATTCAACTGTTTCTTGTAAAAGCATAATTTCTGTGTACCACAATAAAATTCTCAAACAAACGACTTTGGCAAGTGTCTTTATTTGACAAGGAAGCAAGGAACAGATTCCTGAAACAAGCAAGTCAGTTCCAGTGTAATATAAAAAGAATTTAGTACAAATAAATTGCATTTGGGAGAATTACACATCCAACACATTTTGCAGAGGATTAAGGCAGTGTGCCCAAACAAACAGAAATTCATTTTTTGCCTGATTATGGTGTTGTTGTTTCCCAGGTGACATCTAGGGCTCAAACAGGAAGGGGAAGTTGGACTGAGCCTGGAGAAATGTAAAAAGTTGAATATTAAAATGAGCAAGACATGCAACAGAAACCAAGGTTGTGTGTGTGTGTGTGTGTGTGTGTGTGTGTGTGTGTGTGTGTGGGTGCATAAGTCTGAGTGTGTAAAAAAGTCTGTAAGACTGTCCTTGTATGAAGTGATACCTCATCAATTCCTGGGCCAGATGCGTCCCCACGAGGATCGGGAGGAATCGTAGTGGACTCTTTTTGTGTCCCCAGTGGCCATGTCTGAAAGACACGTTAAGTTACAAAAACACAAGAGTTAGACTGATTTTTTGCCGCTTGCTTCTTTCCATTGTGAAATTCTAAAAATTGAGGGGTTTATCTTGTATACTCACTTTTTCTGTTGGTACTTTAGGATGGGAAGCCTGCTGAAATGGGAAGATGAACAGGACAATTAGATAACTTCAGACACAATACCATGGATATTAAAAGATAATGAAGATCAATTAATCCATGGATGTGTCACATATATTAATATATACCAACAGCAAAATATATATACATTTCACAACATCAGAATAAGAAGAAATAAATTAGACAGCCACAAAATAAGAACAATTTAAACAGTAAATAGTACTAAGCAATGAAACTAATGACCTGGTATCATGCATCAGTATAGCACAGACATTTTGCAGTCACTCAACACTTCACACATTCAGCTCTGAATAAGATGACTGAGGTGACATGATTTCAGCACCAAGCCACACAAACAGCATGTGGTCAGTATGGCAGACAGCCTTCATTTCATCACAGCCACCGCACATTACTCAACATCTGCAGCAATGTTATTAACATTAAGTTGTGTGTTTAGTCCTCATAGTCCTTAACCTTAGTTCAGAGTTTGTGTATGCACTGAACTGAACTGAACTGATGCCATTTTGCTGTGTTAGAGAGAGCAGAATCAGAGCCCTCGAATGTGAACACACACTCAAGCACAAAACAAGAGTCCCATTCTGATGTCTTACCTGCAGAGGGAGCTGTGGCCTCTGTGTGGCTCTCTCCAGTGTTTGCTGGCCGTTGCTGGGCTGCATCACCACAGTATTCCTCTGCTGAGGATAGCCGTAAGGATTCACAAAGTAAGGGAAGCCCTGTGGATGACAGGATCAGTGGAAATCTGCAGTGAGCATCTCAGTAAAGGTATTGAGGTTTGCACACAAGACGTATGTTTTACTTCATACCTGCTGTCTTGGAAACTGAGGAAATCCATAAGACGGGTACTGGAAATTTGGAAACATCTAAAGGAAATGTGACACAACTATTAATTTCTCTACATGAACAGCTGAAGTGATTAAAAAAAGTAGTTAGACAGCATTATCACTCTATCTCCACGCTGCTTTGTTGTACCTGAGCAGGGTTTTGGGCCTGCTGGGGGACATTAGGAGCGTTGGGATCCTGTGGAGGCCCAAGCTGCTCTTGCTGGCCGTTGGGGACAAGCATAGGTGTGAGCTGGTTACCCTGGTTGGGGAAAACAATCTGGGGCCCCTGGGGGCCGAAGGGACCGGCCATTTGTGGGTTCAAGTTCACCACCTGTGGAGTGAGCAGCACCTCAGGCTGCTGCTGCTGCAGCACAAACTGGGGTAATATTGAAGCCCCCTGAAGACAGAGAGACGTGTTTCAGGTTACAGATTCTTTTTTTTCAGTCCAGACATGTAAAATTGTTCTATCTGACAAGGGAATGTGCTCCAGTACCTGAGTTTGTCCAAGAGCTGCGAGAGTTAGCCCATTCAGTCGCAGGATCTGAACACATAAAAGGGTTGAATTAAATTTAAGGATATTATTAAAAAAAACAAGGGATCCTGACTGCGTAACAAACAAAGAAGAAGGCTTTAACAGCCTCATTTACCTCATTGCTGTTGCTTGCAAGAATTCCAATCTGCACCTTTAAAACAAGCATTAAAAATTATTATTATTATCTCCATGAAACTATTTTAGAAGCTATGAGAACTTTAGCAATGCAGAGATTAAACTCACTGGGAGAGCAAAGCTAGTCCTGAATAGACAGACCAACAGAAGAGCAGTTTGATGCTTCATGATGTATTATATTCTGTAAAAGCATAAAGCATAAAAAAACTCCATTAATTTATACCACTTATCAAATCAGAAAATAAAATATCCACTGAGACAACGAGCGCTGCAAAGTCCACTTACCGTTCTGTATCGTTTCGCTGGTTCTGGTTTCGCTTTGACTCCTCGCCTCGTCCACATCCCTTTTAAATTGTGTCCATGAGAGCGGTCATAGTCCACTGCCAGCCCATCCAGACAATGTGCGGTCAGTGTGACAGACATTTCTCATGGCATCAGGCTCAGACTCTTACAACACGGTGGAGGTAAGTATGTCATTACGTGTAAGTCATGTCTCTAAACACCATGACACAGTCTGCGTCAAGTTGTTAACAATGCTCTTAAGAATCTGAATTTAAGATCACATGTGCTTCTTGCATAGACGACATATACTATTTTGCTTTTACAGGCCAGAGGTAACTGACTCTCAGTTTAAGAGGCCGGTGTACATAATTCATCTCCTATATGTTCTCTTAAGTAAAGTTTATGTGCATTTGTTTCAGTGTGTTGCTTCAGGGTGTAATTACAGACATTAAGACTGACAGGATTTTTGGCCTGTCATGAGAAAAAATGGGAAGACAGGAGCTGGGAGCTTATGATCAGACATTTGTCACAACTTGTTCAACGTGCGCTGACTGATGTTGGCATCTAACTGGCAAATCGCGGTTGTTGATTGTCGACTGAGTTGGGATTGTTATTGAAATTAAACGGCAAAACACTGGAAAGGCTGCAGGAGCTGTGTGTTTTGTCTGTCTGAAGACAGTTGGACTGCTTGTGCAACAGCTGAAGTGTTTTTTTGTGTGTTTGGCTGTAACTTTTTCAGGTTAAAATAATAAGCGTTGATTGATTTGCTCTTGTTTTCAAGTCGCAAATGTGACCAAGACACCTTTTTCAGAGCAAATACTTCGACTTGTTGTTGCAGGAAAAGTTATCATTGGCGGAGTGTAACTTAACACATAGTGAACTTAAGTTGAGATTTGAGGTGCTTTGTTTCACGCTCTTCTTTATATGCCACTTATCTGTTCTGCTCATTTCAGTGGAAAAGCTGTACTTTGAACTGCACTACAATTATTTGATAGCTTTATTCACTTGCTCCTTTATTTATTTATTTTTTTTGTTTATACAAATCGCTGATAAAATGTTTTGTTATCAACAATTAGTTGGTTAACTGTAAAAAAATCTGTAAAATGAAGTGGGTTGAGAGAAAATTAACTGACATCTATTTTGATAGTATTTTAAGTCATGTTGAGTACAAAAAGGCACTTTTCCCTTTATTTATTTTTGTTTATTTACAATCATTTTGGGGCGCACACTGTTGTTTTGTAAAAAAAAAAAAGACATTGTGAAGGAGACACTGGGCTCTGGGAAATTTCTGATGTCTTTTCTCACTATTTCCAGACTTTTTACAAACCAAGCAATCAACCGATTAATTAAAGAAATAGTCAAGAGTTTAGGATCTATCAGCCTGACCTCAGATGACTGCAATAACAAAATGTGCTCGTACTTTATGCCTGTATAAGAATATTGTATTATGTAGTAGTAAAACTTTACCCGCAGATGTGTATTACTCTTAACATGAATGATGGCTCTGTTCCATTTAAGTGTTTCATGTCAGAATATCTGTCAGGATTTTTCATCATATTGCACCAGCACAGCTGTCAGCGCTCACCCTGTTTCATGAAAGAGGTACTGATTTAACATCAGTCTCTGTGAGTGACATCCAGAGCAGCTCTCCCTGCTTTGGACCTTGTTCAAATTTTCAGGGTGTTTTCAGAGTGATCATCCCGTTGACTTTTATTCTGTTATTCACAAGATAATGTACACGCACTGGGATTTTTTATATTCATTGTCCTTTAGATGGCAGCAAAGATTCATTATAAACTGCAATGTTGATTACAGCTTTTTGGTCTTATTCAGTACATCTGTTTAAAATCAGAAAGTTCTCCAACACAAACTTTAATTTAAAGTAAAATTTATTTTTATTGGACAGTTAACACATAAAGTACATCCACTGATTGTTATCTATTGAAAATCATTCCAAGAACACATATTTCATGATCATTGGTGACTGACAAAATCCTAGAAATCAAGTTTTATCATCACTTCGATGATTCTTGTATATTTGATCAAAAGCTGCTGCTGGCAGACTCATCTTAATAATTTTCTTGATGATGTCCTTCGTCACAGGGGGTTGCAGCTATTGTTTCAGTTGGAGCAGGAATCTGAGGGAGTAAAGTGAGATGAATAAATGAGACTTTGCACTCTTTCACATGCTCTCCCTAAATGATTTCTTTTACTTATAAATGACTAAATCTTACCTGAGTATCCACCGTGGTCTTGATGGTGTTGTCCTGCTTCAGAATCTGACGCTGGAGAAAAGAACAACAATGAACCTTTCATCAGTTTTCACACAGAGTAGATGTAAATCCAGATTACTTGGCTCTTACTCTGAATCTTCTGAGAGGATCAGGCTGAACAGGAGGCTGCTGCTGCTGCATGGCAGCACCTGGATTCCCCTAAAGAAAGACAAGATCATTTAAAATTCAGGCGACCTGTTCAATTTCAAATCATCATGCAACATAATAAAAGTGTTGTATAGGCTGATTGTAACAGTAGTATAAGCGATCACCATCAGAGGCTGCTGAGGAGGATTAACTGGTGCCATTTGAGGGACTCCCATGAAAGGAAACTAACAATAGACAAAAAGACATAAAATGATGATATTTGTGTGGCATAGAAATAACATGAAATGAGTTTGTTAAGCATGTGCAGTGATTACCCCATTGACTCCAGGGACACCATAAACATTGGGAACAGGGGCCGGCACAGCAAACGCAGGAAGTGCAGGAACAAACTTTGAGAGGGAGAGGAAGAGAGGATTGTTCATATCACATTGTTGTTCAGTATTACATTTTTAATATGAAAGATCAGATCAGATCATTTGTACACACAAAGAACGAATCAAGAATAATGTCAACAATAAATAACAGATTATTCTTATTTAGATAGATAAAATGATGCAGAACGACTAAGATGTCAGAGACCAACTGGAGAGCACCATCTTGTGGTGTAGTTAGAGTTCAATTCATATTTATCAGATTCCTTCTGTAAATGCACAGACACAGCACAATCTGGGAATAATGAGGTCTCGTTTTCCTAACAATCAATGTTTTTTTTTTTAGTTTATTTAAAGCATTGTTTTTACACCCAGTTTCACTATCGTAACCGATAATCAACATCAGCTACTGAATTAAGTTGGATTAGTTTTGTGCATATAAGTAAAGATTCCATTTGATCTTCATTCATTTTAAACTTTGCTCCATAAAAGTAACAACCGGAATAACCTGAGCAAACTGTGGCTGCCCAAGGAGGCCTGCCCCACCGCCGGCCACCATGGGTCTGTTCAGGCCTCCAGCCATCATCCCGGGGATTGCTCCATTCACCAGTCCTCCGTTCAGACCTGGCAGCACTCCTCCGTTCAGACCTGGTAACACTCCTCCTGGCAGCACCCCTCCATTCATACCTGCCAGCGCTGCCAGCAACCTCTGTGTCTGATTGAAGAGAGAAACAGAGCATCTGTTACCATCATCTGATGTGGATTAAAATGGATTTGGGTTTAATCATGTGAAATAGATTATGAGTATGAATGTTTATTACCTTGCCTGCATTGACCTGAAATGCAAAAAGACATCAGAAGTTACATGCACTGGATTATATGTATGTATGTATGTATGTATGTATGTATGTATGTATGTATGTATGTATGATAGATAGATAGATAGATAGATAGATAGATAGATAGATAGATAGATAGATAGATAGATAGATAGATAGATAGA
>JBAJHX010000051.1:14646699-14681267 GCA_037176925.1 Amniataba percoides | reverse complement strand
GATAGATAGATAGATAGATAGATAGATAGATAGATAGATAGATAGATAGATAGATAGATAGATAGATAGATAGACTGTACTCACATAGCAGATGGTCGCGACTAACATTGTGAGGAGGAGAAGCTTCATTTTTCAGCCTGTAATATGTGAGAAATCCAGAGTTCACACATTTAACTCATAAAATCTATTTCCTGCATTACATATGGTATTAATTAATTCATTCATTGTTATCACATTGTTATAAAATCTAAATGATGCAATATTTACCTTTTTTGTCCTTCTTTCAAATGTTATGTGCCAAAGGAGAACTATAGTTGCTCTCTCAATTTAGAGAGCCTTTTATCAGTCCCAGAGATTATTATGAGCCAATTAGAGAGCAGAACTGTGACTTATTCATAAACTATATTTGTCACCTGTGTGTGTGTGTCATGGGAACTTACGATGTGACATCTTCTTTTTTTGCTGAAAACGATTTAAAGAAATGTAACACAGTGAGCTGCTAATTTTCAAAGACACTTCACCCGGCTCAACCATCTGCCATTGTTCTCGACGCAGGTGAGCGACCACAGACGATAACAGAGTGATTCAGTGTCTTGGGAACGGGTTTGTGGAGCTTTCTGGAAGTCTCCAAAAACCAAAATGAACCATCTAAGCGTTGCGGGTCATGGTCACGGGAGGAAAACAACTGACATCATCATCGAGTGCTTTTATGGGGGAAACCATGAAAAACACACGTGCATGCTTCAACTTAAATTAAAAATTTTGCCTGACCAGCTTTTATGAGCTGTTTACAAGACGACAGCTGGGAGGTCAGTAAACAGGGAAACAAGAATGACATCTCCTGATTTGTTTCATGTCTACAGGTGCAAATTTCACGTTTCCTGCTGCAGTATTATAATGTTAAGTTAAAACATGCGTGAAGCCTGGGGACAGTAATTTGTGATGAGTTTGTATTTATCTCAAGATGATTTTTATTTACACCACCCCAGAAATAACTACTCCTATTGCGCTAACAACTAAAAATGTCTGTCCTCTTTTAATTATGAAAAAAAAACCCTCTGATGTTATGAATCGACAGGAACAGATAGATATATGTTTGTCGTGTTTCATCAGCACATTTTCTCAGCTTGTTGTGAGCCATTACATTCATTCCCAGTGTGGCTGGCTGGGTATGTTGTCACACATTGAGGCTGTCTGGGAAAGAGGTTTTCGGGTTGCTGACTGGGCAGCCCGCAGCAGACCAGGTAAACACCCTCTGTGGAAGTCTGGTCTGGAGCTTTACACTAATTACACACTGTCATCCAGTTCAGATTAAGTAACATCTTCTTCCTGTTTGCAGTTTAATGTTGTGACAAATGGTATTTCCTAATGTAAACACAAACATAAGTGCTTTTTTTTTTCTTAACACATCCGATTCATGAATTTATAGAGACTTATTTTGAGAGGCTTTATGAACAACAATCTGTTACTCCAGGAATCCTGCCGTGATGTGATTTATGTGTGAAGCTTGTTTGTCATCTTTAGAGACCCAAATAACCATGCTCCGTGTAGCTGCATGCAATGTGCTGTAAATAGAAATTTGTTCACATTTGTTCTAGTCTCATAAAAATAACCAGAGCCACACCCACGACGCTGCTCGATGTTGTTCAGTGTTTTGCTCGAGTACACTTTGGCTGCAGAAATCAAATCTATATATTCGAATGAAGACTCGACAATGATACAACAGTTGATTTCAATCATTTATTTGTCACTCGGTATGATGACAGTGATTTATAAAGGTAACATTCAAGCATGAATAAGAGACAGGATCAGGATTAATCATGAGATGTCTGTGATGTCTGATGGCTGTGTGCCCTCATTTTGCTTGCTTCTCATCCACCTCCATCCCAGAGCATTCCTCCTCGCCTTCAGTCGCGGGCATCTTCATCGCCGGAGACTGTGTCCTCCTGAGGCGAGCCGCCACTGAACGCAGGAACCGCAGTCTGCCGGCCGGCCTCCCACCCGCAACGCCTGGCTGCTGCTGGTTGTTCAGCCCGGCCACCGAGATCAGCTGCACTTGGCCAGAGGTCAACAGGCCTCCCTGCGCGTGTCCTCCAGCATTTCCCTGTGGCAGCACAGCGAACAGCGTGACAGGCCCTGGCGCGGCACCCTGAGCCGCCTGCACCTGTGGATTTACACTGGCTCCACCTGCCTGCCCCACGAGAAAAGCTCCATTTTGTTGGAGAGCTCCGATGGGAATGAGCTGCTGCGGGAGAGCCTGACCTGCTTGGTTCCTGAGTGGCTGGATAAATAATGAGCCACCAAGTTGGACTAAGCGTGCCACAAGGGGTTCACCATTCAGTGTGATCCCAGTTTGAGCCCCAGGGTTTGCAATGTTGCCAGCAGCTGCTCCATTATTATTCACTCCCACATTAGCAAGTGCCTCAGCACTCCCTGAAGACACACCACCCTGCACCAGAACAGCCAAGGTCTGGAAGGTAACCAACAGTATGCAGAGCATGTTTGATCTCAGTCGCAGCAGCTGACAAGTGAAAGACTGCTTCCTTCTTTAACTTATATAGAAAGCATCAGATTCAGTAATCACCAAGAAAGGACCAATGAGAGTCCAGCGCTTTATCTCAAAACAACAGGTCACTGTAATCATCATGACCACACTGCAGGCTATTTTTTACTGTGTTACCCTACAGATGGCCATTATTCAGGATGATGTGGCAAAATGAAAGCAGGTATCAGTGACTTGCTTTCTCAAAGCCATTGCTGCAGAGGTCATATTTTCATGTCATGGTTGCATCAGGAAAACTGACCGACAAATAAAACCTGATATCAGTCTGACTAGGATCCACTAATATGATGCAACAACTTTTTTTCAGGACTGAACAGATTATCATTAACAACAGGGTGCACTGAAATATCATCTGTCATGATACTGTAAGTCCATTGCTTTAATGAGAGCTACAATGAAACATATGATGCAAAGACAAACATTTACAGCATTTGTTACTAAGATAGGAAACACAGTTATTGTTTTACACTTCCTACTGAAACACAAGGGATTGAAATTATCTACTTAACCTTGATTTACAGAGTAATTCTGCCCTTAATCCCTCTAACATACAAACCACAGTTCTTCTTGAAGCCTGATACTATATACACCTTTTCTACTATGAGCTGATGTAAACTTTTCCCCCTTTTGGAATGCATTAGAAAACAGTTTCTGGATAAAGCCAGCTAAAAACAATTTATTTTGTTCTAACAAAATCACTCTAGAATCTAAATTACAGAACAAAGATTCAAATGTCCAAGATTAGCCTGACAGATAATAAAAGCAATGACTACCAACACTTAAAATGAGTTTCTTTCATCTGTATGTGTCAGTCTTCCTTATATTACAGAGGTTCGTGGAGGCGAGATGAGGATGATGAGGAACAAAATGCTCAGAACAAGAGGTTGACATCCATATCCTCTGTGGAGAAAATAGATAGTAGACATTAGATTGAAAATAAATGACAACAGTATTCGCCACATGCTCTGGCCTTAAAAGTACTACCATAGCAGACAAATAAACGTGGATATATTTGCAGTGTTTTGACACCCATGACAGAAACTAATATATAATCTATTTGTCATTCCTTACAGTGTTGTGTTAAAAAATGTATTACAACTCCAATAAACAAAATAAAATTAAACATACAGTGTTTAAAATGATAACATTAATATAATAGGAAGACATCAAAATAAAAAATGTACTAAAGAGTGAACTAAATACTTAATTCATAAAATGTATCAGTTAAGTTTTATTTTGTATAGGTTAACCCTAACCTATACAGAGAAAAGATGTTTGAGCTAAGAGTTATCCCATATACTCTGATATGCTGATGACATGCTGTCGTTCTTACCATTCTTGATACCAAAACAGGAAGTCCACTCTTTAAAGGACACCTGCTTGTCCTTGTCAGCGTCACACTCTTGGAAGAAGCGAGAGGTGCAGTGCTCCATTGGCACCAGAGGGACTCGAAGTGGGGCCACTTCTGAGTGGGACAAGAATCTGCACAGGACGGATGAGCATCAAATTACTTAGCACACAATTCACACACAGCACAGTGCAGCATGTTACTGTTAAAATTATGATACACAATACTCTTGCTGCGTGCAGATTGTGTGTCTGTTTAAGTGTTCATTTAAGTTACTGGTATTTAAAATCCGTAACGAAATATATCCAAAAATTTCATTTGTCATTGTCAGTAGAAAGAAATAAACTGACACAGCAGTTATCTGATAAGCCCGTCAGCTAACATGTAATCATCAGAGTGAGTTGTATTCAGTTAGATGATATTTCAATAATTTCACTAGAATTTTACAGGATATGCATTAGATTTTACATTTTTGGCATGAAAAAGGTAATACATTACACAAATACCAGCTACCACACCATAATGTAGCTTTGGCTTCTAAACCTATACTATTGAAATCCTAAAGGGGGTTGACAAATGCAATCTAAAAGCAGGAGGAAAGATGTTTACTCGAAGCACAGAAGAATAAAATGTACCTGTCAGCAGGATGTTGGTCGAGCTGAGCAAACTGCCAGTGCACCGGGTAGATGTACATGTTGTAGTTCTTCTCAAAGTCCTGAGCCAGCAGCTCAACGGAGTGATCGCCAGCATGAAGACGCCTCTCACTCTCAAAGATTTTCTTCACCTATAGAAAACAGAACAACACGGTTTGATAAACAACATGCATTTTTATCAAAGCTGAAATGTGAATTTCTGACTCACCCGCTCATTGACTGATTGATTGGATACAAATTGATAGAGAATTGCAAATCCCAATTTTGACAATATGTTTTCATTTGAGTAGAGCATCTTACTCTATAACGCTGTTTAGGGGTGAGGAAACCAGGAGACATGGAGTCGTGTTCATACAGCTGCAGCAGCACATTTTTCAGCCAATCCCTCATTCGTAGAGGGAACTGGACCAGCTCAGAGTCCACACACTGAGGTATCACTGAGAGAGAAACAAAATCAGTGTCTTTTGCAGGATGCTTCAACTTAAAATGTTATTGTGTAAAACTCTCACGTTTGCATGACCCAGTGTAGTCCAGATGAAGTCTGTGTCCTTTCTTAGTGCCATCAAGGTTGCATTTAGTCGCAAAGAGCTCACACGATGTGTCATATGTTTTGTTGTCTGTCCCACAAACCTAAAGAAATTGAACAACAATCAAATGCAACGCAGCAGCTGCTGAAGATCATTTCAGTTCAGCTACCAGCAGGTCATCCACACTTACGTGGTCAAACTCGTTCACACTGTGAGGACATTCTGACGGCTCTTGACACACACAGCCTGGCTTATTATCAGCATCAAGTTTGCACGTCTTCCCACGTTTGCAGGGAAAGTTGTCACATGGATCTAGAAGACCAGACAAACACAGCAATGACCTTTGTCATATACTTCAAACCAGTGGTATCAAAAAGAATTTTTACAGCAACACAACACCACCCCCTACATTCCTCTGCCATTTGAGTTTGTACAATGATTACATTCAAGTTGATCTCTATTATTCACTCCTTAAGCCCGCAGAGCAGTGTTTTGGTAATGACCGTGAAGCAGAGTGACACTATTCATGCGGAAGTTTCAGCAAAATGATCCAGTCAGCAGATTCCCCTCAGAGCCTGTTGGGATAGTGCATTAGTCAGTGTGGTGACCCACCAGCAGGGGCTTCTGGGCGATGTATGCCTGCACCAGGAGAGGGCCGCGAACTCGGGTAGAGATCCACTGTAGCTCTTATCTGCACTGGATTCATTCCCACTAAAGGACCCTGGAAAAGTACACAGGAAATGTGAAAATGCAATTGGATGAGACGTGGGAAAAATAGTTTCAAATATTAATTTATGGCCACATCAAATTGCAGCAACATCACGTTTTATCCAATGAACCTGAACCTGAAATAATATTTTTGTAGTGCCAACTTGGTGGCAGTTCTGTCATGTTCTGTCAGCCATTTTGGTGCAGCAGATTCTGCACTATGAGAACAGTAAATTTATAGGTCTTAAAAACGAAAATATGGACTACAAGGTGCTAGAAAGCTCCACAGGGGTTAAAGGAGTGGAGTCATAAGGTTTACAATGGTCCATTTCTAAGACAGTACATGTACAGAATATGTGTGCTTTACCCATTTCCCTGCCCTTCTCCTCTTTGCCTTGTGGACTGTGTTGTCGATGTTGGCGCCCTCAGACTCCTGAGGATCCGGCTGGCTCTCTTCCTGCGCAGACGGTGTCTCCTCACTCTGTGGAGAGTGCTTCCTTGCCCTCTGGTTCTTCTTTTGCTTCCTTGTCTTTCCCTTGGTGTGACTTCCGCTGTCGTTCTTGCTTTTGTCCTCCTCCTTCCCAGCGAGTCGGGAGCCCGATTCAAAACCCGCGCCGTTCTTCGGCTCTTGAACGTTCACGTTTGCCTCAGGTTCTTTCTTGTCTGTTTCTTTGTCCTGATCTGACACTTCCTCGCTGTCCGCTGCCTGTGTGTTTTGCATGCCTTGCTCGTAGTCATTCGAAATCGCAGCCGGTCCTTTCTCGCTGGCTTCCTTCTCTTTGGCATCTGATTTTGAGTGAGGCTGTGCATCATGGGCATGGGGTTTCATTTTAGCTGATTTAATCTGCAGAGGCTGCAAGATGCCACTGTCGGCAGCATAGTCGAGATCAACTGGGATCTCTGAATCTGTGCTGCCATCTGTTTCTTCCAGCAATGCCTCTTTGTCAGCTATTTTTTCAACAGACTTTTCCTTTTCCACTTCCACCTCATCTTCTTTCTCAGCAGCTTCCTCAATCTCCTCCTTCACCTCTTTTTCCTCGTCTGTCACCTCTTCGGCATCTCCCTCCATCAGTGGTTTATCATCCAGCTTCTTCTCCTCCACCACAGCGTCCTCATCTGCGGCCTCGCCAGACTCCACCTTGCTTTTACCTGTCTTCTCTTCTTCATCTTCTTCTTCTTCTTCTTCTCTGTCAAGCACTCCTTCTTCTGCTTCCTGCTCTTCTTCTGCTTCTTTCTTCAGGAGGTCCACCAACTCCTCCTCGCTCAGCAGGACCGCAGTGCTTTTGTCGCTCCTGTCAGTCACCTCCAACTCTCCCTGCTCCTTGTTGGCGTTAGCGTTGTCTTCGGAGCTCAACTCCTCGTCCTCCAGCTCCGGGCTGCTGGCCGCAAACGTGACTAAAGTGGGTAAGACCTGTGGCTTGTTGGCCTCCTCCGTGATAATGTCCTTATTCAGAAGAAAAGAACAATATTCATCTTAGAACGTGAAATAATCTTATGTTTCAGACACATTTTTAAAATCATTTGAGTGTCCTGCTCTACCTTTTCTTTGGCTGTATGTGAGGTCTTATGCAGTCCATGATGTTTTCCATGAGGTTTGCTTTTTACCTAGATACAAGAGGGAAAATTAATGATGAACTTCCAATAAGTTAATGGCAAAACTGCTATAAACAAATATAACATTGCATCTTTTGTGTGGCAGTTCTCTTAAAGATTCATGTAAAATAACGTTGAAAGTTTTGCTACTCACAGACAGGGCAAATGTTGCCGCTAGGAAGCACACGAATACTAAGCAGGCCCTCATACCTGAAACATTGAAATCAGTAGTTTAAAGAGTGAATGAAAAGCAAAGTAAAATTTAATTGCGTGCACTTGTCTGCAGAGCTGAAAGGGCTTAAAAACACACTATAAACAATCAACACATTATAATCTGACTTCTAACTGATCACAACACAGACATGAACTTGGCAAGTCTTTCAAAGTGAAAACAGATGAGTGCATCTGTATGCTGCCAACACTTTCGTGACGGGCAGAGCTGCGGGACTGGCCCCCACTGTTGTCAAGGTTACGGGCCTCTGAGATGCGCCTCTCCCTCAACAGTCACATTCAGACCTAAAGTAAACATCAGAAGCTACCAGACTGGAAAAAAGTTGACTAAGTCCACAAACTGAACGGAAAAAAAACAGACTCTACTGGGCCCGTCCAGCCGAACAATGGCTCTCAGAGTTCGGCCCAGTAAACCCCAAATAGACAAAGGGTGTGTGTATGACAATTCACCTACAGCAATAAATTACACAATTTTGTTTGATCTTTACAATCCGGCAGAGTTACAAAGGACAGATATCAATGATTTACCTTTAATATAATACCAGTATTACAAGATAGCAATAACAGCATCTTTCATACTATGTCATACAATAAATGTTGGTATATAGATTATGTATTATTATATAACGTCTATCAGTATATCATGACTATAATATTGAGCATGTAAATAAAGTTTTGGCTTTCATAAAAGAAGCAACAGTATAATGATACAGCAGTGGCTACACGTATCACATAACAAGTTCAATTCCAAGTTAGTTCACAAGATGCCGCACATGTTTCTATTTGATCATTAATTGATTACTCTTCAAAAGAATAGAAAAGTTTCAATAATTGTGATTTTACCTGAGGCTGGCAAGAGAAATGAGAATCCCGCACAACAACCAGTACGTGCCTGTGTTGAACCTGCGAAGATGTCCTTTTGTATTCGAGACAGCGCTCACACTGTCCACACAACACACACACATAACACACACACAGTTTTTTCTGGGTGTATGGCGCCAATGCTTTTTCTAAATTTGGGAGGGTCTTTGGGCTACAGTGGTACAGAGAGAGAGAGTGAAAGAGATCCTGAAAAGGGCTTTGGGTGCTCTAAAACTATAATGTCCATGTTTGAAAAATCTGACAGTTTCAGGTTTGTAATGCATGACAATGCAGTAATTTATAATTTGGTACTTTATATAGTGAGTAATGGAGTTTAATATCAAATAGGTATTTGAGCCTGCTGTATTGCTGTTTGACTAAACTACTCAGAACTGTTTGCAGTCATGAATTCAATTTAACATTCAAGTCTTATCTTTGATTGATTCATTTGACTGAATTTTTGTTTTGTTTTTCTTCTTTTTTGTTTTGTGAGAAAGTTGGTTACTGTCATTTATTTCTTACGGGAAAATGTGTGAAACTTGTCACAGGAGAGATGGTTTTAGGACAAAAACAGTACAAAAATTTAGCCACTAGATGTCATTCTCTCTCTCTCACTCTGTCACAAGTCTGTGTTCCTAAGTACTCCAATGAGACAAGCGTAAATATTTTAGTTATGAGTAAGATGATGATTCATAGCAAAACAAATAGTAATCAGCAGATTCCTTCACATACTATTAAATACAAATTACTAATAAAGTATTTCCATCCAGTGCTCATGATAGGAGGAAAAGTTGTAAGAGTCATATTTATTTACTTTTGTAAGATTTGTAACAATTCTTTCTTATTGTAATACTAATGTGTTTCATTGGCAGATGGGTTTTTCCAATTGCAAGGGAGAGTTAAATTTTTACATTTACATTTAATTTTGAGCATAGTTATTTGATAGACTGACAACAATCTGTAGATGAAGATCATGTCATGTGATGCAAAGCTACAGAAGCCTGAAATGACCTTGAGGTGAGATCATTTGTCCACAGCTGAACTTTAACTGATGCTCGTGGATGAACGTTAAGATGTGCCTTTTAGTAATATTAGAGTATGTTTACCATACATGTAGTGATGTGTCTTAGATCATTAGTTTTATATTATCTACCCAGTGGTGGAAGAAGTAGTAAAATCTTTTACTTTCATAAAAATACCGATCCAAGTCAAGTCAAGTCATATTTATTTATAAAGCACATTTCAACTGCTTCACTTCACTGTTTCACAGAAGACACCAAAAGCACCAAAAATAGGCACTAAAATACAAAAAACAATATTTCTGTAGAACAGGAAATTAAAGCAAGCTAAAATAGAAGAACAAATCTAAGTAAAGGTCTTAAATTTTTTGTTTGAGTAGACAAATGTACCAAAACAGAGTACTTGTTATTTGACATTTTTTAAAAATATATATATACTGGTTACTACATCATTAAATTCTGATAGCTGATGCATTAATATGTAAGTATCACTTAGTGTTTCATGTGGTAGCTTAATCTATAATGCCTCAGAAGTAATTTGCTGGTTATATTTTGTATTAATCCTGCATCTGCAAATCCACTAGTAACTAAACCACTCACATAAATATAGTAAGGTAAAAAGTACAATACTAGTTTTCTAAGTAAGTAACTCAGAATTGTATTTATGTACAGTACCTGACTTAATGGACTTAACTACAGTCCGCCATTGCCTGCCACATTATTCTGTCCCTGAGGAAGCAGCGTCCTAAAGGTTTGCGTTCCTCCCTCATTAAGTGACAGTCCATAATTGGCCCATTAAACACCAGACAGCATGAAAAGTCTGCATCACACTGGTCCATGTAGATCAGATTACTGGTCTGTCCTGCTGTAAATATCCAGTTACTGATTTTCCACAGGTCAACTGTGACACACATCAGGCCCCACAGGTCAGTACATAATAAAAAAACTTAAGTAACCTCAGGGCAGACAATGTTGACTGCCGGTCTGTGTGCCACGCCAAGCATCAATCGTCCTCTCCTCTCTCCTCCCCTTTGCTAAAGCGGGCCCTTACAACAACTGGTAGCTGTGGTTTTGGCGAACAGCTCCAGACTGGTGAACATCCAGCCTAATTACATGTTTCTTCTGCACGGTCGAAATCCAAAGTGAGGTTAAACAAGGAATTCTGTAATCTTATTTTAGGCCTGACCATATATGGATATCCAGGAAGCAATTATGAGCCTCATGGAGGAAATATAGAAGTCTTAATTTAGGCTTTCTACTGTACATGCCCTATTTCCAAGAACGAGTCCTATTTTAAAAAAACATCTTGTAACACCGATAACAATAGGTTACAAAACATGTATTTGTGTTTTTTTATATGATTTATGTTTTTAGCCTTAATCTGCATGTGTGCTTCAAGGTATGTGAAGTTGTTGAAGTCTCCTTATGAGGAAGTTATTTTTCTCATTTGCTCTTTTTCCAGACAAGTTTTTTTCCCCCAGATAAACAAGAAATCTATTGAAATCTACCTCTCTCACCTGCTGCTTATAATTGATCATTACACCTCCCATAACTCCAACTATTGGTAGTGTAGATAGTATAGAGACAAAAAAAACATCTATTTCACCGGAAACAAGCATGACCCTGTCTGCCTCTCCTTTCCTCTCTGAGTGGGTGAGTTTGTTTTTTCGTCAGGCCACAAACCCTATGGTTTAGTACGCTGAACTATATTTCACTGAAGACTTGAGAGGGGGTGGAGAGAATTTAGTGACTGAATGAAACGACGTTCTGTGTGTGCATGCGTGTGTGTGTGTGTGTGCACAATCATTATCGTGCCAGCGTGTGTTTGTTTTGAGCGTGCTCTCCGGAACAAATACGCCGTATTGGCGTGTCGACAGCATAGAGACACCCGGAAGGAAGTGACGCAACCGTATCAATTAAGGTTACTTATATACAGTCGCCCTTGGAGTTCCCTACAGCATATCCACACATCCAGCTTTTACTGCCTCAGCTGCCAGCCTCCAAACCTGTGGCTCAACATAGACACTGGGTTTCTCCCGTCTGCTGCTACATCCACTGAACAAGGACCACTGACTACATTTCTCACACCAGCTGTGAATATAAAGGACAAGGAGGTAATTGATCATATAGTGACTGTTTTAAACGATGCATAATAATTGCTGTTTAAGGAAACATGTGTAACTTTTTTTCAAGCAAGAACGATCTTAAGAAAGAGATTTTTTTTTCTTGATACTAATATGTTTTGTGTTTCTCATATTCATGTTAACTCTTTTTTTTAACAATTCTGTGGTTTTAAGTTTGCAAACCAGTTTATTTCAAACTTCCCTTGAGGAAAGAAGTGTTTTTAACTGAACTAAATCAAAGCAGTAACTATATTAATCACAAACATGTATGTCTGTTACAGAATGAAGGTCACTATTATAACGTTTTGCCTGATTGGAGCAGTTTTTGCCAACCCAGTAAGTATGAAAACCACCTTAAGACCATCTTTTGAATACAAATATTGTTAGTATGATTGAATATTCATTTAGCAACATACCTGCTCGATTCTGTATATGAATTTACACAACGTGCCAACTGTACATCATGTCAAAGAAACGTCAAAGTGTCTTCACCCTAAAAGAAATTTTACTCTGCAGTGTGTGTTTTCAATTCATTTGGCTGTTCATGTTGCAACCACAATGGGATTCATGTAAATAATCATGTTTCTTTTACATTTTTGCAATGTGAGCGTTATTACTATTCAGTATGTCAGCGTAGTAATGTCAGAAACATGTTAGAGCGTTAACATGACTAAATGTGGATCTACACTGATCTCGTGTGCATCAATAAACCACCATCTTGATAAAGTAAAAAAGGTTTTTCCTTTTTCATAATCATGACCTGTGATTTCTCTCTGACAGATTTCATACAATGTCGTTTTGGAATCAAGTGAGCTCGACTCAAACTCGGTGAGTGCCACCTGAAATAACTCCAGTCTTCAGGCTGTATCACATTCTTGGTTTCTTGTTTACACATAAATCATCTGAGTGCAGTCGGGCTGTGTTCCTCTGACACATTCAGCAGAAAACCTAACAATAGGTTTGGTTACTTGACTCCGGGCCTCAAGAGAGCATTCACGTTTCAGAGACTATTGTTTACTACTCTGAGTCTGAAGCCATTTATGTAGAAACAGCTTGCCCGGGCAACACTTAGCATGAATGGATTTTAAATGAATGCAGTGATTGTTGTTGTTGTAGTTACATGGTATAATTAAATATAGTGTGGTTTGTGCTTACTTTGTTTTTCTTTCCCAGACCGAAAGTTTGCCTGTTTCACAATCGGCAGAAAATGACACCTCAGAGATTCAGGTAATGTACACATTCATTCCACTAAAGAGCAAATTATCCTTTTCTGCCGCAGATGACTTTATGCTTCACTTTTAATTGTTGATTTTCATCTAAATGGGTGTGTGCGCTTAATTCTTTTGCAGAGCTCTGAAGAAAATACCTCAGATCAAGTGAGTTGTTTTGATTTGTCGATCTTCTCCATGGCCCAATCGAAATCTAACTATGTAATTGACCAAATGTATTTGAATTCATCTCATCAAATGTATTTTTCTTTTCAGAGTCAGAGTTCAGAATCAGACTCATCAGAGTCCACGTCAGAGGACAAGGTGGGTTTTATGGTCCCTCTTTTTCTACTCTATCATCACATATTTGCTTCCTTCATGAGGTGTGGATTTAGTAGAGTAAATGGTGTAAACATAAACATAATTAAAACAAAGTAGCGCTGAATTGAAAGAAAAGTGGAAAATAAACAAAAGCCCAATTCACATTTTAAGCAATAAAACAAAATAAACACTGTATGTAACATCATTATTGGAGTGTTGTAAAAAATAAAATATTACAATATTTTCCAAAATGGTTTGTTTCTTTCTCCACAAACAGACTTCAGAGGAGAGTGACAGTCAGTCAGATGAGGACGAGGTAAGACCAGTTCGATCGAGCATTTGGTCAAACTTAGCGTTTCTGCCAGCTGTTAATGTACAGCACAGCATGCCTCTGATCTCCAATTAGCTCATGTTGTTCCCTGTATTTTCGCAGAATAACTCTCTGGATGAAACAAGAGATGACAGCATGGGCAGCGAGGAGAACATCAGAAAGGTGGGCCACTCAGTCTGCTCGAAACTATGTTCTGCTTTAACTGTGTTGAAAAGTTTAGTGACAGCAGGCTCTGCTCCTTCTCCTCATCAGAGTTGGGTCCGAGAGTTTGCAAGTGTCATCAAAGCCCTGAGCGCAGAGGACAACAGCAGCACAGAGGTCAAAGGTCAGTCAGACTCCCAGACCGAGAAGCAGGCCTCCACAGCTCAGGGAAACGCAAAACTACCAATGGTGGAGAGCCCCGCCGCCGGCAGCGACCCAACCACCAGCGAGAGCGCAGAAATCACCGCTTTGACGGCTGCCACCAGTGACAGCAGCGAGAGCGCCAGCAGCGAAAGCGACGAGACCAGCGAGAGCACAGAGGACAGCGATGTCAGCGATGACAGCAACGCCAGTGACAGCTCTGAGCCGGCGCTGATCAAAGGCCCGGCCTGTGTGAACGGGACTCAGAGCTGCGAGAGCGAAGAGTATTTCTTCCAGGACATCGGGGACGACGCTCACAACTCGGTAGACAATCTGATGGTGCCGGATGAGGATGAAAGGGAGTTGTTTCTAAAGCGGTGATGACAGGCCCCTGTGTGTTTCCCACTATGAACTACAACACCATTAAATGACCTGCCTGAAGACTTCAGGATGACGTATTTGCTCTTGCCCGTCGCTTCTGAATGTTTATTTTGGCATTATAATGTTACCTGCAGCTGACTGATTTTTGTGTGTGTGCGATTATTATTGTGACGATGATATAGTCCAAGTATTTACTGTTTTTTTGATAATAATAAACAAATAATATCATCATATTGGGTGATTGCATGTCTTTATAAAGTCTGACTTGCTGAAATGTAATATAAAACTATAGTTTCTGTACAGTACTTACCCACAGTATGGGTTTGAAGTGCTTACTTTACTTAAATATGCATATGCAACTTCATACATCTACCTTATAACATTACTTAATTCCTTGCATTTTAGAGGGAAATGCACATTTTACTCCCCTGCATTTAGTTTAATTACTAGTCACATTGTAGATTAATATTTCAAATACTGAATTATGATGTGCCATAGACAATCAACAGGACAGAAAGTGCAAGACTTGGTTCAAATCGGCCATTTCTGTTTGTGCAACAATAATAACTAGAAAATGCAATTCCTGAAAAAATAATTGAAGATTTGTTGAATGAAAGGCTTACGCCAAACTGGATAGCTGAGTAATGAAATTGAATGATGCCTAAAATGTTTGAAGTATGTGGAATGTGTGGTGGTTTTTTAATTTCTTTGATGAAATATATGAATGATGTGGAATATCTGAATATGAAATGAAAGGCTTACACGAAACTGGATAGTTGAATTATGAAAGTGAATGATGCCTAAAATGTGTGAAGTATGTGGAGTATTTTAAGTTATGTTGAATGAACGGCTTACGCCAAACTGGATAGCTGAGTAAACAGTTGAATATCTTCTGCAATTAATATTTGAAGGTGTTTTTCATTTTCATGACAAAATATATAAAAGATTTGAATGAAAGGCTTACACTAAAGTTGAATGATGTGGAATATTTTTTATTTCATATATTATATATTCATCATTTTAAATAGAATGTGTGAACTACCACAACCTCATGGGCACAGGAAATGAAGAGGGTTTGTTTAAAAAAATGCGCGAGTTTTGGATGTGTATTGTAATGATTATATTCACTTATTTTCAACGCTGAAGCATGGCCGGTTAGCTCAGTTGGTTAGAGCGTGGTGCTAATAACGCCAAGGTCGCGGGTTCGATCCCCGTACGGGCCAGTCGATTCTTTTCTCATTTTGTGTTTTGTTTATAGCACAGGTTTACCATAACACATATATCATAACGCTGTTACTTAACTATGCATGTGCAAGAAGTCGACGCTCACAAATCACACTTTTGTTAATCATTCCTTGCTTATGCTAAAAAAACTCACACCAGATGGCGACAAAGACCCTACAAGCACTCAATCACGTTCTCACTTGCTCTGGATGATCAAACCTATCAGGATGTGTAAAACAACATGTGAGGGAGATGTTAATAAAGCAGTCTGTGAAAACCCACACGGTGCAGAGAATTATCAGCAGCAGTGAGTAACAACAGGAGTGTGGGTGGACTAAGTGTGAGCAGTGACTGAGCTTTTTCTTCTTTACTATTTCAAGCTTATGCTTTGTTTTAAATCCTATCAGACACCATGCCATCTTTTTTCTAAAAACACTGAGATAGATAGATAGATAGATAGATAGATAGATAGATAGATAGATAGATAGATAGATAGATATCTAATGCATATAAAGAGGTAGATGCAAATAGATAAGTACAAAACTGTGAGGAAATGCTACAACAAATGTCTTAAATATTAATGTTGTTTTCTGAAAATCAGATCTGACAGCAGGGCTTCACACTTCTCCAAAGTCACGGTTTAATAATGTGCGTAACAGAATAAGATGGGTAACATCCAAAGCATCTCACTCAGTAATCACACTTACCTGCCTCCAGGCTTAAATCGTGAGAACGTGTTACTCCAAGCTAAATTACACAGGTTTTATTGCTGCCACCTCCGTATCCTACTTGTAAAGCCCATGCTCGAGAATTAAATGTATGTGCTTTATGATTTTATCGTCCTCTTTGGACATGTGAGCAGGTTGTCTCTAAGTGTCATTTGATACAAACTTCCTATAGGACAAATTAGTGTTGAAGCACCATTAATATGACAGTTTCCAGAAGCGTCCCATACGTATTCTTAAATTAAAGCATATATATTACATATATACTTATTAGCAGATCAAGGTTCAGCCTAGTGTTATTAGTGTACTTTTATGGAAGACATGCTGTAATCTTAGATGGAAAAAAACAACAAAATTTCAGTTCTTAGAAAGCATTTAATACAACATAATTAAACATATTGGAAATAGTGTCAACCACAGTTACAGGTTTGTGAAATCCAACATCACTGACACATCCTCACAATTACAGTCTTCTCGATCCTTCTGACAAATGGTGAAAAGGTGACTTAAAGTATAGACTGACATAAATACATATTTTATGTATTTTATGTATTTTATTTTAACAACATGTATACATTCTTATAAATCCACAAATCTGAATCAGGTCTCTTTCTTATCTGGGAAAGTGAGACTTCAGATGTTCCTTCAGAGCTGGTACAGTGGGAAGCTCCTTACGACACACGTGACAGCGGAGGGGTAGCTTCAACAGCTCATTGATTCCTTCTTTGACTGTGACTGCTCCATTTGTTTCAAGCATCTGAATCACATCTGCAAGCAATGAAAAAATGGGGAATATGTAAATAAAAATAGGCAGCTTTGGGCATGATGTACTAAAAACACATAAAACACAAATAAAAATCTAACTGGCTCTCACCGTGAGAATCAATGAAAAAGTCAGTAGTAAATGAGTTCCAGTGCTTTTTGTTCTTAAAACAGGGAGAGTCAAAATCTTGGCTGATCACATGAAGATGAACATGACTGCAAAAGAGAATATACACAGAAAATTTATTATTTTCTTTTGTTTGTTTCTACATCAAATATGCACACTCATAACAAATGAATCCTTTATAATGCTGCCAACCATGTTTTAAAGTAATTTTGCACTGATGTATGTGGGTGATTGACTTATATGGACACTGTCAACTATTACCTCTGATCTGAATGATCCAAAGCTAACATGCAATTTCACACAGCATACCTTGGGCACTTTGAGTTATTTAATTTCAGTCTGTGATAAGGATGTGTAAAATCAAGGAAGAAAATATTAATTGGACATATTTTCCATTAACTGTATCTTCTCCTTTTCCATGAAGCATATAACTCTACAAACCACCAAGTGGCAGCAAAGAGTAAAGTTCAAAGTTGTAACACACCACAGACACAAGGATAAAGCAGTTTTGAGTCCATGGCAGGATAAAATGAAGTTTTTGCATCTTAACTTACAGAATAAGCTTTTTTCAGCTATACTGTGTAAGGCTGAGCAATGCAGTTTGATACACACGGCACATTTTATGTGCAAAGATTTGTTAAAGTGCTTTACAGAAACACAAATAAAAAGGTCAGAAACAGTTTAAGAGGAAAAGGCAGGGAAATAAAATGCTTTAAGTTGCTTTAAGGCAGCACAAAGACTGTAAAGTGGACTCTTTTTACATACAAAGATTTGTGACTTGGGATCTAGTATTTGCATTAAACACTGATTTCATTGTGGCCTTTCAATGTAATAGCACTATTCAAAGAGTTACGACTTGCCTTAAACTGGGGATGGCGTGGTACCCTGTGCGGAAGCGTAGCGTGCTGGCATCAGGGCACTGCTGAACTATCTGGTCTGCAACCTGCTGCATGTGTTTTAACAGGTCACAGTGCTCCCTGCGTACGGCCTTCAGACTGGAAATGGCCTGCCACGGGAGGACCAGCCAGTGGTAGCGAGCTTTGGGGTATTTATCATTGATTACCACCACTTTATCATCCTTGTAAACCTAGGAAGAAACAGGAGACAATGATTACTTTGACCGGTTTCCAACAATAAAATTATGAAGTCCATAATCCAGCTGGGATTCACATCAGTAATCATCAGCAACTTTAAATATGCACATATATTTATTACAATAGCTACCTGCATCTTTGGGTCTTGCATTGACACCTTCAGACTTTGGGTCCAATGTCCAACACCTCCCTGCAACACATTTAAGGTAGCATAACTTTGATAGAACATAATCAGTCCAGCTTTGTAGAAAATCCATTTTAGAGAGAAACATGTGGACCTTTCCTTCTTCTCTTACACTGTTTTTTGAGGCCTCTCCATGGCTGACCGACATAAAGGGCTTTTCTGTATGTTTGGCTGCTTTCGCATTTGGAGCCTCTACATGGTTCTTACTGTCCCCAGAGACTGTCTCTCGTGGTCTTTTGGTGCCCCCGTGGTCCCCGGTGAGATCCTCCTTGAACTGCACAGTGTACGGGTAAAGCTCATTGACAATGTGAAGCTGCTGTCCGGGTTTCATTTTGACCTCATTGTCCTTACCCACCACCACAGAGTCTACGGAGGTGGGGTTCAAGCCCAGCTTTGAAATAAAGGGATGAGAAACAGAGTGGTAAATAACTAGTGGGAGGACCGTTCAGTGATTATTACAGCAGGCAGAGTTACCCGAATAATAACAGTCAGTGGGATTACAGATATTTAATAACACGTCATATTTGAGTTTGAGTCACGCAATATGAATGTTCCTCATGTTTCTTACCTGTTTAACTTTGACATAACCTTTGTTGCATTCTGCTTTCAATTCAACTGGTTGAGAAGGGAGAACATTTGCAGAGTTTAAAGTTTATTTTTAATCAGTTTAGAGGACTTTTTGTTACTTTCATATATATTAGGTATAAATATATGGCTGATCATTGGCAGTCCAGCCTCAAAACAATGGCTCAACATAAATTGACAGTAAAATGCTCTTACTTGTATTTGTTTCTGATGACAGAATAATACAATAAACTGCTCTATAGCAATGCATTAATACAATAATCATAATATTCTGTGTAACGGGGACAGCAACCATTGTCATAATGAGTACTTTCACTTTCATTTTTACAATTTTACTAATAACACTGCACTTTTACTTCAGAGAATGGGCAGATCCAGGCCCTTTATTTTATATGTTTAGTATTTATAGGCAATGCCATTTCTGCTTTTATCCCAGTGGTGGATGTGAACACTTCTTCCTCCACTGACAGACAAATACAAATACCTTTACATGTAAACAAAACAAAATCCCATCAGTTTTAAACTCTGTCTCCGTTTTTGGAACTTGCTAACAACTCTTCAGGACATTTCCCCTTTCTGTGTCTCATGTTTTGATGCGGTGAGCCGCTCTGACACAGGCGGGTGTAAACAGGCGTGTGTGGTGACGTTACCTTGCTGCCGAGAGCACTTCTTGTCTTTAATAGTCGTTTCTGGTCCTCTGCCCAGCACCACGCTCTCAAGGTGAGGCAGTCTGATGGGTTCATGGTTGTCCTCTTCGCTAATGAGCCAACAAATCGGCATTTTATCATCGCATGTGGCTTTTCGATATTATTTCTCCGGGTTAGCGAAGCCACCGGACTCTCGCGCTTGTTTTTTTTTTTTTTCAAGTTAAACTTTATTGTTCAGTACAAAATGTTTTTTTTCCTTACAAGGAAAGCTATTTACGAATGCATAAAAAGTTAATTTATAAGTAATATTATTTTTAATTTTAGGAGGGATAAAGACTAGAAAAATATCTATATAAAGGCATAAATTAATATAGATGCTGCTATAATTTTAACTGCCTGTGCTGGATTAAAAAAACGTATTGTTTGAACCCTTGTTAAGAGCAATAAAATATGTTTCCTAGTTGCACATTTACATTTATAAATATTGATTTTTTTCTTTTATAATAATACGGTTATTCATGTATACATATAAATATTTTCTGTGTATCGCTGACCAAGAGACCAATTTATACAATTTATACTTTCATCAGTGTTTTCAGTACTAAAATAATTTGTTTTGTCAGAAATGCTTCACAACTTGGCAATGCCAAATGAATGCAGAACTTCCATTAAGCTACAATTCACATCAATGTCTCTCTTAAAAGTCTTTTAAATATAGTTTTAGTTGGATAATATTCATAAATAACTTTAAAATAAATTTCCTTAAACTTATTGGTGTTGAAGTAACGTAGGTAGAAGCCAGGCCTTCCTCCCATATCATTCACATATTGTTTTCTACATAAAATTACAATTTAAAGAACGCACAGTAGGGAAAAAACGCATTGGTTTCATTTTGTTTATTTTTTTTAACAATAAGATTAAGACGTAAGTACATTTCACTGGTCCTTAATAATTAATCACACAAATATTGTACTTTTTATATCATATTCTTATATTTTTATATGATAAAGAACAGACTGAAAAGAATGTTCATGTTTTTTATTTCAAATCTTAATTGTACGTTACATTTTTTTTCTTACAAAGAAAACAAATAATGAATATATAATTCATAGCGTTAAAGATAATAAATACTTTACTTTTTTATTATTTGTACGCGATTGTTTTGGTGACTCGTTACGTCGCAAGGTGTTGACGTCACTGGAACATGGCGCAGGCGGGTTAGAAGATTCTCGAAGAGTCTGAACTGAAATCTGTTTTCAATCTGTTGAAATTTAAGACACCGTCCTCACCCAAGGTAGGAAACTCCTCCTTTAACCTCGGATACACGCTTCATACCTGTGTCACTTCTGTCGTTTTCTTCTTAGCCTTCCAAAGAATTAGCTGTTAGCATTAGCCAGGCTAGCTTCACCTCGCAGGGCCTGACAGATGTTGTGAAACCGTGTCGCTGTTTTCATCAGGCGGTCAGGCAACAGGTAACAAAGCCTTAATTAGCTCTCTTGACAACTAAAAGAAATCTGTCGTGGTCTTTTATCTCGTCGTCCAAAGACACAGGTTTTTCTTGACGGTGAAAAACAAAGCACGACGTGGAGAAAGTAAGCTGCTCTATATTTGAAGCTCTTTTGTGTGTTTTTATTTTCTCACTGACTGCTGTGTATTTGTGGCACATCATACCAAGTTCATGGCACAAATATAAAACAGTATAATAGTACTGACCCACAAACAGGCACTAGTCACGTCACATGACTGAAAAAATTACATTTTATTTGAATCGAGATTAAACACTTTTCTTGCCATAGCAGTGTGAATGATGGGAATTTGTCCACAAATACCAAAACAGAAAAGACCAGAATATTAAAACATCGACTCATTAAAGACAAACTTATATAAGAGATTTAATATCTAGCGTGTAAAGTAATCACAATCGTTTTAAAGAAAAGGGTAAAATAAAAATTGACACCTAAGTGTAGCATTGACTTTAGTAAGGATAGACTAAATGTAAGAAAATTACATTTTTGACATTGAAAACAAACGTGAACTATGAAAGTGAACGTCATCAATGAAACACTGTTGGATTAGAAAATGTTATAGTGAGAAAAGATAAAACACAGATATTAAAAAACACTCTCCAAGCCCCTAATTAAGAATGACTGAATAACTTTTCACCCATGCACATACAATCGTATTCTATCATTTTATTGAGATTATTTAGCATCCTGATGTGTTTCTCAAAGACAGTTTTCCAGTTTTTGTCCTCATGTCAGTCTTTTTTCACTGTTATTTTCTATTTGTTGGCCATGTGTATCAGTTTTATTTCTCTGTCACTGTTTGGCATGAAGGTGGAGGGTTTATCGGAATGGAGGGCGTGATTTCCATATAATCTGCATGCGTAAGAGATAATGTTGCTCTTCCTGAACCTTGGACCGATATTTTGCTGATTTGGCAGAAGTCCACTGGATTGAGCACGAGACTGAGCTAATGTTCAGATAAGGAGAGAGTAACAGACTCAACATACTTCCAAGTTTTGGTATGTTTAGGTGAGCTCATAGCAGCCACTCCCAGATGTGTGTGGTCATGCCAGAGGCTCAGGCAGAGTGACTTTGAGACATCAGTATGCAAAAACATATTCAAATAAAACAAGATTGTAAGTGCGTGGTCATGCTTGGGGTTTTTTTTTTAAGTCTGTACTTTATTTTTCAGAGAAGTTTTTTTTTTTTTTTCAAATTTTATTTTCACTGCCACAATCAGTGTTCAGTTGCTGCAAACATAACACATAGCCTACATCACAACCTGATATCTGTGTGCAGATAACTTGCTCATGAATGATGAGAAGCACTGTAAAACCTAACACACAAAAAACATCCTTATGGTGTCAGTGTACATCTCTTGTGCTTAGTAGTATAGAGTGGCATGCTGTAAAACCTGAACGATGAGACATTTAGTTTTCATGTAATTAAACTGTCATGTGATGACATAGTTTTGCTGTTTCAGATTGCATTACACGCATATAATCGACAACATAAAGGTCTCTCCTACTGTTCAGCCTCGTGATGATGATACATCTTATGCATTTATTAAAGGGCTCTCTTTTCTCTCGTCACGGTGACACGGTGCAGATTCTTCTTCACTTTCCGACACAATGACTTTCATTGAATTTCTTACTGGGTTGTTTTGCTCTTAGTTTAAAGGCTAAAGGTCACTAGTAAGTTTTAAGCTAGTAAGCTGTTGGAGTGTGTTCAATGTCTAAACTGGAATTTAATATTAGAATACCTTTCTTTTCCTTTTCCAAGGTTGCCTATCAACAACAAACATGGTTAAAGAAACAGGCTTCTATGACACACTGGGTGTCAAACCCAATGCTACTCCTGACGAACTGAAGAGGGCTTATCGCAAACTGGCCTTGAAATATCACCCTGACAAAAATCCTACTGAAGGCGAGAAGGTAGGTATCTTTTATTGCACTTTCAGATACTTTCACGCCTGTTCAGTGAGCTAGGTGCATTTCAGAAGTGAAGTTCAAACTGTGTTGGATTTTCTATTCACTTCAGTGCAGCAAACACTGCAAACCAATGTGACACAGTCGAAATTGTCACTCGTCTATTGGACAAAATAGTGAAATTCACCATCACTTCCTGAGCTTCCTGTTACACTGAAAATGCAGTTGTATTAATGAGCAAAATGGTACAGTTTAGTGTAAAATCTATCTGGATGTTATTTAATACTGAACAAAATAATGCAATGGGTCAGATGAAACAGGACATTAGTAGCTTTAATTAAATTTATCCATGTTGTTCTTTGGTAGATTTTACAAAATTGTTTTTGTTGCTTTAGTAGAGGACCTATATGTTAGTAATAGTTAAAGAGCTCAGGTGTTATTGTGTGCACAATGCTAAACCGTTAAAAGTTGATGTATGAAGCCAGAAATGTTTTTTTATCAGGTCACAGGAATTAGTATTTTTTCTTCTTTTTCTGTAGTTCAAGCAGATCTCACAGGCATACGAGGTGTTGTCAGATGCCAAGAAGAGAGAGCTCTACGACCGTGGAGGGGAAAAGGCTATAAAGGAAGGAGGGACAGGTGGTGGTGGGAGCTTTGCATCGCCCATGGACATCTTTGACTTGTTTTTTGGTGGGGGTAGTCGGATGCAAAGAGAGCGAAAAGGTACGGAAATATTAGATAAATAATTAGTAAATCACTAACAGCAACAATCTACTGTAATGTAAGAAAAGCAGCAGATTATCATATTTAAAGAACCTGAAGTCATCAGTTGTTTGTCATGTCAGTCATCATTTGCTTGAAAAATGACTTTAACAATTAAGAGGTTATCAAAATAAATGTTAGCAGATAAATGACAAAAAAACTGAAACCCAGAAATTCCAAAGATATGTTTGGCAACCGTGTCATCATTTTGTAGTTTGTCCTCCAGAGTTAGTGACAAGTTTATTTTTCAATGTAAAGTGACCTTTCAAGTGCGTTTCTTGGTTGCTGTTGTTGAAAAGAATTTAAAAATGTTTTCTCTGGGCTGTGAAAGGGAACTGAATATTACTGAAGTATCATTATTAGATTTTTTTTAAACGCTCAAATGTCAATATCAGATCAGTCTGGCTTTAAGCTCTAACTAATAACATATTTGCCCTATTAGTTTTCATTTTCTCTGTGGAGCTGTTGTTTTCTGAGGGGAACGAAACAAGAATTTCTTGTGCTCTAATGAATCTTCTCCACATTCCTTCTGTAGTTTGTGTTTGTCAGCAGTTGCATCATTGCCAAAGCACAGAGCTCTTGGGCAAGCATGACAAATGTTTGAGAGATTAAGTCTGAACTGGCTGTACATCAACTGTTTTATTTGTGACTGTGCAGTTTTGCTAAAAGGAAACACACAGCTGCTCCCCATCTAAAGCCCAGTAACATCTCCCATTCGTGTTCATTTTGGTTTGTTAGAAGACATTAAGTCTAGTTTATTTCATATATTGTATGTAATAAGAAAGGAAACCAATATCTTTTCAGTTGTCAACCTTATTCCAACAGTATGACTAAAGTCTGTGATTTGTTTCCTCTCAGGAAAGAACATTGTTCATCAGATTTCAGTGACACTGGAAGATCTTTATAACGGAGCTACAAGAAAACTTGCCCTCCAGAAGAATACCATTTGTGAGCGATGTGAAGGTTCGTCGTTGGCTGTGCGAGTTATTTTTTGCATGTCCTTGTTAGTGGCCGTCACTGGACTTGTTAAATAATCCAAGCAGGCTTTTCAATAAACGTGGACCCAAACAGGCCATGAAAAGGCTCTTTGTCGAATATTAAAACGAGTCAGTTTTGTAAACATGATCCGTTTCTAGCTCACCACATTTTATAGTTCATATAATAAGCCAAAAATAGTTTTCTTCCGTGTTATCCAGTGTGCTGACAGTTAATTTGTCTCGGCAGGTCGTGGGAGTCGGAAAGGAGCAGCACAGGTGTGCATGACCTGCCATGGCACAGGCATGCAGGTCCGATTGCACCAGCTCATACCAGGCATGGTCCAGCAAGTGTCCACAGTGTGCAACAACTGTCAGGGCCAAGGACAGAGAATCAGCCACAAGGACCGCTGCAAAGCCTGCGGGGGTCGAAAGATCCTGCGCCAAAAGAAGATTTTGGAGGTCCACATTGATAAAGGTGAGAGTGAAGGGAGAGTTTATGTAAACGCATATAAAAGCAGAAACAACAAATGTCGCACATGCCTCACCCGATCTCTTAACTGCCACAGGAATGAGAGATGGCCAGAAGATCGTTTTCCACGGAGAGGGAGACCAGGAGCCAGGAATCGAGCCAGGTGACATCATCATCGTCTTGGACCAGCGAGAACATCTACAGTTCACCCGGTAATACATTTTCTTATGATAATCCGTGCCTGCAGATGCAGTGATGATAAGAAAAGCAGAACCATGTGTATGTATGTATAAGAATATGGTATTGATATATGGCCAGATGGCAAATGAAAGGACAAACCGAAATGCTTGGCCCATCATCAGTAAAAAGCCAATGAGGGAAAATCTTTTGGAAGAACGATGTTCATCCCTCCAGTAGAATTCAGAGAGTCAATGCCACTGAAGCTTAGTATTTGGCACGCTACCCTGTGCTTCACCGTATCCAGTCCACCCAGTGAAACCACCTCTGCTGTCTTTTTCAACTTGCTGTCGCTGTGGTCATCAGGAAAGGAGAGGACCTGGTCATGTCAATGGAGCTGCAGCTGGTTGAGGCTCTGTGCGGTTTCAAGAAGCCTGTTCAGACACTGGACAACAGGACTATCCTCATCACCTCACATCCAGGTACAGTCATTAGATGCACAACTGTCCCTTAAATTAAAACATCTATCGAGCCTTTATTGTAGCAGAACTGTTTTCAAGCCAGAGCGGAGGGTATCTAAATCTGCACATGCACAACTAAAGGTTTGTCTACACGTCCACAGAGTACACTTGCAAATCTTTTTACACATTTACAAATCTGATTACTCACAGGGATTTAGACACAGTTAAACAGCTCTGCATTTAGATTTGTAAATAGTTTTCCTGCAGTAAAGACCCTATACATGTTATGTTGGCAACCATACCTATCTGTAAAATGATTTGCACCAGCATATCCCACTGAACAGTGTGTAAAAACAACAGAATTCATCCAACATCTTTTGATTTTAATACCTTAATAATCAGTATTTGTGTGTCTGGCAGCAGGATTGTGAGACCTAGTGTACAACGAAAAACAAATTCCTTTTATTTATCAACCAGTTCAACAAAGTAATTCTTCCTTAGTTTATTTATTGGATAGATAAATACAATACAAGAGTGACTGGACGATGTAGAATAGCATTTCTCTGTTTTCAATTTTTCATGACTAACACTTGGTTTTTTTTGTTGTTGTTTTTTTTGTTTTTTTTTTTATAACAGGAGAACTGATCAAGCCTGGAGACACGAAGTGCGTCTTGAATGAAGGAATGCCGATGCATCGCAGGCCGTTTGAGAAGGGACGCCTTATTATTCACTTCTCGGTAAGAAGTTTTTTAGCATCTTCTTTTTGATCTGCAGCCTTCTTTTTTGCTCGTATTTATCTGTTATATTGTTATTTTACACCTGTAAAAGCAAATAAAGCTACATTAGCCTCACACACACAAAATGACCATCCCATCTCCTACAGTGACAAACAAACACTTACCACACTCATACATTAAAGTCTGCACCTTAAACTAATTCCCTTCTCTCTGCTTGAGCTTAAAACTTCTCTCAGTATGTGTCTTCTCATCACATCAGTCTGTGATTTCACACTTACATACCCTCAAACAGAAAATCAGAATTTTCACACATGAACCTCAAGCTGTTAGACCGATAAGGCACCACGCTGAGCTGTTCCCGCGGCTGTTTCCTTCAGGTGGTGTTCCCACAAGCCAACTTCCTCCCCAAGAACAAGCTGAAGGAGCTGGAGCGTTACCTCCCAGACAAGCTGGACGCAGAGCAGCCGGAGAGCATGGACGACGACCTCTACATCTACGCCGACCTGGAGGACTGTGACGTTGAGAACAGAAGAAGGCACAACCATCAGTACTACTACATGGATGAGGACGACTACGCCAGCACCGGCGGCGTCCAGTGCCAGACGTCTTAAACCGCCACAGGCCTGTTTTTGTTCCAGACGCCCTCACTCGCATCTCTAAAGCAAAGCACCGTTCGGGATTATTGTGCACTTTTTATTTAATTCCTTCTCTTAAAATCATAAGGGTTTACTTACTGAAGTTTTCTTTCTAGCTGAATCAAAAAGGCGCAGCCAGACACGCTCCTGATTTCTTACAATAACGGACTGAGTAGTATATTTTAAGGCTCCGGGACTGAACCTGGAAGTTGGTCAACAGGATTCCTCGGCACCTCTGGGATGTCACTTTAATTTTTCTTTTTCCATTCACACTGTGATTAGAGACCAGGGCTGGTATAACAGAGGCTTCAGGAGAAAGAGAAACTTATTTGTTTAAACATAGACTGCCTGCTTTTCATGCAGTTACACTAAAAGTGATGCCAATATTAATATGAAAATAACCTTTTTTTATAAGCGTGTTACTAAATCAATCGTCGTTGTTGTGAACCACTTGTTGATGACTTGTTCAATCCATTGTGTGTGAAAACCCAATCTCCGGATGTCGGTGGAGGGGGGACGTGCTTTGAGACTTGAGTTGAAAAAAAAACATTTATGCTGTTTTACCCTTTAAAGGGCTATTTTTTAAACATTTCTAAACAATCTTGAAAATGTG
The DNA here is from genome assembly GCA_037176925.1 of Amniataba percoides. Taxonomy (NCBI): domain Eukaryota; kingdom Metazoa; phylum Chordata; class Actinopteri; order Centrarchiformes; family Terapontidae; genus Amniataba; species Amniataba percoides. The sequence continues at coordinate 14,653,446 of JBAJHX010000051.1, read as the reverse complement.
ACAAGGAGACGTGGATCGGGGGTTAAAGGTAGGGATGCAGGCATGGCCGTGCAGAGGTTCGAGCCACTTAATTTTAAATTATTCTAAATAAACTAGTTAAACTTAGTTTCTTTCAAGCTGCAATCAGTTGTCTTTGGTGACACCACGCATGTGTTTTTGTATTGGAAACCTTTGTGTGGAAAGTGTAACATCTTGTGTGTGTATATATGACACAGTTTGACGTGAACCAAATCTGTCTGCAGTTGGTGGTGTATTCAGAAACAAAAGGTCAAAGATGAGCAAGAAGTCACTTTATTTTTAAAAAAAGAATTAGCAGATCGGCAGGGTTTGTCCAAGAACTTCTCCCACATTTACAATGAGTATTTCAAACTATGAATCTGTGTTTCAGATTTAATTTGCTTTGGGGATTTAATTTATCTCTATAACTCTGGTAAACCTGCTCCTATAACAGGCCCTGAATGCCTTGATGGCAAATGTTTCCCTCTCTTTGAAAAGAAGTGTTACCATTCACGCCAAGACTTACAAAAAAAGTAGTTAGTGTATAAATAGTTTTTTTTAATGGTTGGACATTGAGATCATTTCAGGTATTTCTCTCTATTTGTCTAAAGACCTTAATCTGGAATATAAATTGCACACTTTAATCAAGGTAGCAAGTTAAAGTAGTTTGGTTATCTTTTTTCTGATAATGGCCCACTACTAATAAGTGTGTCTTTATGTTTTTTCTAGTCTAATTTTAAATGCCAAAAGGTCGCTGGGAGGTTATGGAGGGACTTAAAATAGGCACACTTGATACCTCATAGAAGTGTCGGCCGATTTGAATGCCTTATCGTAACTTAACTTGAAGCTACTGATAATGCAGTTTTGGTTTTTGTTTAGTTTTTTCAGTGATGACTTTGCCTTGGATACTGTAAAACACAACTATGCTCACCAGAAGGGAGACTTCTTAATTGGTCTTCAAGAAGATGCAAACTTAAGAGTACTCATAATGTCAGGTGAACTCAACTCAAAGAAGTGTTGTCGAGTTTGTAATTTGACTGTAATCCTGTTAGGACCAATGATCTACTTGTTTTTGCTCATGTTTTCTAAATTAAATACAGTTTGATGGTCTATCTAAATGTGGTACTGTGTGAGTGATAATTATTTTTGTAAGCAGGAGATACACTGATACTGAAAAAAACGAATATATTTGTTTTGTTTGAATTTGAAGATGTCTCTTTTTTTATTATAGACATTTCACACTATTTTCTAAGATATTTGGTTGAATTTTTTTTCCAATGTACAGACAAGCACTTTTTTCCTTTCATTCGACCTTTTAAAATCTAGTTTTTTCAGACGTACAACTGAAAAATGCCATTCAGAGAATTGACACTCGGAAAACACTGACCGACAACTGCTGTAAGGTGTTTGACTTTTATTGATAATCATTTTTTACATGACTGGCAGTATTATATACAACATAATGAATATACAAAATAGAGTGCAATGGCTGAACGTTATATTTTCATCAACAGTGATATGTGGGTGATGGTACAGAGACAGATGAGCGATAGTACCAGATACTGTAGTACAAATAATAAATACTGATCGAGGCAGTAGCTCTGTTTCTCGCAGGCGTACACGTCCTACTGGTGCACAGGAACACCGATCACAGTCAACGCAACGAACGATAATGTGACCACGTTACGTTATATACACACAGGATACAGAATGTGTCACTGGAGCTCCATTGAGGTTTAACTTTAGTTGTCATGCATATTTTTCAGGAGTACTGAAATTATTGAAGAGCCACATTTGGACAATGTACTGAGGTAGCATGCAGGGAACACGGAGGACAAACCATTACATCTGAATCATACTGAATCAAAGTTACAAAAGTATTATTATAAACCAAAGCTGACTAATCATACCTGATATTGTTTGTTTTATGCCCAAACAAAAGGCATTTTTTTTATTATAAATATTTTCACGACAGTTCACCATCATGCATTTTCATGTCTAATAAGGACAAAAGAGATGAAAATGGGGATTCAAACTGCACTGGTGAAGTTGGATCCATGAGGAAGTGTGTGTGTAAAGTATGGAGGACCTAGACAGTCCTGCAAACCTTCATAAAGCAAAGACCTTACAAATGAACCACTCAATAAATAAAACTCATTTCAAAAGATTTAAAAATGTATCAAAAATATTCTAAGGCCCAATCAAAAGTGTATAAATGAGTGAAACAGTATGCTTAAAGATACTTAGTAATATCCTGCATTTTACTTACTGTCAATAAATTGAGTGAAGTAAGTGAGTAAAGATCAAAACTGGCTATGAACTGATCCCACTGTCAAGTATTGTCTCTGGACCCACAGTTTATTCCTCTGAGCTGCACGGTCGACTGTAACAGTAACAAATGTGTATTAATCCACAGCTGAAACTAGTCCCCAACAAATATTTATTTAACATAATTTATTTATGTTTGACTAACAACTTCATTGCCTGACTTAAAAAATAAAAAAACAAAACAAAAACAAAACTTGCCCATTTTTGAATGTTTACATCTGCAGTACAGTCAAGTACTATTGATTATGACCTTTAAATGATGATCCAAAAATGTTAAATATTTGCTGCCTTATCCTTTAGTTGTCAGAAGAGTGACTTCCATTCACCTCGATTGTGATTTACCAACTTGTCCTTCTGTCTGGTGGACTTATGGTGTCGCTATTTTACCATTTGCATTTGTGAAGGAACTGACTCTCTTAAAATTTTGTTTCCAAGGTTAAAAATGATCCGGAAACATTAAAGAGAAGTTACCAAATGGACCTTTTGGCCAGACTGGAACAGGAACCAGTTTTATCATTTACTGATGGATATATGAAGTGTTTTGTTGATCCATCTTTTTTTTTTTCTCACATAGAAGTGAATCGCTTCATAACGCTGCGTCAGGCTCTCTTGGTCCTCCATATGATGATGCAGTTAACGGTTTAAGGTTTCCACAACCTTAGGAGGCCGTCCTCGCTGTACGTGGCAATCAGGTTCTCATGTGGGTGGTGAGCGATGCCAATGACTTCTTTCTCATGAACCTGCGGGTGCAGAGGAACACAGATCACCACAATTTTCTTTCTTTCCCATCACCTTGTTAGCCCCCGGTGGGAGCGCCGCACAGCAGCGGTGACATTAAGCGCTCAAGTGAGATAGAAAAATAAGCAGATACAAAACACGGGCGACCCAGTGCGGAAGGCCTCTTTGATAATGAGCGAGCATGAACGGCGGAGCTTACGGTCAGCATTTTCTGCAGCCTCCCCGTCGTATAGTTGAAGCAGTACAGCACTAAGTCCTCTCCCACACAGTAAATCCACTCCCCGCGGGGCGACACGGTGCAACACACAAAGTCGGCTCCTTCCTTTTTATCTGAGTTGAAGGTCTTCACAGTCTGAGGAGGGAGAGGAGAAGATGTTGAGCTTCTGCAAAGATGTACGGGTATCACGTGGGTACGAGCCTGGATAAGATACTGATACCGACGAAATAAAGACATTAAAGACTTTTTATTTCCAGCAGCATGACTCAAGAGAGGGCAACGTTTCTGCTGGTCTGTCTGTTGCTGGAAAGGATGGATTTTTTACCGACAGAGGACGAACCTCACAGATTTTTGGAAGACTCAGGACATTTTCTCTTGCACCACCACCAGACTGACATTTATATTTCATGTGAACTGTTTTCCCAACAAAGCTTATACTGCCAAGAAAGCAGAATTTAGCTAAAAGCATTGCAAAGATTTTAGCACAACTAGGAATCATTCCTGTGTTCCCCACATTTATATGACACACACATCAATGGGAACATGAGAAGGGATCCTAAGTGTAATAATATATATGAATGTTATGGATATCTCCTAAAATAGACTTGTATTTTCAGGACAGTCGTACTTTATATGAAGGTACCTCACGTTTGTTGGACGTGAGCATCAGTGTGTTGAGGTGGATCGAGTCAGCGAGCTCTCACCTGACCGTGCATGTTCATGATGACCACCGTGTTGGAGTGGTTGCAAACCACAAAGTGCTCTGGATTTTGGGGCAGGGGAATCACATTGTTGACGGGGACCTCTGACGTCCGGGACAGAGGCTTGAAAGTGTGGATGCACTCGCAGGATTTTGTGTTCCAAATCTAAAATATGCACATGACATGAATCCGGTTTCACATTGCAGCACTTTAATGCCACTAACGCCGCACTGATGTGAACTGTAGACGCAGAGTTCGCTGGCTGTACCTTAACTGAGCCATCGGACGAGGCGCTGATGATGTGAAGTCCATCTTGAGTGAACGCTGCGTCGTTTACAAACGACGAATGGCCATTTAACTCCTTCAGTGTCTTGCCTGACCTCAGCTCGTGGATTCTAAAAAAAACGACACAGAAGCCATTAAGAAAATAGTAAATCGAATAAAACGGCAGCTCTGAGTCATTAACAAATCCACGTTTATTCAGCTCGAGAGGGGATTCTTCTGGAGAGCAGACAAAACGTGTTGCTGAGCTGCCGACGTGTTATTTTTAGCTATCATTATGATTGACGGGGGTGCAGATTAGCCGAACCCATGACAAAACGCTCACTGTCTCGTTCCGTCACAGGGAGGACGATTTAGCATATGTAAACAATTCACACTCCCCGCTCGTGGATTTGCAAGGGAAGGAGACACGTTGCATCTTCATCCCGAGCACATGGTTTCTCTGCTTCACCCACACCCGCACATGTGCTTCCTATACAGAGGAGAGGCTCGGCCCACACCCCCCTCCCCTGGAGTCAGAAATAGATATTCAATTCCTATGAAGGGGATTCAGTGTGTGTGAGAGAGAGAGAGCGAGAGAGAAAAGTGAAAGACTGACGTGCTCGCTGAAGCATATTTACATGCAGGCGCACGACTCATGTAAGCAACATGTGATACGAGCCATCAGCTGTTGATGTCTGATATCTGCTCGAACTGTGGAGCTTTTCAAACATTTAAAATACATTTTTGATCAGATGAACTACCGGTTACCTAGACAACGCAGAAAGAGACTCATATTGACCAAGAAATAAGCAGCAGAATTTGTAGATCAATTTCATAATACAGCTCAAAAGGTCCCTATTTAAACTTTATCATGAGTTAATTTGCATGATTTAAAAGTATAAATCTAAATGTGCCCAAGTAATCACTGGGTTTTCATTTAAAAGCATTCTGAAAATGTCCCAAGAATTTAAACAAACATTAAGAGTATAGTATACTCCAAATAAACTATAATGACATTTTCTTGAATATATGATGCTGACAATTTTGTAATCAATTTTTTTGTAATATCTTACTCCATTTATTCAGCAGGGTGGTATTCTACTCAGTAATCCCTCTAAAATAAATATGATTACCTTTGAAAAAAAAAAGCCTGAAACTGTCTCTGAACACTGCAGTGCAGCCAGGAGATTATTTATGTTTAACACCTGTCGACTGAGTGCTAGATATGCTCTGTCAGTTTAGGTCAGATTTAACAAAATACAAAATATCACAACACACAATGCACTCGGCTAAACTGACAAATTACACAGGTATCACATCTTTATTGCTTCTTTTTGCCTCTCCTATTTGCCGGCCCTGTTATCCTTTTTGCAGCTTGTCGTGGCAACATTTTGTTAATCTACTGTGGGATGTAAAAAGTGCTCACTGCCTTGCAGCTGAACTTGCATTCATGCGAGCGCCTCTGAAACTTTTGTGAATCATGTCTGAGGTCAGAGATCTCACTTCCTCCCACAGTAGACAAGCAAACTTTTTTTTGCACAACAAGGCCTCAGAAATTGAAAAAGTCTGCCTCTTTACCTTTTAAAAAAACAAATTCAGTTTCCTATATTAGGTATTTATCTGATTTAATGTAATTGTTTCTTGCATTTAATTATTTTTCTCAATGTATAAACCTGCTATAGATTTATCTATACACTGACTTATTAAAGACCTTTTCTTAATCTCCCCGTTTACTCTCCAAATCAGTCTGAGTAATGTTGCTGGGATGGATGACAGTCAGACACATAAATATGAGATTGTTGGAGCACATTTCTAAATGTAACAGTACACAATGTTCTTAGTAACAGTACACAATGCCACATTAACGTTTCAACCCACCTGATGGTGTGGTTAAAGGAGGCACTGAGGAGCTGGTTGTTGTCCTTGGAGAAGCTCAGACAGGTCACACCTTTGTTGTGCGCATGTTCAAACCTGCGCAGGCATAAACCACTCTGGATCTTCCACACCTTCCACAACAAACACACACACACACACACATCTTTACCAGCTACAATGTGTGTATTATATATGTTATTCTGAAATGAGCCTGCATGATGAGCACTTTTACTTTTGGTACTTTACATTTACATACATTTTAATAACAATGATTTTAGACCTTTGAAAACTCAACGTAAAAGATCTGAGTTCTTCTTCCACACCTGCTTATGCTGACAAAATATACAAAATAATATCCACCGACAGTATTGTAAGACAGATTTACAAGATCCAACCTTTATTTTTCCATTCTGGGCTCCGGTTGCCAGCAGATCTGTATCCTGACTGAAGCACATACACAGCACAGCATCGTCCATCATCATGAAGCTATCTTGGGCCTGATACTTTAAATCCTAATTCATCCATACAAACACACAGAATAGAAAGAAACCAAATAAATGGAAGAATAAGAATAAGATGTTGGGTTTTCTTTATCTCACATGTGCTATAATATAAATGTTTTTACAT
>JBAJHX010000051.1:14628647-14642440 GCA_037176925.1 Amniataba percoides | reverse complement strand
CTGTCAGCAGAATAAGAGAGAACATCGCATTAAATGTCTCAAAGCAGCCTGACAGGCGAAACTGACCGTATGAACACAATAATCAGCATGTAAACAGTATATAGTGTCACATATTGATAAAGATAAACTGCATCAGTGATCGGGTGGGAGGTTCCACAGCCAATAAAATAAAACAAACGCCACATGGGTGCACAAACATACGCAGACAATAAATAAGAGCGTCTGAAAAAAAAAACACAGATGTAAAAGCTGCACATTTTAATAAGGTTTATTACTTTACTGCATCACGTCAAATCCTAACCAGCAATTTCACATTTTATTAAAAGAAGGAACTTTTTTTTAGAACTACGCAACAGCTAAATTAAAATTCCTCTCATGAGTGTGAGCGATGCCTTAATGAGCATCCACAACAGACCCATCTTTCTCCTCTCTCATCTGTCAGAAACACTCACACTGTTTTCTTTTTGCACAGTCACACACGCGGGCTGATCAGCATCACTTTTTTTTTTTTTTTTTGCGATCATCAACAAAACTATCACTGAAAACGCAGTCATTATAAAAGAGTAAGTTAAAACAAAACACATCCATAAGGAAAGGCGCACTTACTCCGCGGGCTCCATCTCCGCAGCCATGCTGATGTCGCGTCCTGCAGCTGCTGCACCGCACTGAGCTGCGAGGCGGCGAGAGCCACGTGAAAGTCTTCTGCCGAGGACCACCCACTACACGTGCTTCCTCTGTGTCTCCCATTTTTGCGGCGGGCAGCAGTCCCAAACCTTGTGACTGCCACGCAAAAGTCTTTTGATCAGCACACACACACACACACACTCCCCTCCCTCCCTCCCCAGCACAGTGACGCATGCCGATACACTGAAGAAACATTTTTTTTTGTGGGCACGTTGCGCGCAGGAGACGCGGTGATGCTGCGCCACCACATCAGCAGCAGCATCATCAGCATCATCAGCAGCAGCACCGCGGACAGATCCTCGTGGCTCAGAGCGTGCGCTCCCCTCAGCAGCGGGAACATCCCCCCAAACGTCCTTTAAAAGAGAGAGAGAGAGAGAGAGAGAGAGAAAAAAAACACCTCATCAATATGCGGGTACGGAACTGGGTGCGTCTGCGCCTCATGAGCGTCTGTGCCTTGAGTTCCCAATAACTCCCCCCCCCCTTCACACACACACACACACACACACACACACACACACACACTCTGCATTAAGTGGTGATTAGCGGGCCTGCCTCCCTGTGATTACACATGCGAGTGTTAATCAGCTGCGATGTTTGCCACTTCACTTCGGAGTGTTGATCCAACCCGCTCCGAGGACGCGCAGCAGCAAATGAGACCTGTTGGCGAGACGAGCTGCACGAGAGCGAGAACACAAACACACGTTTACATGAAGGCACGAGCTGTTCGTGTATTTAACTTTAAATCCACATGACAAGACACAGAGTCTCCAGAAATACAGACAATCAGCACGTGGAGGATTTGATTAAATAGTTTATTGACGACTGATGATGATGATGATGGTGATGATACTTTGCGCAAAACAGCTGTAATCTGTCTTTGATTTGAAGCTGCTCAGGTTTTTTTTTCCCCTGTGGTTTTTAGGTGATTACATTGAATTTATATTCAAGGCCTTCAGGTCACAGACAGGCCCTGATCTCCTCCTTGGAGTCACGTGACACGCTGTCTGCAGATGTTCACAGACCGGTGACATCATCATCATCATCATCGTCACCTTCAGCAGCAGCAGATTTATTTATTGACCCTTCGTGTTTCCGCATCAGGATGAGGACTCACTGCTGATCACGTCTCAAGGGCCTGGAACAAAAACAGCAGACTCACCTCTGTGTTGTGCTGCAGACATCGACGTGAGCTCTGAAAGGGGAGGGGGGGAACTATTGATCTGTTCCTGAGAAATCATGTTATCAACGTTTTGATCATCTTTCCTTCCCCGAATCGATTCAGCTCACACAGATCAGAGAGGATGTCCACTCTGGATCATATCTTGCTCTATAAAGTAACAGAGTGGTTAAGTGGTTTTGAAATCCAGTGGGGTTTCCCCATGCAAGTTCAAATCCTGCTCGATCAGTTTGATCACTGATCAATAAAGGAGGGTTGATCGCCACTACATTCAAATATGAGAAACACTTGTAGGCCATAAAAACAAAACTTTCAGCAAGTGTTGTATTTGATAAGTAGAATCAAATATGTACTCAGTTTCTCTCTGTAACTTCAGAATAACTGAGTTTTTTTTTTAGATTTTTGAGAAGAACTGATGTGTGCTGATTATAAAGAAAACAGTCTTAAGTCGATGATACATCTACTTAATTAATCTTAATTAACTGAATGTGCAAACAACTATCATACAAACAAACTGTAACAGTCAGTATGATTAGATTAAAGTAAATGAAAATATTTAATTCCCCTTTTATCTTTGTGACCATTTTTGTCATCTTTCACACAAGACAAAGGCAGACAACAATCAAACAAACAAATAAGCAAATAAACGCTCTGACTGACGTAAACTTTGTCTTCCCGTCACTGCCGCGTCCAAGTATCGCGAGAACAGCCGCGGAGCTTCCTGTCACAGGTGAGCGCTAATTGCCTTCACCTGGAGGCGATGTGAGCGGAAGGTCTCAGCTCTCTGCACGGTGAGAGATAAAGTATTTTCTTTAAGTCTTAAGGTTACAAACGTGTTTTTTTATATCGAACTTCTGCTCACAAGAAGGCCTCTCTCTCTCCTTCTTTACCCCTCCCTCCACCAAAGTGCGCCAAACATGCCCATGAACAACAACCAGGTGAGTAAAATGGAGGCAGATTGACCCACCTGACACACACCTGCTTCATTCTTTTAGCCTGTAAAATATATAAGATGTACATGTATATTTATATATGTATACATACATTTATATTTATATATGTGTATCTAATTATTTATTTATTTATTTTATGTGTGTATTTAACATGTAATTTTTAAAAATAATTTATCAAATTCCCAAACTCATAAGTTAAAGGCCCCTTAAATAGTGTGAACCAATTTGACTTTTTTTCCCACAAATTAAGGGAAGAGTTTCTAGTAATGACCAAAGATGGCCTGATACAGAACAGCTATATATTTATTTAAGCATGTATTTTACTATAATCCCCCCTCATGTAGTGTATCTGAGCCTTTTTTTTTTTTTTTGCTGCTGTTGTCTTTCAGAAGGCACCGACTGCAGCTGCCAGACTGGCCAAGCTGCCGGTGGTTCGCTCAGCTTGTACCAAGCTGTCAGTCCTGTACGTCGACACGAAGCGCTGCCATCCCAACCTGAAGTCTGTGTGCGAGGTGCTGGAGAGCAGCGTGACGGCCATAGGTGGCCGAGTGCTGGTGAAGCTGCAGCCCCAGAGTGAGTACTGTCAGGCGGCACCGTTACGTTCACGATGGGATGTGGGTGTGAGACGTGGATTAAAGGAGGCTGCAATGTGAGTTTGCATTGGGGTTTAAGCTTCCAGAGGCCAAGGTGGAGTTGTCTGAGGGCTTGAACAGTACTGCAGTTGGTCCCTTTGATGAGAAAAGAAAAAACAATTTTTACATTTCAGACATTTGAACCAGCATTTGGATTTTTTTCTTTAAAAAAATGACGTATCAACATTTTAACCCATTAATTTTGTCAGTTGCCAATTACAGATTGTTTTGGCTCTAATGCACTATACAAACTATATTGGAGGATCCAGCTTTCCAAAATCTGTGAGCCAAAACATAAAAATCCAAACTATCAAAAATAAAATGTTTCAACAGTTTACACAAGCCTGTTAAGAACAAATTATCCTTTTATCCTTATCAAGTCACATAGCTAAAACACGTTTCATACATCAACAGGATGCCTGTCAGCAAATACATTTGTTCACTCAAGATGAAATGTTAATAGTTAACAGCTTTTAGGTGGCTTTTTTAAACAAAAAGTAGTTCTGCTAAATGAAAACTAGAGGCGTTATTTTCAGAAACGAGAAAACACGTCAGTAATGGCGTCACTGTCTGGGATATTTCTAGTTTCCATTGCAAATGACGTCGCATGTAAAAGTCTTGACTGGCTGGAGACTACATTTCCAGTGCTTCACGCACCCACAGAACAGGTAAGCTTTTTACTCTTTATGTTGCCACACACAAAAAATTCTCAGTTCTCCAAGGTGGAGAGAAAAAAAACTCTCCTGGTTTTGTCACCCAGATTGTCACCACCGCCAAGAACAAGATGCACGAAATTCAGGATGCGGTGAGCATCGCAGCTAATGGAACAGTGGACTGCGTACAGCACACGGTCACATGGCTGACGGGCCAGACGCAGCAGGGTGATGAGCAGGCAACCGATCGGCCGCTTGTGGAGCGAGCCATCAGGGTGGCCAGCGTGGGACTGGACTCTGCACTGATCCTGTCTGAAGCTCTGATCGACCGAGTGCTTCCCCCCACTGAACAAGACAAAGGTACGCAGACTTACTGAGGCCAAACAAGCCAGAAGACAAATGTAAAAACTAGCACTCACCTTCACTGTCACTCAAAATATCGTCTCGCTGACTTTATAGAGGAAGCCGCCCGCTTGTTGGAGGGTTTCGTGGCAGTCGAGCTCAGGAGAAGTTACACCGTGCGGCTGGTTTCAGTCGCCGCCAAGCTGTGTAGGAGGACCTTCCATGTGGTGGAGTCCAAAATGCATTCTGCTCAGGTGTGCTGTGAATACATTTCAAATGAATAGTATTTTTTCTTTTAAACTTTTCAGGGAAATATTTTGAGAGATGGATAAGAAAACTTCGCAAGGGTAACAGAATATCTGCCTACAAGACTCACAAGTTAACACATAACTAGTTTTAATCGGTACAAAAGTGCAAGAGCTGAGCGTGAATATTTCTTATCCTGAGTTCAGTAGATACTTGACTTTAGAGTTTATTGGGAATAAAACTAAGAAATGTGGTGTTCCTCCTTCCTGGAGTTTTCACTTGTTGCCTGGCAACCTCACAGTGATGGCAAGACTGCAGATGTATTGATCTGCAAGAAAACAGATCATTTTCCAAAATGTTAAACATTTACATTATAAAAGGATTTAGATTGACAAATTAATTTAAAAAAATGTAAAGACTGGTACAGAAATGACCCCCCCTTAATCACCACTGACGACCCAGTGGACGTGTGTGTTGGTGTGTCTCCCTTCTTGCTGCCTGTATTATCTTATTTTCCTGTGTTTAGGACATTTGTAGGTGTTGACCTTTGTGCAGTGGTGTGTAGTCTCTTTGCCAGTCACAGTTTTTGGGGTCTGAAGTGTGCGACTCAATAAAAAAAATGTTACAACCAGGTGCCAGATCGTAAGCACACAACACCATCAGAAGAGCGAGCGCTTTTAGGTCCCTGAAACTTGTGCAGCTAAATGTAGTCATTTGTTTGTTTACACCTGCGCTGTTCCTCCACTGACATGTCAAAGTTTCTTTGGTGGCAAAACAGCCATTTTCACTTATTCTTAGTCATTTCACACATTTGTTAAATTACTTTGAAGTCAAAATATCTGGGATCAATAAAGCACTGTTCTTTACTCAACAGGTCATGGAGACTTTGTCCAGGTCTTCAGGTCTGGTTAACAACCTCCAGACCAGCTGGCTGACGTTGACCTGGAGCATCCAGGGGCTGCCTCAGTATGTGCAGCATCAACTTGTGTCCGTGTTCTTCTTTGTCTCCCAGATGTATAACTTAGCCTGTCTGCCATCCCAACAATACCCGTCCCACCAAGACAGGAAATGTCTCAATGCAGCCGAGACCTCAACTTACAAGGACGTGGTCCAGGCTCGCCCACCACCTAAACCCACTTGCCGAATGAGGAGGACGGCACCGAAGTCTGACTTTGAGAATTGGTGTAATGTTAAAGGTTGTGTTCGGCGCTGATGATGCGCTATTGTCTGATGTGTCTCATGGTCTAAGGTGTAACTGAACATTGGTGTAAAATAAAAGTTGAAGATTCATTAACTTTGATTCTTCTTGTCCTTTGTGTCTGGCAGCTGTCAAAACAGCAGAAACTCAGTTAATTGTGTAGTTAATGATTAAAACCCTCCAACATTATCTGATCTCTGGTTGACTACAGTGGCTGAACATACAGGCTTCATCTTGTCAAAACCACAGTTTGGGATATTGTTTGTGACAAAAGGTCCAAAAATACTTAGCGACCAATTGTTGAAACAATTTCCAACCAGTTATGTTAAACCTATGTTTGCAAATGTGAGAACCCATTACACCACTAAGTTCATTTTACTTTCCAAGAAGCCACCAACTGGCTTTATTATTTTACACGTCCAACGGTGATTCATTTCAAACTGTCAATCACCTACCATGGTCAACACTTTTCACAAAGGGTACCTAAATACTGAATACGATGGACCAGTTTTTCAGCAAAACATGACTTTATTTGAGTTTCTGAATTCACTTTTGGCTGGACTCTGATTTGGATGTAGATGCCCTCAGAGAAGAAAGGCGGCGCCTCTTGGCGATCTGTTCCTGGCGCTTCTCCTTGGCCTCCTGTTTTCACAAACAAATGGAAAAAGGCGTGTGAGGAAAATGATTCAAAAACATCCTAAAAGCAGCCATTAGCGCACAAGTCAATTACCTTCCCTCCCACCCACATACCACACAGTAATGGTAAACATATATTCACTCATGCTGGGGCTCTCTGCGTGCAATCTGATGCCAGCTGCTCAAAACAATTCTTGTGTTTACTGCTGAAGGCAATTCTTCAAAGATTAAACTAGTAAACCCAAATTTAAAAACTACAGCCATTAAATTATAAAATATTAAGATGTGACTGCATGAATAAATAGATGACAATCACGAATATTTATACAGCACCTCAGTGCGAGTACAGTACATTAATACAAAATAATATCAACATAATTTCACTGCTTTAAGTCCTGTCACCTGGAATATATGACAATATTTCTCTTTAAGGAAAAATATACCACAGTAAGATCAAGTACTGTTAAATTTCAAAGTATCTGAAAATCAGTGTTACTAATTTCAGACAATTTTGAAATCTTTTCAAGTCAGTTCAGTCATTTTAATATGTCAAGCTAAGAGCCACTTCAGTTGTTGATGAAAAAAGAAATACATCACCTTCATCCTCTTGGCCAGCAGCTTGGCGTACTCAGAGGCCTCCTCCTTGTTCTTCTGGGTGCGCTGTCTCTTCAGGGAGATGCGGCGGCGCTTGTGCTGCAGCACACGGGGCGTCACCAGTCTCTGGATCCTGGGAGCCTTAGTTCTGGGCTTCTTGCCTACCGAAGAGAAATGTAGTCAAAATCAGCGACGTGAATAAACGCCAGCTGTGGTAAAGAGGTTTTATCGATGCAGTTAAGGCGCCAACACAGAGTTCTCTACACTGAGGGAACTAATGAGAACCAAAGTCAAAGTAAACAACTTCCACAAGCAGAAAACATTTTCTGTAAATTTATTCAGCAGTGACCAACTGTGCTGAACACTTTATACAAAAAAAAAAAATCTGCCGCTTCTTGTTCTGCTGAGTCACCCTGTCACCACCCACACTGCTGAGAAAGAAAGCTCCACTTTGTCACTATAATGTACAATAAGTACAGCGTGACACTGGAGAAGTGAGCGGCTGCACTGTGACCACTGGCAGGGTGTAGTTAGCTTGGTGATGTACAAAAGCCACGAGCAACAGGAGGGGGACTGTTGGAGGATTTTTTTTAAACAGATAAACGAATGTTGATGAGGCAGTTACATGAAAAGGGCTTTTGACGAATGAGTTCCTTTAAACTGGCCCTGCAACACATCAGCTCATCGCCAGTGCCCAGTGGATTTGTCCTGTTGCCCGACAGACAATGATCTTTCAAACAATCTGGGGATGAGGCTGACAAAGATCTGCCTGTATATGATAAAAGGCACAGTCGAAAATCTTGCTTGTCTGTACTACAAAATGTTTGTTTGCACTGCTCAGAGTTAAAAGTAGATGTTCAGCTGCTAGAAACAGGGCTGAACAATATGCAAAATGAAATCATTTTCAGTTTTACATCAAAAGCCTGATAATGTGGCGATAAATGAACAAAAATCTCTTTGTAAAAATATTTGAAATGTGAAAGTATATCCCACCACTTCTGATCAGTGCCTTCAAGCCCACTGTATTTTGGATTTCCAGACGCAGAAGACTTAGCATTAGGCTTTTTTTTACTCCAAAGGCCATGCCGTGTTTGTCATATCCAAACGGTTTCCTTCACTGTTTTAAGTATTTTAAGTTAATGTCTTTTAGTCAAGATCTTATAAATATATCCTGTGGTGTAAAAAATATATTTAGTCTGTAGTGGAAATAAAGAGAATTGATCTGACCAGAGTATCTTTTAAATTTTAGCATACTTTTGCAAGAAGGTAAGCAACCAAGTGCATCCTCAGCTGGATGAGGACTCAACAAGCGATAACACAAAAAGCACAGGTATTTATACAAACAAAGGAAATGTGGGGACGAGGAGGGAGTGTTTCAGTAGATAGTTTCAGGGTTACATCGTCTTCATGTGTAGGGAGTCTGGCAGACAGATAGTTAGCATAATATGAGAAAAAAGTAGACTATATATGATTTTAAGACAGACTAATCATTATGATAAGGAACATACAATAAGGGAAGACTTCCATTACAATCCAAACTGCAATTCTCAATTTCATTTTTGAAGTCTTTCCCTCCTCGTTAACTCACTTAACTGGCAGAGTCGTGTGACTCATGATCTCAGTTTGAGTCAAATACTCAGGTTTAGGTGAAAACTGGTTTTGACCTTACCTTCCTTAGTCAGTGGTCTCCTCACAACGTACTGCCTAACATCATCCTCCTTAGCCAGGTTGAAGAGCTTGCGGATCTTGCTGGCCCTCTTGGGACCAAGACGGCGAGGAACGGTGCTATCGGTCAGCCCGGGAATGTCGTTCTCACCTGAGAGTGACCAAATCAAGAGATGTTGAGTCAAACAATCAACTTTATCAAAAAAAAGTTCACTTAAAATGTAGATTGCGTACACAGGATTTTCATCAACTAACAAAATAAGCTTAAAATCCCAGAGGAGAGCAGCCTGATGCCCACAACAGCAAAATGACAGACTGTTTTCATGTATACAATGTGCAACAGGAAACAAACACCTCAGTTTAGGTTTAAAGAATGAGCAACAGTTTCAAAGTCATTTTTATTTTCATGCAAATATGGCAGTGAGAAAGCATTGCAGTTCAACCATCCACTGAGCCTGGATCTGGTCGCATCTGGTAAGCAGCTCTACAGTTACTCTGGCAACACGCTGTCCCCCCTTCATGATTACAGACCAATCAAAAAGGGTCTACTGGTGTGCCATAAACATCATTTACGAGAAAACAAGTGTTATTCCTAAATCTGGGCTTGACTGGACTACAGCCACAAAACGTATCTGTCAGTTTACTGTTATTGTGTTTTTCCGCCTTTCCTATAAAATGTGGCAGACTGAACACGTTACCTTTCTTGACGATGACCAAGTTGAGAACGCTGAGGTTGGCATCAACGATGCAACCACGGACAGACTTGCGTTTGCGCTCGCCGGTCCTGCGGGGACGGTAGCAGGAGTGGCCCTTGCTGAGCAGCAGGCGCACACGGCCGTGGGTCAGCACACCCTGCTTCATGGGGAAGCCCTGCTTGTCGTTGCCTCCGCTGATGCGCACCACATAACCCTACAGAAGGAGAGAAGAGTTGTTAACTTTGGTGCTTTTGGTGCATTTTGGGGTACCTGGTGCCAAAATGAATCACTGTTTGGATGAAGATCAGGCTTCACCACTTAAATCTATAGTTTCACTTAAGAATTTGTACTCTACATCCTGGAAAACCCTGAATGATCCAAACTTCATTCTGAAAACAAGTCTTTTAAATGTTCAGATTTAAAGATGTTATTTTTGACATTAAATCACAATCAACCTTTTAAACTTACTTTGGGATCATACTGCTGAAGTAGGTAAGATTAATTCACCTTACAGTGACACCAAATGTGAAACTGCTGCTTGCTGTAGACTGGTTGAGAGGGGAATATGTGCAGCTTGTGTTTGTGAGAGTAAACACCTGCCACATAATTGTTTTTTGTGTTGAGTTTCTATAATTGAAGACTGGCAGGATACTTGACTGTCCAATAAGCAAGTCCCTAAAACAAGGATGGCAAGTGTGTCTTAAAGTATTTATTTCTCCATCTATTACAGGCTTCACTTAATTCCCTCCGGCCTGTCCAGGACCTGATACACTCGACTTTAATGTCACTGTGTTTTGGAGGGAATACAGGAACTGAGAGAGCCGAGCTGTTGCGACCGACTTCGTTTAAGCAGTCCGGCCGCATCTGGTAAGCTGCTCTTCGGTTTCTCTGGCAACACGCTGTCCCCCCTTAATGACTACAGGTCAGTCAGAAAGGGTCTACTGGTGTGCCTGTTGTCTCTTATAGAAATGACCTGATGTGCCACCCAGTTACCTTCCATTCGTCTCCCAGAGGGTCAGCGGGCACCTCGGTGGCCATACGCTTCTCATAGAAAGTTCTCAGCTTGCGCTCATCGTCGACCTCGATCAGCTTCTGGCAGCCAGTAGCGGGGAATGAGATGTTCAGCTGAAAGGATGAAGAAAAAAAGAGGTGAAGTGTCAATATGTGACTGCAGGTTTCACACACACATCACAACAGGTTATTCTAAAGTTATCCTGCAGGCAGGTGCAGCAGGAAACATTAGAGGATTATAATCCCAATCTAGCACGGTTTGTCTGACTTCTAGGACGCAAGGAAATACACCAACTCAAAATCATCGCTTAAAATAGCCGGTTAGTGCTTCTGAAGTTACGACTCAAGAGGCCTGTTAGCTTCTCTTTAGCATTTAGCTCTGCTGACATTTACACAACCTGGTTTACCGAATTCTGGCAAACACAGGAAATGCGGGTAAAAAGCAAAATGAATGTGCCGATAGCTTGAAATGTGTTAAAGCGCTCCTTTGTGGGGAGCAGAGGGAATGAGCCCGGTGCACATTGCTCTCGGAGTGAGCCGCCATGTTTCTACAGCGCCGACTCGTCTCACAATCAAACCTCATCCGAGCTGTCGGAGCCGCGGCCGCCGCATCGACCCGGCCCGCTTTACACTTCACAACCATGGCATCGACCGTGCAGGAGTATTACAGACAAAATACAGCTCTAAAGATTGTTATAATGAGGGAACTGTGTACCTTCATTTTGACAAACCGGCCCTTCGACGGTCCGCCACGGAAAAGAGGCCGGATATCCGCTCCGTGGTCTCACATAACCTGACGTGTTCTCGCGAGAATTGACCCGCTGCCGTTTTCTCACCAGCAAGACTGCTGAAGGTAGACGAAAAAAACCCAAATTATTTCAACTGAATTAAACTAATTTACAGAATCAGGATCAGCCTAAGTAGAAAATTTGTTTTATCATTCAAGGATTTTTTTTACATAACAAGCGTGATAACAAGCACTACAAGTCAGAAATATAAAATACAGACAAAAATGAAATTGTGAAGTAGACCCAATACGTCAGTTAAACTAAAGAGTGTAAAAATCTTTTCAGCATGTACAAAAGTTCATAATATGAAGTTTAAAGAATATTTGTAGTGTGCAAAGATACCATCCAACGGACCTGGGGTACTGTAACATATTTCCTTATTTCCTGTAGCTCAAACAACGTATCTTGTAAATTGTTTATTTGTCTGTTCTATATCTGTTTTCCGTCTGCGTAGAAAAACATGAGAGAAGGAAACCAAGAGATAAAAAGCTCAATAGTATTTTCAATAGTACAAATTATTTTCAAGATAAACAAACTCTACTGAATAGGCTAATGAATCATATTAATTACTGGTTAGGACCAGCTTATAAAATCAACACAATGAGGACGTTGAGTCACTGAGCATGCGCCGACCGGAGGGTGCCAAAGAGTAGATGAATAGCTGCGATGTAAAGATAAGTACCGTCCTGCTCTGTCAGAGGAAAATCCGTCTTTGTTCCTTTTTAAAATAAACACACCGCCTTGAATATTTTGAACCTCACAAATCATCTTCAAGAGTACTGATATCAGACAGTCACATGTTATTTCAACTTGAAAACAGCTGCTGAAAACTTATTTTATAAATTTGGGGGGGGGGGGGGAGTTATGAATTTGATAAAAAAAAACAAACAAACATGAAGACAACAATGATATGAGCAACAAATGTGACAGAACAGATCAGTCTTTGGATAAACACATTAAATACAAAACTAGGTCTTAAAAAGATCACAAAATGTACAGAATCACTTTTAAGCATTTTTTAATTACATAATTAGTTATGGAAAGTAATGAAACACGGCTTAATTTACAAAAACTTTGCTTATATTCAAATACAGTTGACAAAGTATAACAGTATTTATGATCAAATTATGTCTTATATTTAACATGATTATATACAAAATGACTTCTTCCCTCATAATTCCGTATTTACTAACAATTCTGAAAGGTAGTTGGGTGATGATCATCCCAAAAGGCTTTTTACTGGTTACTGTCATAAAATAACTAATCTCTTCAGTCAGCGTTTAATCTACATCAGTTCCAGTTAAATCCAAATAAATGTCTGAAATATTGCTGAAGGACACTTTCCTGTAGATGTGCACAGACTACAGAGGTAACGCAGTTTGGTTGATTTAACTAGGTCAGAATTGCCTTGATATTCATGATTAAACAGCACAAATTGTACAATAAAGTACAATGTTAACAATCACTGACTATAGCTACTCTGTCGGGGCAGTCATAAACTTTTCCAGTGAAAAAAATCAACACATTATCCAAGGAGACAAAACATTAACAGAACACAATCAGCAGTTTGCAGTTGCCTGAAATCAGTTCTGCAAACATTAGTGTGAACATAAATTTAAAAAGTGACTGCATTTAAATGAGAGAAGCAGTGTGAAGTAGTTTGGGAACTTCAAAAGTCTTTGCAACAAG
Source organism: Amniataba percoides (assembly GCA_037176925.1). Classification (NCBI taxonomy): domain Eukaryota; kingdom Metazoa; phylum Chordata; class Actinopteri; order Centrarchiformes; family Terapontidae; genus Amniataba; species Amniataba percoides. The sequence continues at coordinate 14,629,477 of JBAJHX010000051.1, read as the reverse complement.
GTGAAAGATATGAGCATAACACGGGCTATGTTGAGCTGAAATACTGTTTTTATTAATGGTGTCTCACAGGACACACAAGATAATTAAGATTTATGTAAATCTCAGAGATTAAAGGTTAAACAGTTATTAAGAAATGGGACAAGTTTGGTGTAACTCTTGTCACCATGTGGATGAGTTCAAGTTTTATTATGGGATGCTTTTGCTGTGGTCCAGCCAATAAAAATAAGCACCAAAAGGCAACCTGAATAACACAATTTCCAACATAAATCCTAGTAAAACACTCAGCCGGCCTTTGTTTTTACATGAAGTATGAAGGGGAAAGAAGAGAGAGAGAGGTATGATCACAAGGCTGCAGAGAATTGGAGGTCAAAATTTGTGTTTGTGAAAGAAAAGAAAGAGAGGCGAAGAAAGAGAAAAGGCACACTTCCAAGAGTCAAATCCAGCAGGAGGCAGTAAGAAAAACAGCTGTAAAAACCACGCAAAAAAGAAAAAGAGCGCGCTCACGTGTCGCACGCCGAAAGCGGAAGCGTGCAGAGGTGAGTCCTCTCGCCGCCGCTCGACTCTCGGGGGCGCGCAGCAGCTGTCAGCAGCGTTACGACGCGCAGAGGGAGGCTTTGTCGAGCCACGGAGGCTTTAAAATGTAGCACAACGACCATTTCTGCACTTTGACACGCCGCCGTGAGACGTGCGGATTGCGCCGGGGCTCAAATGTTGTCATCTAGCGCGGGATTAAAGAAAAAAAACAAAACGACAACAACACAGCCAGGGAGATAGCAGAGACTGTCCGCGAGTGTGCGTGTTGTTGTTGTTGTGTGTATGCGTGCGTGCGT
>JBAJHX010000051.1:14604362-14623822 GCA_037176925.1 Amniataba percoides | reverse complement strand
GAATGTTCCTGAAAACACACTCATGCACATTTGTGCCCGTGTGTGTGTGTGTGTGTGTGTGTGTGTGTGTGTGTGTGCGCGTGTGTGTGGTGTGTGTGTTTGTGCCTCCGTCACAGTAATGTTGAGCTGCTCTATTGTTTCCGTTTCCCACATCCCTTACTCACAGCCGTCTTGTAACCCTCAGTCATCTATTGTTCAACCTGTTAGCAATTCTTGGCATTACTGCGAGTGCCGGTCATCTATTGAAGCTGCTTGTTTTTCTTCTGCTAAGTGTGAGAGAGTTCCTGCCTCCCCGGCTGATGGACTTTTGCTCTCAGAAACGACACACTGTTTTGTTGTTGTTTGCTTTTTGCTACAGTACTTCTGTTGGCCCCAGTTCAAATCACATCCAGCTGGTGAAAAACAGCTCGTCCGTTGTGTACCATGACCTTTACAGATATTACAGAAGTTTTGAAGTGATGGTGGCAGCTACGTTTGTGCTTTAATTTATGATACAAAACGAATAAGTGAATATGTATGTAAAGTGTGAGAATGATGCAGAAATGAGTGGATACTGTCTTTAGACTGGATTACATCAGCTATTTGTTATTTAAAGCTTTAATTGAAACAACAGACAGTTTTTATTGAACTCTCTGGTCAAACAAATACATAAAGATACTGCATAAAAATTATATTCCTGGAAAATCGAGCATATTCTTACATACACATTTATACACATACTTTTGTATGTACATGTCAGTGTGAATTATTCTGTTAATTGTCTGAAAGACTGCAAGAGGGGAGTTCACAAGCTACCCAGCAGTGTATGACTGTCCTCATCTCTGCTGTGATAAAAGCTCTTCACTGTCCAAAAAAGGCAAAATACTCTTGAAAATAAACAAAGATGAGCGTCAAATTGTGACCAAAACTGTCTTTTAGAAACACTCAGCATAGTTTCAGAATTGACTTAAGAGCTCAACTTGATCACATCACATTTTTCCAGTGAAGCGAGGCATCACTACCAACACCTGCTCACTGTCAGTCGCTCACTTTACCTCCGAGTAAAGTGGTTTAGATAATCTGGCTTGTTTACAATTGGTTGGATCGTCTGACGGCTCGTTTTCCTGTCTTGTCAGACTCATGCATGTCACGATCCAATGTCTCCACCAAACCGTGAAAATCTGATTAACGGCGTAACAACCTAAATGAAACTGAGCACTTTTATGCAAACTGTGCCTTTGTGCCCTTAAAGCTAGTGCACGAAGACCTGTCTCCAGCGTGCTTGATGAATATCAGGCCTCGTCTCACTGATCCAGCGGAGCCTCTTCCTTCCTTTTCCCTTGAGGGAGAGAAGCGTCTCAGCAGAGCTCAAGCCCAAACAGACAGAGCGGCCTTTCCTTCACTTATCTTTGCCTCCAACGGTCGACCTCCCCATCGCACACACTCGCCTCTGAGGAGAAGGTTTCACGTCATGTTTCTTATCTTCATGCCTCTGTTTGAGTCGCGCAGTATCCCAGATATCCGGCTGAGCGGTGATGGTTTTGTCAGTGCGTTTGTTCTAAGGAAGGGGTGTTGGCCCAGCTTATGTACTGAATGTATGTAAATGCAGACTTCGAGCTGATAGCCGGCTCAGCGCCGTACCTGATGCACCGTCAAGATTTGCTCCCATGTGAATGTAATGGATCGAAACACTCACAGTATAATACAATATTGATGATGATTTAATGGCCTGCTTCCCTCTGGGAAGACGTATCATTGGCCATCTATTTTTGAACTTCCTGTTGCTGATGAGCTGCCATGACACCATTATGTGCTACTCTCTGCCTTGATTACATAACATAGAGCCTCTTTGGTTCGTCAGTTGATTTGCTTCACTTAGGGCGAGGCTGTGTTCCTAAGGAAAGAAAAAATAGCACAGACTTTCCTTTACAAATGAAAAGTTGAATCTATAAGCGCTCAAACGGAGCCTTAATCATCATTCAGTATACGCAGAGGCTTTGTCATTACAGTCTAACTCAGGCTGGTATGGCCAACATCTTATTATGGTCCATATTAGTTCTATAGAGATATTTCCCATCTTTGCTAACACTTCTCATACACTCAACTGACTTAATGACCCATTGATTTTAAGTATTGTTGCAATAAATTTCAAAGCTTATTAATCAGTATTTTTATTTAAACAATGGCTCATTTGACATCATGTAATGTGTAAGAGGTTCCACCCAGCGATATGGGGCATTTTAGCCTCTTAAATCTTACTGTGTTGGCGGCGATCACCTAAACTTCACGTCGTCACAAGTGAGTGCTAAACGGCGGCATTCTCATACAATACTGTACAGAGTGATAATAAATGGCAGTGTTGTGTTTTGAGCTCGTTACGCTGCCCCCAGGTGACCATAACAATCGTTTCATGCCGGTGTAGAGATTATCATGCAGTTACATAAGCCGTCTTTTATAATGGCAAGAAGCTTTAACATCACAGCTGCTCCTTCGTTGTCTCTTAAAATTTTCCACGGCAGCTGCAGCTCAGTGCTGTTTGTTGTTTGTCTGAATCTTATTGTGCTGAAGCGCTTTGTGGAAAAAAATTGTGTCACTCCAACATTCCTGTCTCCTCTAAAACAATGGCAAACCTAAATTAAAGGCTCGACTTAAGTGGCACGACTTCATCAAATGCTCTGCCTTGAAGAGAGGGTGACAAACTGTCGCGGTGACTAAACAGCTGCATCGTCACCACCGTCCAGTCAGGCTTCCCCCCCGCCCGCGACTTTGTCTCAGCGTTCGCTTCAGCCGCCAGTGACTGCTGTGTCTAAGGAGGACAGGACTAAGAATAGTTTATCAGCGGCGCTCTGGATTAGCACGTGTCCCTGTAGGTCAGTGGTGTGCCCGCCAGGAGATATTTATGCAGGGATGTGGACCGGAATACTTCACAGGTCTGCATTGATATCTCTGCTGCGAATATAGACGCACCTTGGCAAGAGCGGACAGCGCCGCCAGTAAAATCAGCAGAAAACCTCAGACCCAGAAGCACCTGACGAAAAAAAGAACGGGAGAGCACAAAAATGTAAACATGAAATGGTAGCTGGTTTAAGTACATACATGTCTGTGTTTGTTGTTGTTGCGTATGCTAGCGTAAACTAGTATAATCAGTATTTATATATTAACAGTGGATTCATGTAATAAGTGAACAGTTTAGCCCAAACCTGCAGTTCCACCTCGGCCTAAGTCTGAGTATCTGTCAGCTTATAAAAGACCCCCCAAAAAAGAGCTTAAACAGGTAGTAAATATTAGACTCACATTCTTCAGGAGAGACAAACACGGCTCCGAGTGAATAGTAACGTTGCTCGTTGTTTGCTGGATGTGTGAAGAAGCAACTGTCTGCTCGCTAACAGCTTTGCCCTATTGGCTTCAAAGGTGATAAAGTTGCTTTACAGCTTCTTTTTTTTTCCTGCTGCCAAATAGTGGCCAAAAATAAGCAGCCAAAACAACATGCTTTAGACCTGCCTGTCAAAGATGCAAAATGTTGTTTGTTTGTCAGTTTCTGGATCTGCATTGACAGATTAGAGGAAACTAATTAAAGTACTGTCTGCTGGATGCTTTTTGATGGTGATAATAAAAGATATAAGAAGAATGAATGACTTTGGCCTTCAAAGGGTCACTTGTATGTATTTGTGTGTGTTCCCACACAATGTCAGTGCTCTGTTTGGTCATTGCAGGTGTGAAAACCCTCGTGTGTTCAAGTTGGGCCTGGTCTCAGGGATCTGGTGGGCACTGGCTCTGCTTTGCTGGATCAGCGACAGGATATTCTGTGAAATGTGGTCATCTGTCAACTTTCCGTACTTACACTGTGCTTGGTGAGCTCAAAATCCAAAGAGTCATTTTAATTTGAACTATAATTCATGTACTATGTTTGGATTATTAATTGTTTGTTAAACCAAAACAAAAATCTACATCTTATCGAGTCCTTTCTGAGTGTTATTAAGTCCTAGAAATCTTTTTCTAAATGGATTAAAAAATCTGCCAGTGCAGGGAGAAACCTTCAACCTAATTCTATTTGTAAATCAACTTGTTTCTAAACATTTCAGGACATTTGGGTCTGGAAAAAACACAAGAATAAAGGAAATTGCTTCATTAGAATTAAATTAAAAAATTAATCTTATTGATATCTCAAAATGTCACTTTTTTTCAAATGACAGACAAAAAAAGTCTTTGGAAAGCGCTGAATTCTTTATATCCTACACCTGAAAACACCTCTCACTCTTTCAGGCACATCCTCATTTGTCTGGCTTCCTACCTGGGCTGCGTCTGCTTTGCCTACTTTGACGTAGCGACCGAGGCCCCAGAGCGAGGACCCGTCATCATGTTCTGGCCCAACGAGAAATGGGCCTTCATCGGGGTCCCCTACGTTTCCTTCCTCTGCGTCCACAAGAAGTCCACCATCAAGGTGACCTAAGAGGCCCCCCCCGAGCGGATTCTCACCAGGATGTTCCTAAACAACACAGCAACGAGACGCACCGCTACGTCTGTGGCGTCGGGCGGCGTCCACCGGTGCTCTTGTCTTGACTGGGTGATGTAGGCGATGCACATTTCTCAACTGCGAGGATTCATCTCTTCACCTTTTCTGTCCCCAGTCTGGTTTTCACTACACTAGCGGTGTTTATGCAACTCTGTCAAAGAACAAAAAAAAAAAAATTAGCCTGACATGACACAGAGTGATTTTTAAATATCACTTTATCCGAGCCAAGAAACCTTTGCAGTGTTCCCAACACCTTCTCAGGCTTTGCATAAGAGACCATGTAAGTATTATTACTTTTATTAACATTATTATGCATTTCAGGCTTCTTCAAAGAGGAGATTTTGTATATTTTATAGTAACTTAAGAAAAACCTCATTATAAAGTGTTATATTGCCTTTATAAACGTGATTATAGCATCTCATAGGTGCAGTCTGGCCATTATGAAACCACGTTTAGACGCACTGGATTCATAAACTGTGATTTATGCATTAAGTGTTCAAAGCTTCGTATTATCTTGCTTAGCCAATCCCACTATGCTAAAAAGAATTCAAGCAGGTTCACAAGATGTTACGTAAGTGTTATGAGAAGGTATTTCACACAAAGCCTTATGTGTTTTGAATACATAACGGATTCTGTCGTACCTGCACACGTTTTAACAGAAAGCGGCAGAAACACTATCGGCCTCTCTGTGTTCATGGGTGTGTCACGTTTTTCCTTCCAGCATGCCATTGTGAGTGTTCAAGATAGTATATGAGAAAAGTGTTTAATATATTCCAGTGTATATTTTGTTAACTAACAATGTAATATGCAGTTATTTTCCACATCATTCATACATGACTGAATGACTAGGTACCCTTTGATATGGGCAAAGTTTAAAAAAAAAACCAGAATGTTAAATCAAAATGTGTTGACTGATCAAGAAAATAATGACGTATTTTGCACAAAAATTAAGAATGGTTCTCAAAGCCTTGGGCTAAATGCACACACCGTAGCATTTCTCAACATGGTATCCAAGTACTTAATCAAATATTTGCTTGCTAATGTCCAGCTTAGTTTTTACAACCATCTCTCTCTTTTTTTTTCTCCAAGACATTTCAACTCTTAAACTTCTCTTCAGGGTTATTTATTCAAATCTCAGTACTGAAACTATGATAAATGCAAAAAGGCCTTAATCAAACAGGATCATGACCAGCAAAAGCAAAAGAAGGCGAGTTATGTCCTTGCATGGTGTATCTGAAACTGTTCTAAAAGCGGACATACAGTGCGATGTGATGAAGTAAGAAATGAGGTTTAGCTTCTGGTAAAGTCGTGAGGCAGATTAGGTTTCATTACCTCAAGTCTGATTTGTCTGTGTTCATTTGACACAAATAAAAAAGAAGTTCTGTGTATAGAAAAAGGGAAATCTACTGGGTGTTGCAAAGCTGAACACTAATTCTAAAAGACAAGGATCACCAAAGCTTTCTCTTTCCACCACAAACCATTGTTGTAAGTGTTATTCTCTGAAACGGCCTCAAGCTGTTTAACGAATATTGTTTTACTCCCGTCCTCCCGCAGAGGCTTCTGGGAACTCAAACTGCTAAAATAATCAAATGAAGGATCATGATTTACAAAGAAAAACTATTTTAGTGAAGTTTTTTTTAACATGAAGTATTTTGTTAAACCCAAAAGAATTTCTATTTTTCTAAATGAAGTGCAGCCAAAATTGAAGGCTGAATGAATTTTGATACTGCATGATAGTAACTTTTTGTTTTGTTTTGCCAAATATTCTTTAAAAGGATTTTTTTTATGTTGTCTTCAGGAGAAACTTTGCAGACTGTGTTGACAATGTGATCAAAGCTGTTTTAGTGCCCAAGAATACTTAAACCGTGCTGCAGTCATACATCTGATCCATGATGGCGGATGGTTTGTTTGAGTACCAAGTTGGTAAGCTAGATAAAATAGCTTGTGTGGACAGAGCAGCCTGTTTAATGCCGCCCTCTGCATCGTGATGTTTGTCTTGGCACGAGGTGTGATCATGATCTCCTAACGATTTTCTTTTTTTTATGGATTTAGGTGTGTATGTAAATCTGTTTTTTTTCTCTGCCTGCATTGACAATAAAAACAAACTGCACAGAAATATTTATTTTCTTAATTTATCCAGTTTTGTAAGTCAACATTTGTAATAGATTAGAACATTAGTGCTTTATTTTATTTTTACGCAATAAACTCGGCCAATACTCAACATGAATCCTAGTTGTTGTTTTTTTTTCTACAAATCACACATGATGGAGTAATGCATGCTTAGAAACTGTGACTGTCTTCTTCTTTTACGTGGATTTGAGCACTTTATGACTAGAAGAGAATGCAACTAGGAGAATGCAAATGGCACTTTTAGCCACCAGAGGGCGAAGTTTTTCCACATCTACTGTATTTTATTTCTCGCCTCAGAACAGAACAACCTTCTGTTTTTAGGTAGAGAAAATGCTTAAGTTAGAAATATGAGATTCTTAGTTTAATGCCACTATCCAGTCAGCCAGTATGCACACAAATGAGAGCACACTTGTCATAAATATCAGCAAAAACCTTAGAATCACTTCTGCTTTCATTCTTTTCTGAGCTTCATTCTTCTTATCATGGCAAGGCACGTTTTTAAAAATAAAATACAGAAGTGAGAGCGTGTGAACTAAATGTAAATTTGAGATGCATTAGAGGTCACATAAGAAAGAAATCTGCACCTAAAAGTTGAATGCGGTCACTACTGGACACCACTTAGACAAAACATGTGAGTTGACTTATTTTTTGTTTGTAATAACAAATTCAACATTGTGACATATGACCAATAAAACTCATCTTATTATGACAAAATGATTTTTTTCTTGCTAATTTTCATGATTCATTTAATAACCAGTCCTGATTGTTTGTGACAAAGATGTGCTGATGAAATGTGACGTCAGAAAATATTATTATTATTATTATTATTATTATTTACAGTTATAACCATTATTATACAGTACATTTCAATGACAACAATAATGATAACAATACTATTGCTGTTGTTGTTGTTGTTATTATTATTATTATTATTATATCTGTATTTCTCGCTGTATTTATGCTTATTTATCCCATCCGTAATTAACTTATTCAGTATTGAACGGTCTCCAAAGCCCAGTAGCTCTAATAAACTTTAATTTCATCATGTCGTTTCCCATTATTGGCCACATTAATGACTGGATGGGTAAGTGACGCTCTGAGAGATCAGACGTCGACCACGCCCTCTGCTGGAGGAAGTCCCGCCTCCTGCGCCCACCGCGGACGCTCATTGGCTGCCGCGCCTGTCGCTCACGCCACAGCCATGTCTCGATAGATAATGGGTCAGATAGGAGACCGTCGGCTTTAAATCAGCTTGACTCTCTGTGGCTTTATTTCCCCCCTCCCGGCGATTCGTTTGGAGATCCACATCTGGCGCGGACTGATCTGATGCCCGCTCCGTCATTTTCTGTGTGTGTGTGTTTATTCCAGCAGGATCTCCAGCAGGATGCTGTTTATTATCGGGCGCTGAAACAGCTGACGGCGCGTTTGTGGAGCCGTGAGGAATAATAATAATAATAATAATAATAACCATCATCATCAGAAGTGTAATCAGGAGGAGAGGAGAGGACGGGGGCAGGGTGGAGGTGGCTGTCAAACGCAGGAGGACCGTAGATGTGATTTCTTCCCACTGCGGGCGGCGCTGAAGGAGAAAATCCATCCAAATGATGTCAGGGAAGCATTTCAAGGCTCATGAAGTGAGCTGCTGCATCAAGTATTTCATTTTCGGATTCAACATCATATTCTGGGTGAGTCCCCTCCGTTTTTTTTTCAACCCTCCTCCTCCTCCTCCTCCTTCAGGCCTGCTGTCCTCATCCTGATGCTTTGTTTTGTTGTTGTTGTTCTGCATCAACAACAAGCTTTCTTCTTCTGTGTGAGAGGAGCTGGCTTCCTTTTTGTCTCCTTTCCACTCCTCCTCCCTCGCTGTTGTGTTTTTTTTTTCCACAGGAGACACGGATGATTTCATCCCTGCAGCAGACTCCCTGCTGCCGTGCACTTGCTCCCTCTGTCACCCATCAGGCTTTTGTTTTAGTGGAGGGAGCATCATCAGTGTGAGGGAGCCTCAGCCGGGGAGGGATGCCCGAGCTTGTTTACATGATGGTACCCTCATCTGAGGACATTTCATAGGGATGTGCCAGGGATTTATATATATATATATATATATATATATATATATATATATATTTATCTTCATACCTGGTGATCTTCCACTGTGTGAAATCACAAAAAAAACAAAACAAAAGAAACCTCTTCCTGTGTTTTGGAGCCAGCAGTAACCCCATTAAAGACCTCAGGATGTCCCACTTTGGGCCTCTAGTTCTCACTTTTAAACATCACCTGGTTTTGTGGTTTTTCTCTCGCATATTACTGGGAAGAGGATGTAGGTTACGCTCTATAAAATGGTTCTAGTTTTGTCCTTCATTAATCAATTATTTAAGCTCCTTATTTGAATCTTTGAATAGATCCATGTAAATTACAATAAACAGAATAATCTGTGGCTTAATCATCAGTGTTATAGATAAATTGATAATGGGAACGACTGTTTTCGTTCTTGAGAAATCTGTCACTTATTTTCTCACTTGGGAAACGTAAGCAGGTGGTGAAAAGACTGAGTTGATGTCTTGTAAGTGATTGTTTTGTTCAGCTAACAGTATTTAACCTGAGATTATTCAGTTTATTTCCTACACTCATACCAAAAATCACAAGACAGTCCAGTGTCTGCCAGCAGCAGTTCTTCTCCTGTTTTATTAACGTTTACCACAGCAGATATTTAGACTTTGTCACTGTGAGCACCAGTGTTACTAATATTGCTGATTTCATCAGTAAAGCTGTCGTTTGTTTTATTACACACCTGTGCTGTTCCCACTGCGACGCCTCAAAATGTCTCCCATAAAATAAAAAAGCCCCAGTGGGTTTAAAAGAACTATAAACAGTTCACCGTCAGCCCTTTCGTAAAAGTTGTGTGTGTTTTTGGCTCCTCGTTGACCCCACGGCCATGAAGAGGAAGACAACCTGTCAGGTCCTACAGAGGCTGTGACCTCTTTTTAACTTCCATATATCATCAGAGGAAGTTCACACTGTGCAAGAAGTTTTTGTCCCTCCTTCCTCTGCAGCTGTTTCACTAATATCTCTGTAGACAGTACCAGTAATCACTAGAGAAGTTCATTTTCAGGTGTTTCATGTCTGAGTAGAGGGGAAAACTCCTTTAAAGTAGAAGAAACTGTCATTTTTATTATGTTTTAACTTAGTAGGCTATTAATAGCTGTTTTGGTCGTCTTGCCAACTGTGTTTAGTGGGTTTCTTCTTCTTTTTCTTCGAATGTGTAAACTATGACGTCCAAATTAAATGTTATAGTTCTGACAAAATAATACCAACTCAGTTGTGGATCCTCGAACCACATCTCCTGGTTTTCGTCGGCAGACAGAGGTTGCTCAGTTGCCATGGAGAGTTGTCATGTCAATATGTTCCAACATCCTGCTGTTTTTGGATCAATGAAAGCCACCACATCGACGTTGCAGCGTTGCATTTCCCAATTAACTCGAGAGATGCAAACGTACAAAGGCGTATTTTAATCCGCCTCCACTCAGTTTTTGTTTGTTTTATCAATTTACGAATCGTTCAGTATATAAATATGTTCCCTATATGTAAAAAGTGACTGCCTTAGTCTGACCAGCAGCCAGACAATAAGATAAAAATTGAGAAATTTAATGGCACAATGAACTGAAACTGACATGTTGTGCTAATTTAAAGAGATTGATGCAAATCAGTGTTTGGATTAAATTAATTAGAACTATTGAAGGCATCACGGTCACAAGCGAGTCTGATGTTTGTGCTTTTCACATCACAGCACAGCGCTCCTTTAGACTTTAGACTGGAGGTGGAAATTTGTGCAGTCGTAATGCGTTCAGGCTGTTAAAAGATGCTTTCTAATGTGGGAGTCTCCTGCTGATCCTGCAGACTGAGATGAGAAATATTTAGTAATGGACCGCTTCCAGGAAAATCTCTGTGTGGTTTCTCTCTGCTTGCTTCTGGGCGATGACTTCACGTTGCAGTCACAGCAAAATAATCCCATCTCTCTTTCTTCTTCTTCTTCTTCTTCTTCTTCTTCTCCTTCTTCTTCTTCCTGCCTTTTAGTTCCTTGGAGTGGCGTTCCTCGGCATTGGCTTGTGGGCATGGAGCGAGAAGGTGAGTTTACCACTCAGGATAACAACAATAAGCTGAATCAGTGTGTTGTGTGAAGCCCCTGCAGATGATCCACAAACTGAGCGGATCATTTACATTCATCTCCAGTCGTTCACACCCATCCGTCTGCACGAAACGCTGGCTGTGGCTTTTACTGAATCAGAAAGGAATGTCATGCTTTCCGGTGGGACCCTCCTCTGAACAATGGACAGAAGAAAGGATCTGATGCTTTTTGCAGATTCGCTCATTGTGCGCTCTCAGTGTTGGGGGTATAAAAAAGAGGGGTGGGGGGGGCAAATGGTCCAGTAAGAGTCTTGACGTTTCCTGAAGAACCTTTAAGCATCAGAAGAGTTTCTCTTCTGCTTCGTCCTTCACGTACGGCTGCAACTAATGATAGTTTTTATTATTTATCAGTCCGATGATTAATTAATATGATGAAGTGGTACGAGATCCTCATGTGTTTAATCCGTAAACAAAGCATAGATACACGGCTTTATGTGTCAGGAATGATTGCAAGGGAACTACTTTAGACTCGAGTAAGTCGCTGTTCCCACCAGGAAGTAAAAACACCACTTGTCATTTTTACACTTGTTATTTGTGTTGATCGACATGACAGTGAGCTGTACATGTGCCGGCATGTGGATTTTTTTTACCTTTGGACGCAGCCATGCTAGCCGTTTCCCCTTGATTTCAGTCTCTATGCTAAGCTAAGCTAACCGGCTGCTGGCTCCAGCTTCACATTTACCTCTCAGATACTTAAGTGCTCGAACCTCTCACCTCACTTTCGGCATTTGAATAAGCGAGTTTCCGAGATGTCAAACTGTTCTTTAAGTGATGGTCGAGCTTCTTGGCAGTTTCCTGTCTGTCAGCGGGTTAATCGACTAATTGTTTCATCTCATCACGTTATTAAATTGGGGGCTCACTGCAGGGAGGGCTTACTGTATAAGCTTGGGAACTTGCCCAACTTATTCCCTCTGAGTGATTGCTTTTGACTTTAAGCCTCTAACCCCTCGCTCTGTTTTATCAGGGCGTTCTCTCCAACATCTCGTCCATCACAGACCTGGGGGGTTTCGACCCCGTCTGGCTCTTCCTGGTGGTGGGCGGCGTGATGTTCATCCTGGGATTCGCCGGCTGCATCGGAGCGCTGCGAGAAAACTCTTTCCTGCTGAAATTTGTACGTTTTCCAAAGATTTCTCGAAGTCTCGCTCCCTCCCGCAATAATATTTGTTAAATTCAGAGAGCTGTGAATGTTTATGCGTTTCAGTTCTCCGTGTTCCTCGGTATCATCTTCTTCCTGGAGCTGACCGCAGGAGTCCTGGCCTTTGTCTTCAAAGACTGGATCAAGGACCAGCTCAACTTTTTCATTAACAACAACATTCGGGCCTACAGAGACGACATCGATCTGCAGAACCTGATAGACTTCACTCAGGAATATGTGAGCACTGCACTGTCCACATGATCTCACTCCATTGTTGTTTTTACCTCAGGTTAAAACTGAATGTTTATTTCTGTGGGACATTGTTGACATAAATGTGAGGGTGTTTTTTTTGTTTTTTTTAACCTTGCAGTGGGAGTGCTGTGGAGCTTTCGGTGCCGACGACTGGAATTTGAACATCTACTTCAACTGCACTGATTCAAACCCGAGTCGTGAAAAATGCGGAGTGCCCTTTTCCTGCTGCACCAAAGATCCAGCGGTACGTCCTCCCAAAAAAACTCACCAAATTCGAGTCCTCCTAATTCACATCCAGATCATTCCCGTTTGTGGTCAGACACAAACTGTAACTTGATTTTTTGCTTTAAAGTTGGAGTACAAATTGCGCAGGTCGATTTCTAACATGTTGAAAGCTTCACCCTGCCAGCAGTTGGGAGGGAAATTATGAAGATCCTTTCTGCAACAGATAACCTCGTTATCTGTGTCCTCCAGAAAGTTGGCTGACGCCGTCAACCATCCTGGCCGGCCTCCAACAGGACGTCCAGGCACTCAGTGTTTAGTCTTTATTCAGCCTCCAACAGCATAGCACAGTATGGGTGGAGTTATTTTGAACACAGCGTTTTTTTTTTTTTTGGCAGAAAAATGCTCTAACTGTTGCTCACAGTGCGAAGCAGTGACAGCGCTCTGCTTCACTGTAGGGAAAAGTTGCACAAGAGTATCCTTTATTTGCTGACCCAAGGACATGCTGTTCCACCAAGGTCGTCGTCTTTTGAGAGCAACACAACAATTACCATGGATATAAAATGGTAGCTGAATAACACGTGACGTTTTCAGAGGAGTCGGCTGCATTTAATCTCTGCGTCTGAGCCTCTGCATTTGAAAACACACACCAAAACATTTTCAGTCTGATCATTCAAAATGAAAACGTTAAATGAACTGCACGTCCGTCATTAAAGTGACGTTTATTTAGACAACATGGTGCTCCTACTGTTGTACAACACCACAGAAAGACCAAACAAAGTCTTTGTCCATCTCTCAGCTGGACTGTGGTGCTCAAACCAACAAAAGTCACAAATATTTTTTTCCTCAAACAGCTGAATACAGTAGTTCTTTGCAAACATTGCTCAAACACAGATAAATAAAAAATGTATTTTTAAGAGTTTTATCTGAAAATGATGGAGCTTAGATGAAAAAAAACATAGCACATTGCCAGGCTTAACCTTTAAATGTTTTTCTTTCACAGTTTGTAGTGTTTCACATAGACTGAGTAAATAAATGTCTGGTACAGTTTCAGGATTTTTCCAGGTCAAAACATGAATCACTCCTCACAGCAGCCAAGTTTAAGTCAAGTCTAAAGTCCCAATTTTTTTTAACCGAATCAGACTCAAATCTGTCCAATACACACACGCTGGAGGCCAAACACACTCCAGTACTGTTCTGGAAAGAAGTCCATCTAAATCTGAATCTAAGGCAGCTCTACAACTTTTACATCTTCCCTGTTTGTGTTTTTTTTCCCTCTAAATGTCTTGACTTTTGCTTTTGAAAAAACGTATAAGCAGGAAAACTGTCTTCTCTTCACAGGAGGATGTCATCAACACTCAGTGCGGCTACGACATCCGAGCAAAAACGGTGAGCGCCTGACAGAAACGTACATTTATTAAAGAGACTCTCATCCGGTAGTGAGCTGGTGCTATAAAACATTATGAGGAGCAGAGATTGCTTCTCTCTTTTCGCCTCAGGCAGGTTTATTTGACTGATGAGGTCATCAGGTACTCCACCCTGGACACAATATTCCTCTTTCAGTATGTTTCCCAGCTCCTCGGCCTTCAAAATACAGCAGCTGGCTCCCCGTCAGCACTTTGGGCCGTGTGGCATTACTCATGCTTCAGCAATGCAGTGGGAATTGAACCCCCTCCCCCATCATTAGCTCTGGCCTTTCTCCATCCTAGTATAATGTAAGGAAAAGGCTGTGTTTGTTTTCTTGACTCGAAATGCGAGGAAAAAGCCAGAGTGAACTAGTTTTAACAAGAGCAGAAAAACAGTGGGCTCAGTGTGTGTGCGTTAACAACCGGATAACATTCGTGCAGAAGGATTTTACGGTGAAGATGAAAAGGAGAATCTCATGTTAAACTATCAAAAATAACTGTTGTCAAGTGCTGCGAAGCAAAGTAAATCCCAAAATGATTGCTTACAGTAACAGTAAGTAAAATTCAGGATAATCAGAGTCAAAGCATTTAATGTGCACTAAATGAGGAGGTCCTTGTTTGTCTTGTTTTTTTACATGTTGTCAGGACTCGGAGCAGCGGACCTTCATTTATATCAAAGGGTGTGTCCCTCAGTTTGAGAAGTGGCTTCAAGACAACCTGACAGTGGTGGCAGGCATCTTTATTGGGATAGCATTACTACAGGTAAGGGACAGCATGAACGGTTTGATCTGTCACCTCATGAGTCAACCTTTGATTTCACTAATGCAAAATATTTGTCTCCGCTTGTAGATTTTCGGCATCTGTTTAGCACAGAATCTCGTGAGCGACATTGAAGCCGTGAGAGAGAGTTGGTAGGTGGCAACGTTTTATTCATCCCAGCTGCTTCGCTTCTCATGAGCAGGAAATCTCAAGAACAGCTTGATGGAAGTTGTTCAGATTTGACACAAACATCCTCTTGGACTCAAGCCGATTTGCGTTTGACGGTCAAAGGGAAAAGGCCGACTGTGACCTCAAAACAACCCAAAAAAAACAACATTTTTTGGTCATGACTCAGAATCAACTGGGCGTTTATTGCAATATTTCACACAAATGTGTAATAAAAAGATGAGGTGCTGACATTTTTATCTAAAAAGTTATAGCTCAAGTTCACTCACACAAAAACATTTGGCCATTTTTTAATGATACCAGGGTACTTGTCTGAGTCCACCCTCGTCACTTCCTCTTTCTGGGTGACAACGAGGACAGCAGGTCCTCTGTACCTGTGATAGTGGTTTTGATGATTTTGAGCTTCAGATGATTGTTGTTGCATCATGTGATAAAGCTCTCCATCAGTCCTCTGCGCTCCTAAAAAGATAAATAAAAATAGTCTCTCAGTGAATACAGCATGTTTGTCACTGGAAATGACAAAAATGACTTCCCACAACCTTCAGCTGTGCTCTGTTTACTGCTGTGTAGCAAACATTAGCATGCTAACATGCTAAGCTAAGATTGTCGTCATAGTAAACACTCTGCTACCTTTAAATATTCATTTAATATTAACATGCAGACAGTAGTGTTTAGCCCAAAGTCATTGTGGGGAGTTTGTTAAGAAACAACAACAAGATTTCAAGGTTTCAATAATTTATTGTCATTACACAACAGTTTAAATCAGCAATCATTGGTAAAACAATGCAAAAAAATTATCATTAAAAAAATATTACCTAGAATAGAGACACTCAACGAAAAATGTATTAATAAATAAAAATATTAAATAAAATTTAAGATAAACAGTGTACTAGAGTAATTAAATAAATAAATAAATATGAATTATACAATATAAACAGTGATGGTGTTGTTAAAGTGCTGTGGACTGAATTTAAGGGTCTCATGAACATTTGTAGTATTCAGAGTGACTTTACTGAAATGAAGGTGAAGTTGATGATTAAAGGTGAAGTCAAATACCACTCCACCCAAGTAGAGTATCAGAGAGCTGCTTGCACGTCTCGTTATCTGATCTTAAATCCTCTTCTGTTGCACAGTTTGTTTACCTAAGACCTCTGCAGAATCTCCAAAGGCAAGAAGGATGTACCAGGTAAGCACCATTAGACTCCATTATTAATGTTAATGCAGTACAAAATCTTTATATTTATATTTATTGATTTCACTGATTCTCCACTGTAAATTATGTTTGCACTGATTTTTTTGTTTTTCATATGCAAGACTCCGCAGTTTGGACGCCAGCAACGAAGAGAAATGAATTAATCAGCTAACGTGTCCAGAACGAAGAGTCTCATTCATATGTAAATAGCAAATTTAGAGTTATTTTTAGAGTTATTTGTGGCCCCGTTTTTGAATGAAGCACAACCTCTAAAAAATGTACTGTAGCTCTCGTTCAGCAGAAATCAAACAAATGCAATGCAAATTCTTTACAGTATCAGCAGCTATGATTGTAGAGTCCCAGTTTGGATTACTTCAGCTGGTAAGCTTGTGAATGAGGATCTAACAGGGGTCATAATTTGTGAAGCTGACAAGTGAAGGTAGATTTTTATGTATGTTTCACCAGAAGTAGTGCTTCATTCAGGAAAAGGGCCTTGGTTTTATATGTCTCACAGCTGCAGTTTTTAACTCTGCATGTAAGGGTTGCATACAAAGATAAAAGTGATTCTGGAAATGCACTGCATGCCTTTTGTCTACTGGTAGGACATTGGCTCTCTGACATGTATTTCATTAATGTTAAGTATTTCAAGATATTTGTAAAAAAATAGTCACTAGTTTAGAGTGAATCGGCTGGTTAGCACTTTGTTGAATGTTTGATGGAATCTACTTAAAGCTACGGAGAATTAACTTTAGATTTATTTCCGTCTGTGACATCATATTAAGCAGATACAGTTTGTGAGGAGAGTTTTGTGGCGCTGAGAGGGAGCGGGGGGAGTAACATGTAGTTTGGCGAAGGTATATGCTGGATGTTGTCAGCTTTGCGAAGCAGCAGTTTAAGAATCTGTGCAGTGAAAGAAACCAGAAGATGTGGCATCTGAATCAAGACTCAGCCTTAAGCACTTTAATCTTCATACAAGAGTGATGAAGCTCTTTGCAGTTTCTGTCATGACTGTTATTTTTAGTCTCTCAGCAGCCACTGGAGGGGGCACTTTTCCTAAAAAAAAAAAAAAAAAAAAAAAAAGCATCTGTAACTTCATGATGCTCCATAAAGTCAGATAATTTGCCCATAAAAGCAGCTTGACAGAAAATGTGTATCAGCACATTATGAGTGTTGTGCCGTTCCTTGCACATTTCTTTATCTTACTTGTCAGTGTTCATTCATTTTCCTGTAGTTTTACTGATTGATGTATCCCTTAAATCTTCCTGATCGATGAGATACCTTTGTTGGTTGTGCTTTTCTTTGCGTTTCTGTTTTGATCTATGAGTTTTCACTGGAAAATTAGGATTCAAGCTTTTTCCACAGCTTATCATGAATGGCATGCTGGCACTGCTTGGTGGCAAATAACTGAACATAGAAATGATTTATAGCCTACATGCATACATTACTTGAAAGTGGAGCACACAGGCTCTCTCACCAGCATTATTTTAAATGCAAACTTGGAAACTGAGATACAGCCTCTATGTTTTTCTTTCTGGATATTTACTAGGACCATATGATTTTGTGTAATAATCTCTGATAGGACCGTATAGCAGCCATATATAGGGAGGAAGTGTGAACCTGCAGCAGGCCACACAGCTCTTTCTTTACAGTCAAATATCCTGCACCCTGATGAACTTAACTAAACATCCCTTCACAAAATATATACTGAATATATAAAATGCATCTTTGCATTTTAAGGCAGTAAGGGGATCAGGTATTTTTTTTCCATTAAAGTCTTCATATGATTGTTGTAAACTGATTTCACTTTTTTCTTACCACTCAGTGCCATATTTGTGATTTCTACTTCAACATACTCCTGATTATGACTTTACTTTTGTCCCATGTGTATTCCCGATTCTTGTAAATAACTGGATTGTGACATGTTGTAAATATATATCTGAATAAATGTGTTTCTTTGTAAACCTTTTGTCTGCATATTCACACTGTATATGGATTGTGGGTTAAAGCTGAGTGACTGAGTGGCCGCAGATATAAATAGCTTTCTCTCAGAGCAAGCAGTTTTTTCCTTATTTATAACGAAATGTGTCAGTTAGTGGTGTTGTTAATGCTGGATAGTCAAATTACATCATCAGCAGATAAAATGTGCTTCAGTGACACTAAATTACTCAACAGCACCATCTGGTGTTTGTTAGAAAATAATGTTTTCCTCAGTTTTACATTACAAGTCAAAAACAAAGGAACTTCCCCTGCTTATGTCTTATTCGTGTTTTGTATAGTGACGTTTGATTTCTGTCCTCTGTGACTTTCTGTCTGATATGTGTTACGCTTGAGTCTTCATGTCATAAACATCTCGACTACACAGACGTTTTTCACAGCAGACGTGAACTTCTCATATGCAGTTAAGGAAGAGCACAGGAATTACTGATGCAGCAATAAGTGATGACTCAGTTCTGTTCAATTGAGCCAGCATCCACAGAACCTGGACTCTGAAACTAAACCATTTCTTTTATTATTTACACCAGCAATGGCCAGTATTACATGTCATAATGTCTTTTGTGAAAAAGGTCCACTGTTCATTTGGATGTGGATTAATCCAGAAGCCACGAATAGAGGAAAAGGTGGAGAGGATGTCCACATGTGTGGAGAATCAATTAAATTCAGAATAACTTATTGCATTATTATTATGTTTTCTTACATAAATAACTGATTAGAGGAACAGTGTTGACAGCACTTGCTTCATCAGTGGAGGGTTTATTACAGACAAAAGCTCTTTCTTTCTGGTGACCTGCTTTGGTAATATACTGAAAATAAATAGCACACTGACTAACTATTCTGAAAAGAGATGCTCAAAGTCAGTCAGAAACAGTTTGACACCAGACATCCAAAGAGTCACCATGAACTCTAAATACACACAGAAGCAGAGGTCGTGTCTGAGAGTCGGAGCAGACGTCATGTCTGTTTGTGTGTTGACTGTTTTCAGTTCCCTAATTGTCATTTAATGATTAGAGGAGAAAAAGCCACATTGCTGTTTTTTTTTTTTTTTACTTAAAACTAATTCATAGAGAGACAAAGATTAGTAGATTATGCACACACACGCATACACATGTTTCTTTCAACACAACACAGATAATTTGCTATTTAGATTCCCAGCTTTGATAAGAGTATCTGTTAGCTGTGCTGTCAGGGGATGATTGCAAACCTGTGATCTGACCTTTGGTCAGATGACTCACTGTTACTTCCGACACTTTTCTACACTCAGTAGAGGAAAACAGGAGACTCGTTCCTCCTGATGTAATCAAACTTTGTCACAAACACATTCATTCACTCTTCTCTTTTATTCTGTTTTAAAAATGCTGATTATATTATCAGGGCTACATAGTAGTGTTTTCTAATATAATGCATTTAATAAGTTGATGAGGCATTAGTCTGTGTGTGTGTGTGTGTGTGTGTGTGTGTGTGTGTGTGTGTGTGTGTGTGTGTGTGTGTGTGTGTGTCCCCCCTCCC
>JBAJHX010000051.1:14577290-14587355 GCA_037176925.1 Amniataba percoides | reverse complement strand
TGGAGTCCTTCAATTGGGTCTTCGGTTCCTCCATCACCTTCTGCATTCATCCATCTACATCTCCACCCTGGTTGCCACTTACCTTCAGAAGAGGAGTCATCCACATCCACATTCTCCCTATTGTAATACTCATCTTGGACATTCGCTGCGAAAGAGGGTGGTAGGACTATCTGAGTGCACTCATTTTATTTATGTTTTTCCTATTCATTTGAAATTTTGGGACAATTTCTTATTTCACACCTGATATCTCAGAGGGTTTTTCTTTTTGTGGTTAAAAAGAATATTACATTGGCCAATTACAAAGGTACTTAAGAGAACTGTATGTATTGTGAATCCAATTTTGAGTTTATGGATCAGGTACTATAATATTTCTTTTATGCAGTATTCATTTTAAGTTATTTACCTTTGGAGATATTATGTGCCTTCATTTAATTCAATATATTTTCCTCTAAAATCGTCAGTCCGTTGTTGTGTGTGTTGTTTGGGGTGGATGTTCAGGTCTAATTTAATAATTAGGCAGGTGAATCTCAGCAGTCTCCTCATTGAGTCTAGGATCAGAGTTGACCCTCATCCCTAATTTGACATTTAACACTGTTCTGAAAGGATAGGTACAGGCTTAGGGGTTACACATATGTAGTCCCTGTCTGCCCCTGTCTTGTTGCCAGATTGTCGAGTTTTGTTCAGCGTTTCTCTGCCTCATGTTTCATGCCCAGGATAGTCTAGCCTTCAAGTGAGTTTTCAGTTTTGCCATGTTCATGTGCCCTTTTGTTTTTTGCCCTTTTGAAGGACTCCTTTTGTTCATTAAAACCTTTTTTTGAACTGGATCCTGAGTGGCGTCCTGCATTTGGGTTCTGCCTTGTCTGTCTGCCTGAGAGAATCATAACATAATACCAAGCAGTCCATGATAAGGTTATTTGTAAGGTTATCCAGCTTTACTGAGGAACAAAGAAGCATAATGTGTTGTTTTGGATAAAACATTACTTTTTGGTGCTGTTTTGTAGCAAAGCACCAAGTATAATTGTAAAATATGTCTTTATTAAAAATTAATGTATATGGTAATAATATTTGAAAGTTCAAATATGAATAATTATTATAACCAAAAAAAACAACAAAAACATTGGCTTCTTGTAAAAGTAAATTCTTTGACAGTTCATTCAGTCAAGTGTTTGGCCAGTCAAAGGTAATTTTTGCAACATGGCATCACGAAAGTGATTATAACTTATTTTTGAGGCATTAAGGAGTGTTAAAATATTATATTATTTAAACTATTATATATATTATTATAGTTAAAACCTTTCATTAATAAAGTTAATATATGATATTTGATGACCACAAACAGAAAAAGTGATTTGAGTTTACTTTTGATTTCTCTAAAAAAGAGTTAATCTTTGCTAGAGGCTATAATACGTATGGAGGGAAGCTAAATGTATTTCAGTAAAATTAACACAAACAAATAAACCTCAATGTGACTTAAATTCAGGGACACAAACATGTTCAGTGGCTTGCATTTTGAATTTATTGAAAACACATGTAGGCATGTCAGTCTTCATTACGCCTGTTCATCTTGTTCGTAACTTTCAACCTTACAGCACTCACTTCCCCGGTCAAGCTATCTCTCCGCTGTCATCCCGACCTCTGTCTTTCTCTGGGGCAGCCACACAACACATGATATCAGCCATAAAACTTATCCAATGCCACTGTGTGACAGCAAGACCATTAAGGCCTTTTCGTTCGTGTGTGCCCTTTTTCTTTGACCATTCATAAATGCACTTATCTCAGCCCATCTCACCTTCAGTTAATCCTCTTTCTTTACACAAAAGCAAGCTTTGATACAGGTAGTTTCCCATATTTAACCTCAAAGTCAGCAGGTTTGTCGAACGACATCTGGAAGAATGTTTTAAAAGAAATGATATTATCTAGGATACAGTGCATCTTTGGGCAGAATTCACCAGAAACGATTAACAATGTTTCATTTTACAATTAAAGTCCATATAGTGCTCCTGTTATCAATAATGTTCACAGCCATTCATTGCTGTCAGTGTACAAAATAGTGACAAAATAGTGATCCAAGTGCATTAAGTACATTATTATTCACAGATTACGGTCATACAAGAATGCGTGTGGGAGAAGGGTTTTTAGAATAGCTTGTTTAATGGAGCTTGAAAGTTAGATTTTCTTTTTATGTTAGTATTGGCAGATTTTCAAGATGATATGTAAATGTACTTTAATGAATTATCTGAAATTAATGAAATATATGTCTTAATATCTTACACATCTGGGCAACTCGCTGATCTAACACATACTTCTAAAAATCTCTGGTAGGAGGTAGTGTGTCATCTCTTGATTTGAATGGAATTTTCTTTGGTATTTCTTTTTTATTCATTCATGGCTGAACCCCCATTTCTATTCCACAGATTTATAGTTTAGAAACAAATAACTTAAACTTGCACTGCTCGCAATTTACCCAGGGACACATTAATTTAAACAAATAATTATAATATTATAATTAAGAAGAACAATTAGTCACAAATTAAATGTACAAATTTAAGTTAATGGTATTTACCTCAAAATGCATTAAATGTTAATTATGTCAAATCTACTGCACAGTCATCAACAAGTCTTCCAATCACTGCATGAATATAATGTAGTGAACTCATAGGGCAATTTATATAAAGTCTTTTGTCACAGAGACATAATCACATGTATTTTACAGAATTAAGGTACATAGACTGACCAGCAGCTCCAAATACCTTTAATATGTGTTTAGATCTGAAACATGCGGAAAATGGCAATCTATACTTTGCATTAATTCTACATTGGATGCTGGTAACTGAATCAAGTATAGCACAATTACTTATGATGCCCCAATGCATATTCAAAAGGAAACAGCAGAGACAAAAATAACCTCCAAACTTCACAGTACAGAAAGCAGAAGAAAAATATTAATAATTCTGAGTAAAAACCTAAATTCATACACATATACCTAAAGAGGTCAAAGGGTTTAAACAAGAGGAACTGACATTGCTGTGTGTAAAATGTAAAGACACACCCAACACATGTACAGTCTGTATGCTCATGTCTACCGCCAAGTAACATGACTCCTTGTTGTACACTCACAGAATGCCGAAATGCCAAACGTAACTCACAGCCATAAACACGGACACATTCAGATGCACACGCACCAACTCCTGTCTTATTACACAAAAGTGTAAAATAAGCTACCAATAGAGGACCTTATCCCCTAAATGTCTTAGCTGGCTCTGACTCATTAGGCCTAACACATCTTAGGAAATACTGACCTAAGTACACTGTTAAACCAGACTCCCAGCTCTGCGTCATGTGAGCAACACACTTTGTGTGTTTCTCTTTTTCCTCTCACTGGGAGAAGGCATGCATGCTTTTAAAACATAAATTTACACCACTTGCATGAAGCATATCAGTTGTGTAGGTCTGCGTAGCAGCATTTGTCTTCTTGAGTCACTCACAGGAGAACATGAGCCACAGACTCCTAAAAAACATGGAAATGTTACTGTGAATGTGGAAAGGTAGTGTTGGAGAGTAGTGATATGATACACAGCAATGTCAGATCATCATCATTTTCTTGGGACCTCTATAAAGTATATCATTTTGAACTACAATAATTTAAATTCCTCCTCTGACTGAATTTACTGTGAATGGGGTGTGTCAACAGTACCCCTTAATCTGTGAAGTTTTCTTTTCTTTCAGTGCAGACAAATGGTCCCTGTCCTCAGAAAAATGATAAAATGTGTAAAATACACATTATGGGTTGTTTGCCAAAAGTAATTATTTTGTTCTGTGAATTAAAGCAAGACTTTATAACTTTTGATGAACGGCAGCCATTGTGGTCACTGGTCCCGTTCATTTCCCAAGATATGAGACAGTTTTCTGTTAATTGTTTAAAAGAGGGCCATTCATCCATCTATCCATCCATCAGGATGTGGTAGGCAGCAGGCTAAGCAATGTAGCCCATGTTTCTGTCTCCCTCACCATGTCCTCTATCTTTTCCTTAAGGATCCTGATCCATTCCCTGGCTAGATGAAAAATATAATCCCTCTTAGCGTATTTTGAGTCTACGGTACCTCCACAGGTAGAGACGTAGGGTTGCCCTCTCAACGTTGGCTCTGTCCACTCAACACAAAAGAGCAGTTGTTCTTCTCCTGGTACTGCTGGGTCTAAGTTTCCCTCTCTAAAACTGTGCATAGTTACCACTTGAAGGAACCTCAGTTCCGTGACTTGTGTCTGCAGTCTCATTCTTTAAGTTATTACCCAAAGCTGGTCACTATACTGAAGGTAAAAGTTGGAACATAGATCGACTGGTAAATGAAGAGCATTGACCTCGAGTCCTGTGCAGTCCTGTGCAGTGTCTGCATTCCTGCAGGCACCAAGCTGTCTGTCAATCTTGAACTCCGTCTCACCTTCATTTGTGTACCTCAAAATACTTGAAGGTACACAGATGATCTAACTTTAGGTGGTGACTCGTGCAAAATTTGAAAGGAGCAATCCAATATGGCAGAGCACCATTTGCTAAGACTTGATCCTTGACCATGCCAAGTAACACGTGGCCACAGCCATCTTAGTGGACTGGGAGTCAAAATCTGATCAAGCCATTAGAATTGCATCATCTGCAGAAAGCAAAGACCAGATATCCTCTGCAACTGGGCAATGCCTGGAAATTATATGCATGAATTGATGATGAGACAAAAATCTGGTGTAGCCAGCCCTTGACTGCCCTTGATTTTGTGTTAAGAATGAAGACACAGATCTTATTCTGGTTATAAAAGGATTTGCTTATATTGATAACCTATACTTCCACTTTAGCCAATACAAGCTCTAGTACACCAGGGCAAACTCCCATGATCCTTCCAGTATCTTTGCAAGGGTCAAGAGCTGGTCAACTGTTCCACAACCAGGATGACATCTAAGATTTGACCATCGATCAGAGCCTCCTTTTCAGTACCCTGGGATCTGTTTTGCAGAAGTATTAAGCGATTTGGTTATAGTTGGAGCTTGTTTTAAGAATAAAGATCACCACCCTGCTCTTCCAGTCCACAGGCACTGTCCTTGACTATCACATGACACTGTAGAGGTGTGTCAACTAAGACATCCCCACAATGTTCAGAGCCTTCAGGATGTTATCTCATCCACCACCAACAACTTGTCACCGTGGAGGTTTTTGACCACCTCTGTGACATCCATTAATCAAATGGACAAAGTTTCCTCAAGCCTTCAAGCTCTGTCAGTCAGGTCAGAAGTTCATCAAAGCGTTCCTTCATCTGTCCAACAGCATAGTTAATCCAGGTCAGCAGTTCTAATCCCATGATAACAACAGCATTGGCTACGTCTGCCTCACCCTCCAGAGTCATCTGGAGCTTCAGCTTCAGCTCCTCTGCATCCTTGAAACCTGTCTTCTACTTCAGGTGACCTTCTGGCCACAACTCAGAGCAGTTGCTTCTGTGATGGAGACTTTGAACATGGCCCACTGTGATACCAATGCCCCAGGCTTTCCCTGGGATGCAGGGAAAATTCTTCAGAAAGTGGGAATTTACGAATGTTTCTAAGTAATGGTGGTCAACGGGGAGGTTTCTTTTAGAGCTGCGAGGGATTTTCTTGTTGAAAAACCACATTTGGCCACAATGATAAACGGCTTTCATGATGGTCCATAGTTGATGTAATGGAACCACATGCAGAGAACAACAAACATGTCTGATGATAAAATATGGTGGGATTACTTATTGCTTTGGAATTCTTAAAATGTTCAGTTTATCACATCCTCTGTAACAGCAGAACAACTAGACACATCGTCTCAGCAAATTGTCTAGTATTACACAGTAATCTGATTTGCCAACATGAGCTAACATGACCATATCAAACCAATACAGGTTGTGGTAAAACAACCTCAAATTAACTAGGCTTGCATTTTATTATTTTTGAGAATTCTTCTTTTCAAAAGTTATATAGTCTTACTTTAAAGACATGGTAAATAAATAATGCTATAATATTGAAAATGGTGGCTTGGTAGATAGTGTAACTTTAACTCTAATAGAAGACGTGCCTTGTTTCCTTTTGAATACACATGTTGCAGGGCCCAAACAGCATTTCAAGAGTTCTAGACAACAGCTGAATGGAAAGTGTCACAAAGCAGATTCATATAGCAATATGGCAGAGCATTAGCCAGAGGACATGGCTGAATGTGTTTACCCTACAAAGTGCTGCAATGCATACAGATTACAGTTCTGTCTGCTGCTGCTGCTGCTGCAAAAAAAAAAAAACACAACAGAGTGGGGATACAAATTATTGTTGGAGAAAGTTGTCCAGGGGAGTAGGTCACGGCTAGGTTGGGGTGATTTTTTTTTTGGGGGGGGGGGGGGGGCATGTTTGGTGAATGAAGGCAGATTCTTCAGTGGAGATGTCTGGAGGTGACAAAAAAGACATAAAATGGATGTTAAATTCAGATGGATGCAATGGAAACAAAGTGAGATTTATAAGAAGAAATCATTATCCAGTTTAAGTCAGGTTGTGATAGAAGTCCTTGTCCTACGTCACTGTCAGTTCAGTTCCTGGTTCTAAACCAGCTGACCAGATTCAGCCAAACCACTGCCGGGGCGCGTTGCTCGATTTGTTTACGTAGGAGTGCTGGAGGTCAGCAGTGCTCTCCACCTCCTTCTCCCAGTTTAGGAAAAAGCAGAGGGGGAGGGGGCTATAAAAAGTTGACCCCATCTCAGCCCCGCAGACACGCTTCCAAGCTGGAGCTGCAGCAGCATCTGATCTCTC
Organism: Amniataba percoides; assembly: GCA_037176925.1. Classification (NCBI taxonomy): domain Eukaryota; kingdom Metazoa; phylum Chordata; class Actinopteri; order Centrarchiformes; family Terapontidae; genus Amniataba; species Amniataba percoides. The sequence goes on along the minus strand of JBAJHX010000051.1, from coordinate 14,580,563 downwards.
TGAGCAGCTGTCCTCTCCCTGCATCAGCACAACAAATACTTTACATTGCCTGACCTTTTCCTCCTGCATCACTATCCCAGCCATGCCCCCACGCTCCCGATGCCGCAAACACCTCCCCACCACCACCAGTTACACACACACACACACACACCACTATTCAACTCCATGCTAGGCCCCTGCCTGCCACGCACCCAGCTGACATGTATCCCTCATGCTCATGCAGTTGTATTATTGCTCTGACACATTAGCTGAGAATGGACTGTGACTTGTTGTAAGTGTTTATATATGAGCGTATGAGAAACTGAGAATGAATTTCTGTCTTTTTTGGAAGCTGCAGCAGAGTAAAGAGAGAGGGAATTACCACATTAACTATCTGTCTTTTTATCTTTCTTTCTACATTTCTTTGTTTTTGTTTTGTATTTCTCACCTGTCTGTTTGCTCATTTACAGAATTCCACTTATTTTCATCTCCAGCTGAGTGAATTATTGCAGTTGTCTCCTTCCTTCCAAATTTTGTCCAAATCTCTACACAGACTTGCAGCCTTTTGCAGCCTAGAACCAGAACCAAACATGATGAAGCAACATTAAATGTGCTTCAGACAGAAAAGACCGACATCTAAATACAACTTAGATAAAACTGATTTTATACTTTCCATTGCATTTGATTGATTTACTTTTCCCGGTGTACTTTAAATTATTTTTTCATTTCATTTTATTCTATTTTCCTTCTCACTGCCTATGAAGGTGTGCCGGTGTAATTAATAACATTAATAATGGTTAAATTTCACGGTGGTGTCTCAGTTATTGGATCTGTGCACGTCGCATGCTGGTCACCAGCTGACCGGGGCACTTAAATGGAGCAAGGTCATCATTTATGTAATTGGTTCCACCTGTGCTTTTCCTGCTATCACGAGCCAAAATGTCTGCTGCGAAAAAAAAGCCTGTTGAGTTTATCCTCAAAATGGAGCTTAACATGAAACATCCTGGTGTAATACGAAGTGCATTAAATGTTTTGGTTGCGTGTAACTTAATTTTTAAATGTCAAGTTTTCATGTCAGAGCTCGAGCAGCATAAAACCTCGCTTAAGTCTCTGAGGTAACATTAACCTATACAGATATTCAAATGGATTAAGATAAGTTGTCGTCGACATATTTCAAACAAATGATTAAACTGCATTGGACTAGAATACTGTAGCAAGCTTGGTAAATGTGACATATGCAAACGTTTTTCCATGCTAACTCCCGGCGCTGAATGTTAACAAGCTATCATTGAGCCCAAATCACAGCTGAGGCCAAAAGTGCAGCTAAAGGTCAAACTGGACATGAAGGCAGCCAACATTAAAAGTAAAGCTTAAACTGTAATTTCACTGACAACACAGAGATAGTGTTGGTTTAGGTCTTAGATGCACCAAAGTCACCACAGCATGTAGACACTAAGGCTACAAAGCACAAGCAGAGATGAGTAAAGTACAGAAGTACGGAAACAATTTCCAGGTCACCCAAGATAATCATCCTCGCTATGCTTTTACTCAAACATGCAAGTCAGAAAAAGAAGGAGAGTGGTAACTTGTTTTTTTGTTATTTGTGTGAATGAACATTTAAGTAACATATTCAGCTTGTTCTGTTACACAAGGAATCAAATTCCTTCAGTGAGTTTCCTTTGAATGCATCTACACGAGCAGCCTCTAAACTCCACAAGGTTATCTTGTTAAATAAAAAGTAAATTACACCATTGTTGTTATTTCTGGGAGATGAAAAAAACACTGTAGCTGTAATGTATACATTTTCATCCTGTAATAATTCTTTTGTCAACTGTGGACTGATGCTTAGTATTATAGTATAATATTTTATACAGAACAGATTGCTCTAACCCGTTCAGCTGGGAGAAAGTTTCATGAAATGTCACGAGCAAGGAACAAACACATTAAAGGAACTGTAATATTACCCAAGCAATTAAAGCATTTATAACACAGATTAAGAATAACTTAATGTAAGGTGTCACTGGCTGGAATAGTTTCCTGTGACACTTTCCAACCCTGAGAATAAACCATGTAAACAAACTCGTCTCGCACTATCAAAATAGCCCGCCGATGTGTAATGCCGAGAAAAGGGAACTCGCTGCGGGCCGCGACTGAAAATCCAATCGCCCATGAAGTCCAGCCGCAGCTTAGCAGAGTCAGGTTACCTGTCATGAAGCTACTGCATGTCTATTAACACTGACATCCCACAGCCAAAGCAGCCGGGCTGGACTGCTGCTTTAAGTTACGGTTAAAAAAACAGAAATCATGTAAAAACTCCACATTTAGTACGTCAGGACCTTTATGCTGGATGATATGATCATGTGAATATGCAATGACACCAATGGGGTTTAGCATCAAAAACCATCAAAAACCCATCAATCTCATCTCTAAAATCTCACCATAAAGTTAGGGCCTGGATTATATGAAGTATATGCTCATAGCCTTTTGTGTATATACAGTTTATGTAAAGACTCTCAAAAATGAAAGAGAAGAAGCAGTTTCAGTTTTAGGATGATGTGAATAATGTATATAATCTAACAAATTTGTAATTCCATCCTATTATTTTAATGTTACAAAATTAACTTAAGCCTCACTTATCACATACTGATATTCATCTCCCAGTGAAGGTGGAAGCTTTGAAAAAGCTATTAAGTGGTTATTGAGTTAAGACTATTTCGTAAAACTATTCAAGGTATATGAAAACTGTTACAGTATAGACAAGTATTTTTCATCAAAGTCGACAAATATGGATTAGTATGGTTAGTGTAGGAATAATTAAATAGTCAAGGTTTTATGGTTACATTTTCATGGTTATATGCAACCATCTAAATGTTCAAATGAGGCAACTTTTTTTTTTTTTTACAGAGTTTTAGTAAACAAGTAATCTTGAGATATCTGAGACATATTTTAAGCAATATCTAAACTGAGTATAGCAATATTTCAGCGTGACTTGGTACATATTTTACCCCCTGCGCTTTATGATGAATGTGACCATGGACATCGTTAGGTCCATTTTAGGGGGGCTTTAGCTTATTCCTAAGCCCCCCCTATAATTTGGGGTAAAAAAATGTTTCAATATATTTTTTTAATTAGTGCAGACATGCAATTGACTTAACACGAACCAGCAAGGAAATTAAACTATAATAAGCATAAAAGTTATTGTTGTGATTCCCAGCCCTCATTGGTTACTAGTGTTGTGAGATGTGTGTAGCACCAATGTATATTTCAGTCAGCTCAGTGCGTGAACGGGAGTGT
>JBAJHX010000051.1:14558576-14571215 GCA_037176925.1 Amniataba percoides | reverse complement strand
ATATATATATATATATATATATATATATATATATATATATATATATATATATATATATATATATATATATATATATAAGAATATACACAAAGACATCAAGCTAAATAAAGACAAGACAGAAAAGCGTAAAAAACGTAAAGATATAACAACTAATAGACAAACTCAGTGGAAAGCTGGAAAAAGTGGAAAACTCAGTGCTCTGGACATGCAAAGAACGTCAAAATGAATATTGCATGAATAATGTGCAAAGTTTCTCGATATTGGCATTGATAATATTTATGGACCTGAGAATACCATCAGTGCTCTGCCCTCTCTCTGAAACAGCTGCCTGTCCTTGATGGAGAGAAATATTCTCCACCAGCTGGTGCCAGTCGGCTAAAAGAATTTACTATAAATCCATCCATTCATCTGTATACGTCGTTTGACTTTTGCATCATATGAATGAGTTAATCCCACCACACGGCCATTCTGCGAAAAACTCGGACAAAAGTGCACAAAGTTTTGGGGTTTTGGATAATGATGCTCACTATCTGGGACAAAGCTGAACAATGCTGTCTTGCATAGTAATGATGTGGCTGTGAGAGCTCTGTCTAAGTGTTGAAGACACAACTGTTGTTTCTGGACTGGGCCCCAGTTTGGTGGTATGCAGCAGGGCGGGGCTGGGCCAACAGTTGCTCCGTGTGGAGGGCAGTCTGACAGCAATATCAAGGACAGAGGCCACCAGAATAAAACCTTTGTCACCCTCAAATCCCACTTTTACCCTCAGTGTCATTAATGCGGCGGAGCCTCTTAAAAATAATCTGTTTTTAAGCAGCAGCGGAAAGAAACTGAGTACTTTTACTCGAGTACTGTACTTAAATACAGTTTTGAGTTACTTGTACTTTACTTGAATGTTTCCATGAGACTCTACTTCTGTTACAAGAGGGACATATTGTGTTTTTTACACCACTATGGTCATTTGATATTTGCAGCTGCTGTTACTTTAAATATTTTACATAAAAAATATGAGAAGTTTATAAAATCACATTGTCACACTGTTGAGATTAAATCTGTGGTTTCTAACCTTTTTGGCTTGTGGCCCTTTATCAAGTTTCACATCTATGACTTTTCTCTCTAAACTTCTTAGTCGGTTTCGTTTGAATAACTTGGTTTCATGGAGAAGCAAAAATAGGAGACACTTTTTAAAAAAGTATACATTTGTGTAGCAGAACATATTTCTTCTTTCCTGTCCCATTAATCATCTCACTACCTATCAGATTATCCTGTGGCCTTTAGAGGGGCCCGACCCCTAGATTGGGAACCACTGGACTAAAATACTCAACTGTACTGTATATATATGGATATAAGTTAAAACCAGCTCCACTTCAATCAGCTGTAACAGCAAAATTCTGCCAAGAGACTGATGCATAAAAAAGCTATGATAATATAATATTGCTCTGCAGAAAACTCACTATTATTTTGATACTCACAGTACATCTTGCAACTACTAAACTCAGTCATGTTTATGCTTGTGATGAAATATATTTTTACACTAGTATTGCTGTATATGGAGAATGGAGAAATATTTCTCCCACTGCTGTTTTCGAAGCAGATTTGATGTCTAAAACCTGTTTATCTGCTGAGACTTTGCATAAGCGTCTCTGCTGCCTTGCAAAGACAAACAGCCGTTAACTTCTAAAGGTCATGACTCAAGATTGGATTTCACATCACCAAATTACACCTATAATTGCTATTAAATGGGAACAAAGTGTTTGAATACTTTAAAGTGCTTTATTCAGTTTGCAGTTACCCCTCTCAGTCAAACATTTAATGATAAAACAAATAAAAATAAATCATAATTCCATTAATATGAATGAAAATATTGCACAGTTACCTCCTTTATACTTATTCAAAGTATATATACTGTGATCTCATGTGGAAAACTGCATGCAGTTTGTGGCTGTATTTCTTCAAACTCTGATCTATTAAAGATTGGATTTTCTCAGTCTGTGCCAAAACACGAACACACACATACACACATGCAGGTCTAACTGACCTCCACAAAGCTGATAAATTTAGGCAGCTATTTAAAATGGGGGAGCCGCTCACGCAAGCACGTTGAGATCAGTTTCTTACATTAAAACAGCAGGTGTTAAATCATGAGCGCCATTAATCAATGCCACAAACAGTGCGTGTGAAGACCTCTTCAACCCACCCGCTCTCGCCCTCAGACATCAGATGTTGATGCAGAGCGGGGTCACAATATGTACCTGATCTAAAAATAACCTGTTGAGCATGAAGTATCCTTCGAACGGTAACACAGCAAATCTTCCAGCGTTAACAAGTGTTGATTTTACAGTGACACATTTCCAGAGCTGACAAGTGTTGGTCGGACAGTTGTTTATCTACTGACATGGGCCTGACATGGGCTACTTCAAAGGGTTTGATGGACCCTGATGGGTATGCACTTCTGAAGGCAGGGGTCTGCCACTTGAGAAGATTTTTTACAGTATTTAATCTGGAAGTTAGTCCAGCTCTGACTGGTCAAGACTCCAAAAAAAGAGATGATACACTACTATTAAAATAAAAGTGATCATGAAATCGATACTGTAAAATGTTAAAGTAGGAATATTTGTGTATATATTTGGAATATTTATTTTGAAAATGTGTCTATGTATCATCTTTGGCAGTGTTTTGGACCACCACGTGTTTCTCCAAGTCCATGAACTTTACTAGAGGGATGAACACCACCAAGATACCCCCATGAATGAGGGTATCTTCAAAAAGATACCCTCATTCAGTGTTTTGACAATGCCACTGTCTAGCAGCAACAGTAGCATCGTTGTGTTTTTATTACTGGCAAGCAAATTAGCAATATAAAGCAATATAAAGGCAGTCATAACAAACGCTGTGCAGCCAAATATTGTTCAAATCAACCAAACTTTATTGGACATTTAAGAGCATATTTTCAAAGTCGCCAAGTACATCAGGTTGAGTTTGGGGAAATGAAAAAGTATGAAAAAGTTTGTTCTTCAATTTTTATATATGATATATAAAAAATTATGCACAAACTTTTTCAAATATTTTCTTGATGGAGTTATGCATCTGTAGAAAAAATGAACACATTTGAATATTTGATTTGATGTAGATCTAATAAAGAGTTCAAACACACTAACATTTATCTAAACATATATTGACCCTTATTGTGTGGATAAGGATAGTTTTCCTATTTATGGGGAAGATGCGAAAAAAATGTGTCATTATTATTCTACATAGAATGAAAAACAACATTTGAAATGTGATTTGATCTAGATTTTGTAACATATTACAAATACAGACTTGCTCAGTCTTTGAAGAATTCCAGTATTCATGCACATGCTTTTATATATTTCATTTGCTTTTAAGAAATTCTTTGCAGGGTCGTGCCATCTAACAGCGGCAGTGAGTTTCTGACACTGAGTCTGGGCTCCTGAGAGGGAACTGGAGAAGTTTGAGAGCTTGAACACCTGCTGTGAAGCAGACACCGCACTTCTCCAGGTTACCCCCTCACAGCCTTCAAGGGTTTCATGGTTCAAAGGGTAAAAGGTCACCTTTGGATTAGAAAGTGTCAAATGTGGGCTAGTTAATGGATGTCTGGGATTAGAGAGTTACACTAAACCACCGATAATGACAATTCACTTAAGGAGGATAAATGATCTCTGTACTTAGTATTCAGGTCACTTTTACCGACCTATTGGTGGTGAAAGGTTTAATCATATATATCATATAAACATACTTAATATATTCATATATAATGTGGTGAAGATATTATATGGTTTAGAAGCTTGAGTACAGTCCATTTTATTTATGAAGTCAAAAATAAACACATTAACACATCACACATTAATCTTAATCTATCACACCACCCTTGATGGTGTTTATTTCATCTTTCAAAAGAGAAAAATTAAATATTCAAAGGTCATTCAATCGCTTCTACCAGTTGTTTAAGAAGGCTCATAAGGATAAAATAGATTGGATAAACACTACCAAAACTAACTTTCTTTTTACAATATTATTAACTCATAATTATTTATCTAATCTGTCACAGAAATGTGACAAGGACAATACAGAGTATATATAAATTGCCATAGATAACATACAGAGTAAAGATTTCCATGCTACATACCACAATAATATGACTAAGTTACTATTACTGTGCTGTTACGATCAAATCTGATTACTGGTATTGTACTGAAGATGTTTGTTGAAGAATTACCACAGTCCCTAAATATATGTCATAAATTGTATTCAGTGTTGTATTATTTTAGTCATTAGAGTATAGAGACAGAGTAATTTTAAATTACATAAAATACAAAATTAATTTATCCTGATAAAAAAGTTTCTAATCATGCATTTTCAGTATTTCAGTGTAATTTTGATAGTGATTATTTTGGAATAAGTCATTTTGAAGTGCCAGTCCACCACCGTTAAATGTTACTGTTTGATTTGCAAGCAACCAAAAGGAAACAAGTTTGTTTATTGCGTTTAGAAAGTCGTAGAAACATCCGAAACATGATCAAAATGTAATAATATGACATTCACTGTCAGGGGTCACAAGTACCAGGCATGTCATAATGTTCATGAAAAACAAACCACTTGGCCTAACATGAGCGTGTTTTGCAGAGCTAAAATGTAATAAAACACTTTCCTGTCAATGTGTCCAGCTCCTTAATGGCATTTTGGTGGTTGTATAGAAAAACACAGCAAAGAGAAGTTTGCTGTGGCGTCATCTGGTTTCAGCTTGCACGTGTCCTGAGTGTTTCAGGGATACTCTAGCCTAAAAACAGCAATGCTAGATGCAGAGCTGTCATGAATTATGCCAGCAATGGCAGACATGTACGGTTGCTCCCTTCTGGCAATGGGTATTTGGTTTCACTCATGCTCATAAACTACTGGTCCTCCAGCAAAGGTCAGCACCTTGTTAGGGCCTGCTGCGACAACTAACAACCTTATTGTTGAGTGAATTCTTCTCTCTATGAATAACAGCACTGTGTGAAATTTACAGCAAAAATCAAGTAAAGGAAAAGTTCATTTTATAGCTTGACAGCAACAATTGTGGATTGAAATGTGAAACATGGCCTCTATGACCAGTTTAATACAGATTCAATTACTTAACAGAGAAAGTTAGTTTATTAGGGTCACTTAAGGTTATTTTAAAAAACAAATTGCTCCTTTGTATTTATGAGAAAGAACATGAGTAGTTTTGGACAAAAGTTCCTGCCAAATCAAAGTAATTCCTATTATCAGTCTTATTAAAAACAAATAGTTGTGTCTTCATATTTTATTCATATACGGTTCTATATAAAATCTTATTATTTTATCATCATTTTTTTTTTGTTGTTGAGTTGCATGTAATATCTATTATCAGCCTCTTAACAAACAAATAAGACGACCATCACACAGCCTGCTGTTGGAATGGGGTAATTTCATTTCACCACAAATGCATTTAGAGTTGTTAAGTGCAAATTATTATATTAAAAATTAAGCTGTGCTATTCTGTTTCGGTTATTTTTACTTCAGTTACACTTCCAAATGAAATATTGCATGTAGTGTCTCAAGTATTTTCTGCTTTTATTATACACTCTACCACATATCATGTTTAATTAGGGGTCGACAAGCTGGTGAACAAGAGGTCGTAAGTATGTTAATGTGCAGATGGCTCGAATGTACAGATGATACAGTGCAAAGACCACAATGGATCGCTGAATGGTTTGATGAGGCTGAAAATGATGGGAATCAAATGTTATGGGCTTATCTCTGACCTATATACACGTTAGACATCGCTCTTCACTGCCATCATCAAAACACTAAATGAGAGAACATCTTTTAGAAGACTTGTGTTCATCCCTCCAGTAAAGACTCAGTGCCAAGGAGCACTGCAGATGTTATAGCAACATGAGGTGACCCAACGCCGTGCTAAGACATTTTATGTTGTTTTTTTCCTTTAATTTGATACCCATCTCTATGTACAGTGAAATAAATCTAATTATCCTAATTCATGTATTTTAAAGCTCTATTCAGTAAGATTTGATATTTTTACAACTTTGGCTCTAACCTGAAAAACACAAGAATTACACAGATTATACAAACAAACGAAAACTTTAAAGTACTTTTTACTTTTGACAACAGGACTGGAACTTGTTCAGAGGACTTTGAGTTTGTTCCCTCTTTGGTTATCAGCAGCTGCCCTCCAGTGGTATATTCATGCTACAGCACACAGACCACCAAAGCAGAGAGTGTGAGTGGTCGGAGCTAATAACACAGACAGATGACCTTTATGTTGTTTTTTCATAAATCAGTGCATCTGTTATATTTTTCTCAATCAAACTCAATTAGAAAGCTTGCAGTAGCCCAGAGGAAAATATTTGACAAAGTATTCAGATACTTGAGTAAAAATACTACAAAATAAAAATACTCCTGTATTTACACTTAAAAAAAGTATATAAGTATATATAAAAGTATATTAAGTATGATTACTAAAATGTATTTAAAGTATTGAAAGTAATAGTGCTCAATGAAGAAAAACTAAGCAGGCATTTACTGCTGTAGTTGGACTACAGCAGCTTATTATTTATAGATCAATCCTCTGATTGTTTTATACACTCAGTGATTGATTTCTTTGGTTTGTTAAAAATCTGAAAATAGTTAGAAATGTCAAAACAAAACCCAGATCCAAAACACCACACATTCACAGCACTTGTTTTGTCCAACCAGTAGTCTAAACCTTAAACTTGTCTTTTAAAAGCATGAATATCATATATTGAATATCCTCATGTTTGAGAAGCTGGAATCATTAAATGTTTGACACCTTAGCTTAAAAATTTGTGAGATCAAAAATATGGGATTGGAAAGTAGTTACAAATTAATATTCTATCGATTGACCATTTCATCATTTCAGCTCTTCTTGTATGTTGGGTAGTTTAATTTGGAATAAAAACATCCAACTCAAAAAGCACTTTGCATGGATCTTACTCTACAATGTGATCTGTAAAGTAGCCACAGCTGTCACAGTGCAGCAGAAAGTACAATATGTATTTATGATAGGACTAGTAAATAATATAAAATGAAGCACATGTACCTAACATTTGCACTTAAGTACATCACTGAAGTAAACGTGCTGCACTGTTACATTCCACCACTGATGCTTCATCATGATCAGATCTTTGGCCTGCAGCCTGTCCGGCTCTGCAGGTGCTGTGTGACTTGTTAATGCAGCCTCCTCTTCCTCCTCCTCCTCCTCCTCTTCTTCCTCTTCTTCCTCTTGATGGGACTTTGCGCACTAATGGAGCCAAAGTGTTCTGGTGTGCAGAGGGAGTCACGTGACAAACCTGATCGTCGTCGCTGTCCGTGGTGCTGAAATGACCACTCCATGGCATTGTTTAGGGGACACACACACACACACATACACACACACACCTCAAGTATCACTTCAGTCATTATGCATGCACTGAAACTGAGTATATATGAAACATGCACAAGCGCACTACATCTCTCTGAACATATTTACCACTGTGATTACTGAGGAGTCGTTTTTGTTTTCACGCCCCCCCTTCCCCTCCTCCTCCCCCCTCCAGTACGAAACCGAGGCAGCCTTCCGGGACGCAGCTGCAGCCGTATCAGCTTGTGTCAGGGCTTTTTTCCACTGTTGTGCTGCAGGCAGGGTGAACGCTGCCTCCCAGCACCGACCTCCGCCTCATTTGCACTCATCCATGCTGGAGGAACAACATGACGCCCGCTGAACGGTGGCTGCTGGCCGGTTTTGCGCTCTTTGCGTGCTTTTGCGGAGCAGCTGAATCCAAAAGGAATTTCAAATGTCCTTCAGGATGCTCCTGCTCCAAGGAGACGATCATCTGCGTCGGGACCTCGCAGATCCCCCGGACCATACCGAGCGAGATCAACTCACTGTGAGTCACCAGTCGTGTTTGTTCAGGTATTGGGGGGATAATCTGTTCAGTAAAAGTGTCAGTGTTGCCTTCAAGGACACATCTTACTCGCTATTCTGCGCCTCCCTGCAGAGTTGGCACTTGTGTCTGGTACAGAGTGTTAACACGTCCCAGACAGACTTTGATTTGTGTGTGTGTGTGTGTGTGTCCCAACAGGAGCATAGTAAATGGATCTATATCTGAGATTACAGAGGGGATGTTTTCACTCATGCCCTCCCTCCAGCTGCTGTAAGTTGTCATTGATTGATATTTCAGGGCTTCTGCGACACATGCAAATAATAATAATAACATAATGATCATAATAATGATGATTAATAATGCAAACTTTTTTTTTCTCTGTCTGGTCATTTGGAGTTAGAAAAGAAGCAAAACTGCAGATGAGGGTAGTTTGAATTCCCATTCTCAGGTTTGTTTTTCCTTTACAGACTTCTGAATGCAAATTCTTTGACCACAATCAAAGACGATGCTTTCTCTGGGCTTCCACATCTGGAATATTTGTGAGTTTCATTTGACAACATGCTGCTTTCTTACTGTAACACTTTAAACATCATAATAATTTTGTTTGTTTGTGATTTTTTTGGTTTTTTTTTTACTTTTTTTGCATATGTATATCCACAATATATAATAATGACTATACCACAACATAATTAATAATTGTGTTACGTCATGCTGAGAAAAACAGCAGATCATTTCTCCAACTTCATCCCCACCCTCCAATCTACCCGTATCAGTCTCCAATACACAACAAATCCCTCAGCAGGCAACAACATTAATAAACACACCAGCATGTGTCAGCATCTGCATTTACAGCTTTATCCAAACAAAAACCTTACATTTACCTCTTATGTGATATCTTATGTGACATTATGTGTTGACTTTGACAAACCTCACCTGTTTTACGACTCCCTGAACAGATTCATCGAAGGGAACAAGATTGAAACGATCACCAAAAATGCCTTTCGTGGTCTGCGAGATTTGACTCATCTGTAAGTCTGTTGTCATTCTCTTTATAATTCGTGCTCTATTCTGCAGCACCAAAACACCGTCACACAAAGAAAGAGAGAGAGAAAGGATTGATGTGAGAACTCAAAAGAGACTCAGAAATGACAATAATGTGCGTTTCTCTGGTCTGACTTTAGATCCCTCGCCAACAACAAGATGAGGTTTCTGCCAAGAGATCTGTTTTTTGACTTGGATTCGTTGCTGGAACTGTGAGTAAGCAGTTGTTGTGTCAGCAATGTGTGTGTGTGTGTTGCCTATTTCCATACTGCGTTCCAAAGTGAAGCTGACTCAGGCTGTGTTTTGCGTTTGGCAGCAATAAACCCTGAGAAGAAGGATTTGGACAGCACAAATGTAGAGTTTGTGTACCTCTCCTCCTCTGTAGTGCACAGGATTTTACTTTCATTAGTTTATTTTTATAATGCTATTAGATTGATTTGATTAACCGATTGTTCTTACAGTCATATAAAAGTCTCTGTCGGTGAACAATACTTGGGGAAGAGTTACCCAGATTCTCTAGTACTTCTTCATCCAGCTAAATTAATTGCTGTTTATTCTTGATGCACGTTTTTATCTCACAGCATGCAGCACTATTATCTAGATCATCATTATGTGCTTTTACTATCAGAGTCAGCATAACATTTAGCCTAATTGACTTGCTCCACTGTCTCAAGCTCAAGTTTTACAGGCTTTTCTTCTCTGCTATCTTCTCGGCTTTCTTTCTCAATCTAAAACATGTTACACATTTTATCGTTCGGTAAAATTTGCTCAGAACACAGATACAAATGATCCCTTCTGTCATGCATCAGGGATCTGCGAGGCAACTCTTTCCAGTGCAACTGTGAGAACAAGTGGCTGATGACGTGGCTGAAAAACACAAATGCCACAGTATCCGATGTCTTCTGTGCAGGCCCCAGCGACATGAAGGGCAAGCGGCTCAATGACCTTCCTATTCCCCCGGGAGAGTGCATCTCCACAGGTAAAATGACAAGTACAGTACATCAAAGGCCATCATGAATAGACACAGGCACAGCTAAAAATGTCACGGTAAAAAAAAAAGAGAGAGAGGGGAGAAGGAAATCAATAAAACTGTTAAATAATTCAACAGGACATGCATTGTGCGCTATTTTGCTCTTGCAAATAGCAGGTCAGCTAACATAAGTACCTCTGAAAACACACTCACTGTATGTATGGATGTATGTGGATGTAGAAAAAGCAGGAGAATACAGCTACACGAGCAGATATGTGAGGCTACACACAAGTGCCTTGTAATAAAACTTTTAAAAGTTTTGAGCCGATCATTCAAAAAAACTAATGTCAACTTCATGGAGCTAGAGGAAAAGTCAAAGTTAGTATGATTCATTTTGGGGACATCTGTCAGTCTGAATAAAAATTTTTAAGACATTTCATTGGTGACCAAAGTTTCGGACATTACTACAGAGCCTCGCTGCTTGCATGACTAGAAGTAAAAAGCGACCAAAACCAAACCTTTTTAGTCTCACCTGTATTTGAATGTTGAATCATAATATTCATAACAGCAGAATATTATGGTGGAGTTGTTTTCTCAGTTAGATTTCCTCATCAGATTATTTATATAAGGTTTAAAAACAGAAAGCCACTCTATCTACATGCCTAAAATTAAGTTTAAGTAAAAAAAGATCAAAACTACTGTTCTTTCTCAGTCATTAGTTTAATTTCTGTGCTCATTCAATAATCATGGGCAAAGCTATTACAATGCAACTTTGGACAGACAAAGCAATTGTAAACTTAAATAAATAAGCTTAAAACTTTTGTATAACACTAACTTAAGATTCTACATGGAGACAAACTATAAAGCTACAACAATAATGTTAGAAAGGATGCTCTATTAAAGTAAAAAAATGAGACTGTGAAATGTAAAATATGATATGACTCTTTGCTTCTTGCAGCATGAAAAATGTAATTTAAGCAGCGAGGCTGTGAATGTTGACTCTTTCACTTCGTCAGCAGATGAGCAGCTTCTGTTTTTGTCTGCATCTCACAGACTTTGTGCGTCACCAGTCCATTCCCATCCAGTCCATGTCAGCAGACATTTTCTCCTTTAAAGAGGACATCTACGTGGCCATGGCTGCCCCCAACTCCAACAGCTGTGTGGTCATGGAGTGGGATCACATTGAGATGAACTTCAGGAAATTTGACAATATAACAGGTTTGACTACAACCAAACTAAAGTCTTCCCAAAAGAGCTGATGCTGATGACATTCTGTATGATGACGTTGCTAAAAATTGCTAAAAACAGAGGTTGCTTTGGGTGACATATTACTTTACAATGAACATGTGAGAATGACAACTATTCTTAATGTTGCTGATTTATTTAAATGTCATTTTCTGTGTTATATTACCACTGACAACTTTTTATCCTCACAGGGAAATCTGTTGTCGGATGCAAGTCGGTTCTGATCGACAACCATGTCTTGATCATTGTCACCCAGCTCTTCGGCGGCTCCCATATTTACAAGTTTGACGATCAGCAAAACAAGTTCACAAAGTTTCAAACTATTGAGGTCTTCAACATCTCGAAGCCAAATGACATTGAGGTCTTCAAAATGGACAACGAGTGGTACTTTGTGATTGTGGACAGCTCCAAAGCAGGTTTGTCCACTTTGTATAAGTGGACTGACCAACCAGACCGCAATGAAACTGGCTTCTTCTCCTATCAGTTTCTCCACGAGTGGTTTCGTGATACGGACGCTGAGTTTGTCGAGGCGGACGGGAAGTCCTACCTCATCTTGGCAAGCCGCTCTCAGGCGCCCGTCATCTACCTGTGGAACAAGAGCACCCTGAAGTTCATACTTCATGGCGAAATCCCAAATGTTGACGACGTGGTGGCGGTCAAAGCTTTCCGGCTGGAGGACGAGTTGTATTTGGCCATGACCTGCTACATCGGCGACTCCAAAGTCCTCAAATGGGCCAATAAGCAGTTCACTGAGGTGCAGGCTCTGCCTTCTCGAGGGGCGATGATCCTCCAGCCTTTCACCTTCTCAGACAGGCGCTACCTTGCTCTCGGCAGCGATTATTCTTTCACACAAATCTACCTCTGGGATGTGGAGACCAAACTGTTTCACAAGTTCAAGGACGTTTATGTGCAGTCGCCCCGGTCATTTATCGCAGTGACCACTGATCGGAGGAATTTCATCTTCTCCTCCAGCTTTAAGGGCAAATCAATGGTTTTTGAGCATATTATTGTAGATTTAAGCTTATAATGCCTTGCATAATAATAACCACAGTATGAGTTGGTAACTATTGTGTGTACAGTATGCTACAAAGGAGTCTCAAATCTTGTGTATCTTCCTAATGCAACTAGATATTTCTTCCAGGTTTTGGCAAGTTTTCTGCAACTCATATGCATCTCTTGCAACTATGGAGGATGAGTTAACTTGAAACTGAAGGCTGGTATAAACCCTTTGAACTGTAAACAGCATGAAGATCATTTTACGGCAGACTAAATAACATCTTATAAGTGTTTTGGGTTTTATTGTAATTCTGTCAAGAAATGGCTGCTCATTTAGTCACTGTTACCTGAAATAGTGACTCTTTCACTGTAGCACTGCACCATAAAACAGTGATTTCTGTGCCACTTCAGAGTTAACTCTAAAGTTTCAGTAGACTCAAAAACAAGTTATTGTTAAGCCAAATGTAA